>CM060338.1:32949867-32952367 GCA_030674155.1 Stramonita haemastoma | reverse complement strand
CTTCTCCAGAGGCCAGAATACTGAGGGCCCCCCGCTCCCTCTCTCCTCTCCCTCACTGCATTAACTTCCCTGACCCTAAAGAGGGCAGGTACCCATTTACAGCTGGGTGGACAAAGGGACTGTACTGAAGCCAAGGTGCGCAAACGGTCACCCATCCACTTGGTAACCACGTTCGATGCTGCTTCACCTTAGCTTGGGGAAAGCAAGTGCTCTGACCACTGAGCTATCCTGTCTCTGGTAAGGGATGTTTTAATCAGCATTTTGGGCTAACTATCTCCCCAAAATACACACACGTGCATGCTCTCACATGCAGTACATACTTTCCCATATGATAGATCTATTATAGTTACCAATCTATATGATATAGAGATCTCCTTGATCATAAATCTACACACACTACCATTAATTTAATCATATGTACCATACATCCTTCTCTATGACCAAGACAACAGTCCCGCTATCTTCATCATTACCAGTCATGGAGCTTTGTGTCCAGACCACAGCCTTGGGAAAAGGAGGAATGTACTCTAAATACAATGGACTCTACACAGAAAAATGTTTTAGAGGCCACAGACCTGCCAACTCCCGAGGTCAGTCTTTACTACCTTTATGTATAGACTATAGCAAAAGGTGTTTTTAATCAGCATTTCTGGCTGTCCATCCCCCCCAGAATACACACACATGCTCTCATCTATGTCTTTATACTTGAAAAATCTATAGATATCAACCCATTGATCTCCAACACACGTGCGCATGCACACACACACACACACACACACACACACACACACACACACACACACACACACACACACACACACAACAACACACACACACACACACACACACACACACACACACACACACACACACACACACACACACACAAGCCCACAGACACAACCAATGCTGCTACACTGTCTACCATCTATCCCTCTAAGACCCAGACAACATCTCCAATACCTCTCCCCAGCCATGCAGTACCATGAGCAGACCACACTATCAGGCAACACAGGAATGTACACACAATGGACTCTGCACTGACAAAAATGCTTTCCTGGCCAGCCACCTGCCAACTCCCACAGTCAGCCTTTATCATCAGCAACAGATGTTTTTCATCAGTAGTTTTTCTTGACCATCTCCCAAAATACTGTATACATGTATGTCATGTTTCCTTGACCATCTCCCAAAATACTGTATACATGTTTCCCAAAATACTGTATTGTATACATGTTTCCCTGACCATCTCCCAAAATACTGTATACATGTTTCCCAAAATACTGTATTGTATACATGTTTCCCTGACCATCTCCCAAAATACTGTATACATGTTTCCCAAAATACTGTATTGTATACATGTTTCCCTGATCATCTCCCAAAATACTGTATACATGTTTCCCAAAATACTGTATTGTATACATGTTTCCCTGACCATCTCCCAAAATACTGTATACATGTTTCCCAAAATACTGTATACATGTTTCCCTGACCATCTCCCAAAATACTGTATACATGTTTCCCAAAATACTGTATACATGTTTCCCTGACCATCTCCCAAAATACTGTATACATGTTTCCCAAAAAACTGTATACATGTTTCCCAAAATACTGAATACATGTTTCCAAAAATACTGTATACAGATTTCCCAAAATACTGTATACATGTTTCCTTGACCATCTCCCAAAATACTGTTACATACATGTGTCCTTGACCATCTCCCAAAATACTGTGTACGTTTCCCAAAATACTGTATACATGTTTCCCTGACCATCTCCCAAAATACTGTATGCCTACATGCTCTCACATGTGCCTATGCCCTATGTTAGCCCCTCCTGATCTTCACACACAGTCTATAAAACACTACCAGCACTACTTCACCCTCTGCCATCCATCCATCCGTCCCTGCAGGACTAAGACAACAGCCTCAATATCTCCCTCATCACCACCAGCCATGCAGTGTTGTGAGCAGTCAGACCACACATTCAGGAAACACAGGAATGTATGTTATTGTATACAGCAGGCTCCACACTGAGATAGTGAGAAAAAGGCTTTCTAGTGCCTTCTGTTCCAAGCTCCACTGTTGCTCTACTACTATCAAGGATGTTTTTAATCTTCTTTTTTTTTTAGGTCCCCAAACCCCATGTATGCGCAGCTCTCACAGCCACAGGCCCCTGCATTACTCATAGATCTATGTTAATCTGTGATACTCCTTACACACAAACCTAAACATGAATCAATGGTAGTCTCTTTGCTACACCAGTACTGCTTCACCATCTACTTAATGTCCATCCCTGGAGGACCAATATAATACAACACAACAGCCTCAATATCTACCTTATCACCAGCCAGCCCTGGAGTGTTGTGTTGTGTTGTGTTGTATTGCATTCAGATTGTATTGTATTATGTTGTATTGTATTGTATTTGTTGTATTGCATTGTATTGCGTTGTGTTGTGTTGTGTTGTGTTGTATTGCATTGTATTGTATCGTGTTGTATTGTA
>CM060338.1:32929867-32937367 GCA_030674155.1 Stramonita haemastoma | reverse complement strand
AGCACTCATGCATAAAGACCTTTTGATACTCCAGCAATGGCGTTCTCTAAATTCTATAGATTAAGTATGGAGACTATACAGAAATTCTCTCAAATCAGCTTACACGAACAGTGATTAAGCCTTGTCATGAACCATAACTATTTTTTTTTTTAAATGTTTAATGGTTTAAAAAAAACTGTAGGCAGACAAGTATGCAGCAATAATGATAATAATAATAATGTATGGAATTTATATGGTACGCAGCAGTGATAAAATGGAGAAGTCCACAGTCAACAGCTAATAAAACAAAAAACAAAACCGTGGTTGAAGATTTCCTGGTTTGATCAATCTCACTCTCAGGCACTGAACCCTGATTCATTCACTTTTCAGAGTTTTGTTGAACACTAGGCCTACTCCTGTTCCCTCTTTTGAGTTTTTCTTCCTTTCATTCCAGGGAATGCGGAAGAACTAAGAAGTATCTGGAGAAATTCTGTTTGTTTGCTTTACGGTTCATGCTTCTATATATATATATATATATATATGCTATGCACAAAACACACAACACAGTGACAACACACACAACACACACACACACACACACAGTGCACACACACACACACACCACACACACACACACACACACAACACACACAACAGCACACACACACACACAGAGTCACACACACACAACACACATCACACACACACACACACACACACATCACACACAACACACACCTACAGCACACACAACATCACACACACACACAAACACACAACAACACACCACATGACAACACACACACCCTTATCCTCCAGACTGTATTGATCACAGTGTATTCCCCCACTCCATGATTCAATGACTGATTGCTTGAACCTCCCCTTTCCCTTCCCTCCCCTCCCTGGTCTTCTCAGCTGAGTCTCATGTGCCAGCTGGTACATTTCAAGAAGGATGGGAAGGGGGGGGGGGGGGTAAGAATGAATAACTTGCCGTTTCAGTCAGAAAAGGAAGATTTCCTGAGTTGTCAGTTTTAGCTTGCTTTCAAATTCAAATTCAAATTTTAAATGCCTGTCATGCTGTGACCTGGGGGTTATACGTGATGGGTAACTAAACTGAGGGAATACAGAGGAGGATGAAACAAACGAAAAACAAAAAATTGTAAAGTCTGACAGCTTTGAATTGGCACGTGACATTCCATCAGAATATGGCAGTACCGCTTACTAATTTGATACTAGTGCAGACTATAGTATAACAAGAATGGTGATTCACCTTTTGGGCTAGTTTTGAATCTTTTGCCAGTTTTGGCATACATACCTATTTGAAGTATTTCACATGTGATTTTTTTTTCCATGTTATATCAGTTTTCCCTCAAGGTACCATCACATACATTACGGAACACTCCACATGCTTCCCCACATCTGTAAAAGATCTTCAGAAGTTCATAGATCAGTGGTTTGGTGATAATGCACCAATTCATCATGTGAGTGTGTGTGTGTGTGTGTGTGTGTGTGTGTGTGTGTGTGTGTGTGTGTGTGTGTGTGTGTGTGTGTGTGGCTGCGCGCGCGGCGCTGGCGCGTGCGTGCGTGTGTGTGTGTGTGCGCGTGTGTGTGTGCGTGCATGCGTGTGTGCATGCGTGCGTGCGTGCGTGTGTGTGTGCGTGCTTGCATGCATGCATGTGTGTGTAAGATAGATCTACAAACCAAGACGTTGTGGCTTCAATCCCCTCTTGGTGGTTTGGGTGTTAATCCGAGGTCCCATGTGCAACACATAAAATTTACTGCATAAAAAAGAACCCAAGGCAACAAGTGGTGTCTCTGGCAAGTGTAAGTAGAAAAAGTCTCTACTTTCAAACAGACCAGAAAAAGTTGGGGGTGGGGGGGTGGGGGGGGAGGCAGACACTGCTCTGGTGGTGATTGGCTGTCCCTGAGGAGAGTAGCTATAACTTCTTTTTTTTTAATTCTTTTATATCGAGGATAATGGGATAAGTACTCATGTGCCTTTTTACATCCAGTCCCCGTGTGTATGCAGTTTTGTAAATCATAAAATGTCATCTGTTCCCACCAGCTCAAACCTACTCTTACGAAAAGCAGAACAGGATTTAATGTGTGCGCAAGATGTTCTAACCGTCGCTGTAGCCTACTGGTTAGGGTGTTGGACTCGTAATCTAAAGGTTGCGGGTTCGATCCCAGCTTTCAGCTATGCCGTTGTGCCCTTGGAAAAGGCACTTTACGGCTATTTTCTCACCCCACCCAGGTGTAAAAGGGGTACCAACCTTGTGTTGGGGGTTAACCCTGCGATAGACTGGTGTCCTATCCAGGGGGGAGTCTATGACTCTCAGTCACTTAACGCCACAGAAACCAGGATAAGCACCGGCCTGATGAGCCTTAGGCTCGGGACAGACTTTAACTTTAACAAGATGTTCTGCGTGCGTTCACACACGGGGTCTCGATTTATAGTCTCATCCGAAGGACTTTGGGGGAGAGTGGAGTCAGCACTGATGTTAACTCCTGGAGAAAAATCTCCTCAAATGGGAAGCGAACCTGGGTCTATTTCAAACCTGAAGCAAAGCTCTAAAACTGCCATGTCTGAAAGTGTTACACAATATGTAATTTTATAATGCAACATGCTGAACCAACAGCATTTTTTTTTATGAACAAAGTATTGATTACACACTGGTGAAATGTGAGAATGCTTGCTAAATATTTTCCTTTTATTTTCGCCACCCACCAAACAAGGCTAGTTTTACCATTCATCTTCCATTATGCATGTTCCACGTGAAAGGGAAGTACAGCACTGGCAGGTCTGCGCATTATTGACTTTGCTGACTGCAATTTAAACTCCCACCATCAACCCCCAAGGTGCCACCTAACGAAGCCTTGAAAGTGAACAGGTCTGTGACTCACATCTTTAGGACCACAACCTCTAGGAAAAGAAGCCAGTCACCTTATAAATCCATTCCACTATTACTCTGGTCTCCCTAGAAAGGGGTGATTGGCTTTAGACTGCCTGTGATAGAAGAAAGAAGACTTGGGGAGGCAGGAGAAGAAGGGACGTGGTGGGAAGGAGGGGGGAGGAAGGAGGGAGAGGAGAGGAGAAAAGAGGGAGGTAGGGAAGCCAGGATCAATACAGATGACTTTATGGAACTTCACCTTTTCTCTGGTTGTGCAAATGGACAAAATGCTGATAGTTGGCTTTTCTTTTTCAGATTTGTTTGTTTTTGTTTTTTGTTGGGATTTTTTTTGTTGGTTTTTTTTTTTTTTGTGGGGGGGGACTTTTTCTGCTCGTGCTGCATTGCCATTCTGATGTCTTTCTCACTTGTATATTTCCTAGAGAATGAGACCATAAACCAAGCCTCGTAAGCGAGTGAATGAGTAACATCTTGCACAATAAGGAAAAACCCCATCCACTGGCTGAGTGCAGCCAGTGGCACAGATGGCAAGAACACACCCAGCATGCAACCTATGATCCAAAAAGAGGCGAACTCCGCCAGGTTCAACGACTACACTGCCTGAAAGAAAAAAAAATCAGTGAAGCATCCTCACAATGTTCACCTAAACTACAGGAGCAAAGGACAGGGGGAAAAAAAAAAAAGTCAGTGCTCAGGTCTATATGTTCCCAGCCCAGCCAAGTTGGCAGAGAATGAAACTCCTCCTCCACCCCTTGTTATGTAACACTTTGACATTACCTGGGCCTGGGCCATGCTGTGTAACAGTGGGCGACATTATTTCCATTATTCATCTGGCTTCATCCTGAAAAAAGGAAAAAGAGAGGGAGGGTAGAAGAGAAAGGAAGAAAAGAGGAGAGAGAGAGGAGAGAGAGAGAGAAGAGAGAGAGAGAGAGAGAGAGAGAGAGAAGAGAGAGAGAGAGAGACGAGAGAGAAAGAGAGATGAGAGAGAGAAGAAGGAAATTTTAGAGAGAGAGAGAGAGAGAGAGAGAGAGAGAGGAGAGAGAGAGAGAGAGAGAGAGAGAGAGAGAGAGAGAGAGAGAGAGGAGAGAGAGAGAGAGAGAGAGAGAGGTTGTGTATACATGGTGGGTGACTCCGATGAGTCAGCATGTGCAAAATAGAAAGTGGGGAAACTGTATTATAAGCTTGGGGTGACATGGTGTATGTGTGTGATTTATTTATTCTTTATCTTACTTCAAGGAAAATGGAATAAAAAAATATATATATCAAAAACTCATGTGCTTTTTTTGCCCCCAGTTCCTATGTGTGTTTGCAGTTTAGTAAATTTTGTCATCTGTTCCCACCGGCACAAAATGGCCTACTCTTCCGAAAAACAGACCAGGTTTTAACGAGTACACAAGATGTTCTGCTTGCATTCACACACAGGAACTCAGTTTATAGTCTCATCTGAAGGACTTTGGGGGGGAGTGGAGTCAGCAGTGAAGTTTTGTAACTCCACCACTTGAAGAAGATTTGAACCTGGGTCAGCAGATCATGAGCACAATACGCGGTTCACTCTAACCACCAGGCTATCCCATCCCCCGCATGTGTGCATGCGTGCGTGTGTATGTGCCAGATCAGTGTGTGCAACACTGAACATTAAACCACAGGTCAATTTCTAATTCTGATCACTAACACACTATAATTTTCTTCCGTTTTTTTGTTTTTTTTAATGCTCCCCCTCGACAGAAAGCAACTTTAACTGGTAATCTTTGACCAGACTACAAGTTTATGATTTTGCCTTTCCACTTTTCCTTCCACAGAGCTCAACTTTGCATTCATAACAACAAATGGCTTAGAAAGGCAGTTACAGGACAAAGAATGTCTATCACACCATTCTCAGTCAATGGGGTAGAAAACATTTCTCAAGACACAAACACCACACACACACAACACACACCACAACAACACACACCACACACACACACACACACACACACACACTCACACACACACACCACACACACACACACACACAAACTCACACACACCACACAAATAGACTCACACACACACACACACACACACACACACACACACACCACACACACACACACACACACACACACACACACACACCACACACACACACACACACACACACACACAACACACACACACACACACACACACACACACACACATAACCACACACACACACACACACACACACACACACACACACACACACACACACACACACACACACACACACACAACAAAACAAAACAAAACAAAACAACAAACAAAACAATTACACAAACAAAACATTAACAACCACAACATATACAGAAAAAAAAAAGTGTCCAATAAGAACACAATTTTCAAGAAAACCTTCTCAGAAAATGTTGGGGTTCAACGAATTAAAAACATTTAATCCAATTTAGATTTCCTTAAAAAGAAATATTTAAAACTAATGAAAGGCACTGGATCAACTGACCCCCCTGACCAAAAAAAACAAAAAACAAAAAACCAGAACAAAAACCATAACACAAACAGGTCAAGCAAACTACTACTCAAATCAAAGATTCCATTTACAAGTGCAATACTGCTCCACACACTACAGACATTATGTTCATGATATTAAATCTTTAGAAGATTTCTATTTCCTGTCACGACACCTCAATGTTCATGAGCTGTGAGAGGTTTTTGTTGTTATTGTTGTTGTTGGGGAGAGTGGTTGGATAGGGGGGGGGGGTGTCTTTGCTTTTGATCTGTGTGTGTGTGTGGGGTGGGGGGGGGGGGAGTGAGTGTATACGTGTGTGTGTGTGTGTGTGTGTGTGTGTGTGTGTGTGTGTGTGTGTGTGTGTGTGTGTGTGTGTGTGAGGTGGAGAGAGAGAGAGAGAGAGGAGAGAGAGAGAGAGAGAGAGAAGGAGGGAGAGTAAAATTAGAAAGAGAGATGAGATGATAGAAGAGAGAAGGAGAGAGAGAGAGAGAGAGAGAGAGAGAGAGGAGAGAGAGAGAGAGAGAGAAGGAGAAGAGAGAGAGAGAGAGAGTGTTTTGTGCGTGCGTGCGTATCATACATGTGTGCTTTTCCTTTTTTTCACATTTAAGTGGCTCTACCTTTAATTATAGAAAAAGGTTATTTACATTTTAAAAAATCTTAAAAGAAGTTCATCCCAGGATGTGCTGGTCAATGGTAATCACCCGGCTAAGTAAACAACTTGAGACATACACACCCCATCATTTCAGGACATCAACTGAAAACTTGACCCAGCTCAAAACTCCCCTCCCTCTCCCCCACTCCCCCACAATCAAAGGTGTCAATAGTAACGGTGAGTCATCTCATGCAAGGTCCATGCTTCCTGTGAAATTACGGCATGACTAAATATAATTTTTCACCTCACTGTGTGTTGCAGCCAGGGCAGGTTAACCCAGCCCCAGGTGATGAGACAAGTGACATGATCAATACCTGGGACAAAAATAAATTAGAAGTCAACAAGGGAGAGAGGACTGCCACAGTCACCAGTCAGAGAAAGAAATACTTAACGCCAAAGGCATATATACTATATATCCCCCAACCCCCATTCCACCCACTCCCATTCCCTCTCCCATAATGTCCAATCCAATCTTGTTTATAACCCCTCCTCTGACCACAGGACACAGGGACTCGGGCCATACCACCACACAGGCCAACCCCCCCCACCCCCACCCCACCCCTCCAATAGCATGGTCAATGATCTTACTCAACACTAAGCAGGGGAAATACCAACACTGAAACAGCTGTTGCCATGAAAAGAAGGCAGAGAATAGGGATAGGAAAACATCTGGGATTTTCCAAAAGGGTGTTGGTTGCTCATCTGTAAGTCAGAACAAGAAATACAGCACAGACAAACATGAAACACAGAGAGAGAGAGAGAGAGAGAGAGAGAGAGAGAGAGAGAGAGAGAGAGAGAGAGGAGAGAGAGAGAGAGAGAGAGAGAGAGAGATGAGAAAGGAGAGAGAGGGAGGGAAGAGAGAGTGAGACAAGAGAGAGGGAGTCAGAGACAGACAGAAGACAGGCAAACAGACAGGCAGACAGACAGACGACAGAGATTTGATTTGATTTGGAACATTTGATTTGATTGTATCTTTTAAATTATATGAGGATAATGGAATAGCATCATTGTGTTTACAATCCAGTCCATGTATGCAGTTTTGTAAAAGACGAGAGACAGACAGACAGACAGAGATTTGATTTGATTTTGAACATTTGATTTGATTTATTCTTTTATAATTATATTGAGGATAATGGAATAAGCACTCTTGTGCTTTTTTACATCCAGTCCCCATGTGTATGCAGTTTTGTAATAGAGAGAGAGACACAGAGAGAGAGAAGAGAGAGAGAGAGAGAGAGAGAGAGAGAGAGAGAGAGAGAGAGAGAGAGAGAGAGAGAGAGAGAGAGATTAACACACAGACAGTGACAGCTAAGCATAGCAGATGCTACTAATGTACTAGAGAGGCAGAGAAAACAACCACCAAAAAAAAAAAAAGAACCCACTGAAAGTAAAACTAGCAAAAGTCTTCCACATTGTACTGTGGGCTGTAAAAAGTTTAAAAAAAAAAAAAAAGTCAGTGAATGAGAGAGTGGTAGCAC
>CM060338.1:32912367-32924867 GCA_030674155.1 Stramonita haemastoma | reverse complement strand
TTGAAAGTTGACATTTCAGAATATTCCAGGCCACAATCACGTGTTCATTTCAAAATGCTTTAAAATCACACAAGTGGCAAAAGGCTGAATTCCAGCCACGTTATATTTACAGCCAGAAAGCACAAACACCCTAAAAATTTATTTTTTTAAAAAAAAGTACAATAACATCAGCTTGAGTGTTTTAAAATGGTTGTGCTAAGCTTTCATTTGATTTCCTTTCAGGTTTATAGCAACAACAAAAAAGTTTGTCTATTTCTCAGGAAATGTCAGTTGGGTATCAAGTGCCAGTGGTGTGTGCTCACCACTTTATAGAATGACAAATAAACATATGTACAGAAAAAAATAATAAAAGCAAAACTGGTTACAGGAAACATTTGTTGCTCCTCTAAAGAAACATGCAACATTTTCTCCCTTAATTCATATGGGCAATTGGATTTGATTACATGTCACAGTAATTAAGTAAGGTTATAAAGTACATTTACATTTGGGATTCTATAACAAGTTTTAACTGGGTTCAGGGCAATAAGTTTTTTTTATGAAATTTACTAACAGAGCAAGGAAACCACCGATAACACTGGCAATCCAAAATAAAAACTTTACATGCTACTGGCAAATACGGGAGTGCATTCAATTGAAAAGCAGATTCAAATGCAATACATTTTAAGATAATGCACATAATAAAGCTAACACTGACCCTGAAATAGTACGAAATAAATGGGGGGGGGGGGGCAAACCACATAAGCTCTACCATGCAAAACCACTAAAAATTTCAAACAAAGAAGATACCTTGAAAACATGATTTAAGCCATGTCCTTCAGGTGGTTATTATCAATAATTGGTACAGGCAACAAGCTACACACATACATTATCCTTCGTTTGGAGAAAGATGTGGGCACTCCAACAGTTACATGCAAGAAAACCAATAACACAATTGCCCAGATAAAGCAGAGGCATTTCAAGTCTCCAACATAAATATTGAAACATCAAGTGCCAAAACAATTCATTACTGAACATATCAAATCTAAAAGCTTCATATAATTCATCCAAGAAAGGGTATATATCAAAGAATTATAAAGGAAAAAAAGAAAAGGGATATCGGCAATAAACTTTTTTTTCTATTAACAATAAACTTCACTCTGCACTCAATACTTCAAATTGAGCACATCAAAAAAGCCAGAATAAATGCAGCATTGCCTTTTGGTAATTAAGTTTAAAAAAAAAATTTTTAAGCCAAACGTTTGAATGCAAAAGTCAAAGTCAAAATCAAGTCAAAGTCAAAAACACTAATTATCCCTGAAGGGCAATTACAATTACAATACTGACAGGCATATTGATACGAATCAAAGACACGAAATAGCTACATTTCGTATTTGTTTAGACATTATATGATAACTTTTTTTTAAATGTCACAAACACTCACACTCATACGCTTACGCAAACGCACACATACCCACCAATGTTTGGATACAATATTAAAACCATTGACTAGAAAAGACATGATCACTATTATTTTACGCATTGTACACACACCACAACACACACACACATACACACACACACACACACACACACACACACACACACACACACACACACACACACACACACACACACACACACACACACCCCCCCCACACCCACACACACTACCCACACCCCACACGCACACGCACACCCCACACAAACGCACACACACACACACACGCAATACACACACAGTGACACTCACATTCACACACTCACACTTACCCCCCCCCCCCCCCCCCCCCCCACACACACACACACACTCACTAATAAAATGCAATGTTATATAACCATTGGCTAAAAGACCTGAATTTACAAGCAATTCAAAAAATCAATAAAGCCAAAAATAAGGCATACTTATTTTTTGGGTACATTAGCATGTATACCCATACCTGTATGCATTGACTACATTGGTAACAGTGGCAATCAGGTAAGTCATTCAGAGAAGTGGGAAAAAAAACAATAACAAAAAAATAGAGTAAGCAACAAAGTAACAATTTTTCTTCCATTTAAATTGATTTAAAGTACAAAAATATAATTTAAAAAAAATAAAAGAAAACCAAGCCATTAATACAACTGCTTGTAAAAATTCAGAGTTTACAACCAACCACTAAAAGAAATCACACACATATTTTCTACATTTTCACAGCCCAAGTTTACAAAGCCAAAAGCAAGAAGAAAGGCTGAACAAAATAACCTTGTACTACACTGTTTTCACAATGATCTGCTAGAATACATTAGGTCACATTCGCTACACTGGAATTCCAGAATACACACATTTGAAATGAGATTTTTCTCCTGGAGTTATCAGTGCTGACCACGCAGAACATCTTTCTTGCGCACACGTTAAATCCTGTTCCGCTTTTTAAGAGTAGGTCATCGTGTGCCAGTGGGAACAGATGACATTTACAAAACTGCATACACAAGGGGACTGGATGTAAAAAGGCACAAGAGTGCTTATCCCGTTATCCTCGATATAAAAGAATAAGATAAACAAAAAAATAAAAGTACAATACTTGCAGAAGAAGCACAAATGGACATAACATAATTATGATGAAATGGTTGGACAAATACCAGGAAGCAGACAAATCATGCAGCTATCAGCACTGACTGCAGTCAAATCTTCACTTTAGTCTTGCCAGTACAACCCGATTTTTTGTTCACGTTTGTTTTGTTTTCATTGGGTTTGGTTTGTTTGGTTTCTGGTTTCAAGGGGGGGGGGGGGGGCATTTGTTTTGTTGGGGGTGGGCATCTAACCCTTTCCACCCACTTATTTCTTTCCTTTTCTTCTTTTCAAATTTGTCTTTTTTTCGTTATTCTTCAGGTATCTGTTTTCTGTCTAAATTGCAGTGTGGAGCCTTCATTTTTTTCTCTTTTTTTTCCACTTTTCATATTTAAAGGGGGGGCTTTGACAAGAGTATATTTGAGCTGACAATGGAAATCAAAGACTTCTGGGAGAGATGCAAATAGAGTAGTATATTAATAAGCTGGGAGTGCTATGACTTGGGTAATGGGCATGTCCCTGACTTATGGCAAAGCAAATGGGGAGCTGGAAACAAGGTAACAGGACACTAATACAATATGCCTGCAATCTTATACACATAGAAGGAAAGGCAAAAAAAAATGCTTATTTCAGGTTTTGTCAAAACAACAAAAAGCAAAAAAGGTCTTTCACAAGTTTGTAATTAAAAAAAAATTAAATGTACCGAAATTCTAAGTTAAAGTCAAAGCCCAATCTTCATTTCCATATGATACATTAAATAAGCATTGGTTTGCTTTTTTTTTATCAAGCCATCTATTTAGGGGAAAAAACTATATAAAAAAAACATTTCACCAATATTATTTTGCTAACGATTTCAGCAACGTTAAAAATAAAATATACCTATAAATAAAAAAGCAAAAATGAAAAAAAATGCACTCAAAACTTTCTACACACACACACACACACACACACACACACACACACACACACACACACACACACACACACACACACAAAACACACACACGCACGCACGCGCGCACGCTCGCACGCACCCGCACACATTCACAGTTTTAAAAAAAAATCATAGTGTCAAACAAACAAATTCAGTTACAATTATCTTCAATACCATTATTTTTTTTTAAAGTAAAAGCTCATGAAATGTCAAACAAATATCGGGTTACAATATCTCCATACATTCAAGTTTATACTTTATATAGACCTAATTTTAAAAAAATTTTAAAAGGAATGAAAAATATCAAAAGTCAAAAAGAAAAAATTTCTTATTTCAGATTTTGTTCAAACAAAAAGCAAAAAAGGTCTTTTAATGCAAGTTTGTAAACCCAAAAAATTAAATGTACCGAAATTCTAAGTCAAAGTCTCGAAGCCCAATCTTCATTTCCATATGGTACATTGAATAAGCATTGATTTGCTTTTTTATGAAGCCATCTATTTAGGGAAAAAAAACTATAAAAAAAAATTTTCACCAATATTTAACTAACGATTTCTTCAGCCTTAAAAATAAAATATACCTATAAATAAAAAAGCAAAAATGAAAAAAAAATGCACTCAAAACTCCTCTCTCTCTCTCTCTCTCTCTCTCTCTCCCTCTCTCTCTCTCTCTCCTCTCTCTCTCTCTCTCTCTCTCTCTCTCACACACACACACACACACACACAACACACACACACACACACACACACACACACACACACAACGCACGCACACGCACACACACACACACGCACGCACACACGCACACACACACACAACACCACCACACACACCCAACACACGCACGCACGCACGCACGCGCACATTTAGAGTTTTAAAAAAATCACAAAGTGTCAAACAAACAAATTCAGTTACAATTATCTTCAATACCATTATTTTAAAAAAAAAAGTAAAAGCCTATGAAATGTCAAACAAATATCGGGTTACAATATCTCCAGACTTTCAAGTTTATACTTTATATAAAAAAAATATATATACATATATCAAGTCAAAAAGAAATTTTTTTCTTATTTCAGATTTTGTCAAATTAAAAAGCAAAAAAGGTCTTTCAATGCAAGTTTGTAAACCCAAAAAATTAAATGAACCGAAATTATAAGTCAAAGTCAAAGCCCAATCTTCATTTCCATATGGTACATTGAAATAAGCATTGATTTGCTTTTTTATGAAGCCATCTATTTAGGGAAAAAACTATGTATAAAAAAAAATCACCAATATTTTACTAACGATTTCAGCAGCCTTAAAATAAAATATACCTATAAATAAAAAAGCAAAAATGAAAAACACAAAAAATGCACTCAAAACTCTCTCTCTCTCTCTCTCTCTCTCTCTCTCTCTCTCACTCTCTCTCTCTCTCTCTCCTCACACACACACACACACACACACACACACGCACCACGCACAGCACCACGCACGCACGCACGCACGCACGCACCTGCACGCACGCACGCACGCACGCACCACACGCGACACATTTAGAGTTTTAAAAAAATCACAAAGTGTCAAACAAACAAATTCAGTTACAATTATCTTCAATACCATTATTTTTTTTAAAAGTAAAAGCCCATGAAATGTCAAACAAATATCGGTTACAATATCTCCATACTTTCAAGTTTAACTTTATACTCAAGTTTATACTCAAGTTCAGTTTAGTTATACTCAAGTTTATACTTTATATTTAAAAAAAAAAAAGGAATGAAAAATATCAAAAGTCAAAAGAAAAAACAAAAACGAAAAAAACAATGATACAATGATAATACCCATCACCACTGAGAGCAACAAAAAAAGTTGGAACAGACGGGAGGGGGTATCAAGGAGGAAGGGGAAAAAAATTATAATTACAACAAAGTATTATAGTAACAAACACCCCTACACATAACAAAAGAGGCCATAACTAACCAAAACAATATAAATTTAATAGTGCTATTAATCCCATCAATAATATTTTTAAAAAAAGAAAAAGGTTCATGCTAAAACCTATTGAACGGGGTAAGAGAAAATGAATTTTAGAAAAAGTCACCAATCTAACTGTCAGGTCAGCCATTTGGTTTTCTACTTCCATTGTATTTAAATTTGCAGATTGTACACGTGTTTACATACATAACTTACACCCTTTCATGAACATTTTTTTAAGTCTTTCTCCTCCTCTCTCCCCTCCCACATACATAGCATGCAAAGTGTAATATTTCCAATGTTTCCAGTCATAATAAATCATACCTAAAATATTTTTAGGGGGAGCAGAAAGTACTCAATACATTTAATCTAAGCACGACCGACTGGATTTATGATTAAGCTCTTAAACTAAATTCCAAATTCTTTAATTCTACATTTATGTGACATTCCAATACTTCCACGATATCCCTTCTTTCCAAAATAAGGGTTTAAAAAAAATTTTAACGGTAAAAATTAGCTACTGTTGCAAAGCCAGCAATCGACATTTCTTTTAACCATCCACTCACAGGCAGAGAACTCAAGTTCATGTTTCAGTAAGTGCTATCTTGCACTTCACATCTCCCCCCCCCCCCCACAAAAAAAAAACCCACACCAAAACACACACACACACACACACACACACACACACACACACACACACACACACACACACACGTGGGTAACTAACTTTTGTGCTGGTTGCATAATATAGCCTACACTGGTGATGAGCAATACCTGTGGTATAATATTCATAATTTGTGTGCGGCACAAGTCCATCTTTCCAACACTAATACCGTGAGAACATTTTTTATTTTTTTACAAAACTGCATGCACAGGGAGACTAGATGTAAAAAAGCACGCGAGTGCTTATCCATTATCCTTGAAATAAAAAAGATAAATGTACATACACACAAGGAGAGTAGGCCATTGTGTGCCGGTGGAAACGGATGACAAAATATAAGGGACTGGATGTTAAAAATAGCACACCAGTGCTTATTCCATTATCTCGAAATAAAAGAAAATGAATTGATAACACACAACACACACACAACACGCGCGCGCGCGCGCGCACACACACACACACACACACACACACACACACACACACACACACACACACACACACACACACACATCACACACATTCCCACTGACATACTGAACATTCTACCCCTTCTATTCCACAACACCTTTTTTTCAGCAATGCATCCTCACTGTCTCCCAGTACCTTCCCCCAATGACTAGTCAATCATGCATTCTAAAACCACCATCCCCTACTTCTGTTTTAATTTATTTTTTATTCACCATCCCTTCCAAAACTATTCATGCATTTATCATAAAACCACCCCCCCTTTTTTAAAAAAAATACGTTTGTTCTAAAATGCTCCTTGCCCCCACCCTCCCCTGAACCCAATTGCAAAGTTTGGCCACCTGTTTTCCCCATACAGTATAAAGTTTAAAAAGTTAAAGTCTATCCCTGCTTATCCCGGTTTCTGCGGTGTTAAGGACAGTCATAGACTCCCCCCTGGATAGGACGCCAGTCTATCGCAGGGTTAACCCCCAACACAAGGTTGGTACCCCTTTTACACCTGGGTGGGGTGAGAAAATAGCCGTAAAGTGCCTTTTCCAAGGGCACAACGCCATAGCCGAAAGCTGGGATTGAACCCGCAACCTTTAGATTACGAGTCCAACGCCCTAACCACTAGACTACCGCAGCGGCTCATACAATATAAATACGAGTACAAATACTCTAGCTGAGTAACAAATAAATTATTACAATTGGCATTCGATTTTGATGATCATTTTCAATTCATGTTACATTTATATATCACTGTTGATCACTGTTGGCATATGATTTTTTGAAGTTTCACGAGAGATATAAAGAAGCCCTGTGCTTGTCTATTTACTCTACAGCAATTCAATTCAAACGCGAAAGATAAAATGTTCAGCCATCGTGTCAGCCTATACCTCTTGTCCACCTGCCTTTTGTGTCCACATGTGGGGCCAGGGTAGGGTAAAGGTTAGGGTAAAGTTAGTGTTACGGTTAGTGTTAACTGTTAATAACAGGAGGGTTGTCTGTCAGCTGGTCGGTCTGAAGTTAAATGCATGTGGACACAATAGCACATAGACAAATGGTATGTAGCTATACACACAATGGTATTTAATTCAATTTGATTTCCTGTTTGTAGGCCCACTGACCACGATGGCCATAAGTAGCTCGCAATAATATGGAGCTTCAAGTCCGAATCATAAATCCTAACAACAGCTAAGGCTATGCATTGGACTTCGGTGTCCACAAATTTTCAAGTTTTGTAGAAAAGTGATTTCAAGTCAATTATTTTCGAACAAATTACTTTCACCTTTTAGATTAAAGCACCTGAAATAAACTATGTAGGAAAAGGTTGCTTTTTTTTTAAAGCCCCAAATAAATCACAAGAAAAGTTGCTGTTTTTTTTTAACCGAAATAATAATAAAAAAAAACACTTATAAATATGCATTTTTTCCTCCTAGACCCCTATGTCCCTTCCTTGCCTCCCTCTCCAACCCCTCTCTCCTCCCATTACTTTCCCCCTCTCCACACACCACCACACCACACCACACACACACACACACACACACACACACACAACAAAAAAACAAAAAACAAAAACCTACTAACACTAATACTTTGTGGAACATGAAAATCAATTATAAAAATTTAGATATTCCCAGAGTCAGAATGACTACCTTAATGGTGGGCAAATACGGTCACCAACGCAAAAATCACTCGATGAACCTCAGAGCTTTAACTGCAGAATGGGGGGGGGGGGGGATCTAACTTTAAAACTTCATAGATGGCACTTGATGGTACAAACCAATTAGAAATGTTATACACTGGCAAATCATCACACAGAATTTAACAATTTCTCTGAAACTTGTCGATTTTCCAACATAAAAAAAAATATTGAATTTGAACTGATCTCAGATCTTGGAATGAAAAAAAATGTCAGTGGTGGCCAAGCATAAATTTACCATAACCAATGAACAGTCATAAGTTATGATCTGGATATTTTTGAATTTTAAATCATGCAAGCATAAAGGAGCAGACTATCAGAAAACAAAAATCTTTTTAAAAAAAATATTCATGAACTGCTCTCTGTCCCGTGAATATTAAGGGACATAGAAATGTATCTGATTAATTTTTTTTTTAATTCCAGGGCATAAGTTTCTGACTGAAGAACTAACTTTTTTGCGCCAAATATTTTCCAGTGCTGTTACTGGTTTTCTGGTCTCTATGTCAGAATATGGTTTTTCCACTCAAAATTGGGCAGATGGTGAAGGGGGATATTTCCTATCATGGCCCAAGTCAACTGTGGGTGTAAAGCTTTGTTACTGTATTAAAAAAAAAAAACTGTCTTTCCAACACGACCTGCGCCTTGGATGAAAAGCATAAACTTATGGGGCTTGAGAGTTAAACATCATTTCAAATTATTCAAAATTTTTCAATCCTTCCTCAGTGGTACTGTGGATTGATGATTTTTTCCCATAGCACATTTCCAGTAAGGTAAATGATCTGCTACTCTTAATACCTCACTCACTCCTCTCTATTAAATTCTTCTATAAAACCTTAAGTCTTGAAACGAAATAAGTTACAGCTGCTTCTAACAAACGTTCGCTTTAAATCAAACATTTCAAATTCAAAATGAATCAACCAAGTAACAGATTAATTCCAACTAACAGTAGGCAAAATTGAGGGTGCCAGGCATTCTGTTTTTGTATTTAAAAATTTTTTTAAACTGACAAAATTGACCAAAAAAGACAAAAACACATGGTCTCAAATCTTCCAGTTATTTCCACATTACCACTATCCCAACAGGCATTCTACATTTTTTTTTTTTTTTTTTTTTACTACTCTGCTTCATTTCCATGAACTTTTGTGAAGTACTATTTTTCTTTGTTTCATGTTTTTACCTTTTTGAAAAAATCTTTTTCCTCTTTTTCTTCTATTTTGGTCAATATTCTTTTTTCTTTTTTTTTAAAAATATTTATTTTTCTTGTATTCTCCAATTTTTTCAGAAAACTTTTTTCATAATCACTTTTTCTTCTCCTTATGGTTATTCTTTGGGGGGGGGGGTCTTTTCCTGGATATTGGATGGGTGCATGCTTTATAAAGCTCTTCATAGATAACAACAGCTAACCGTCATAAAATATTTCACTAGGAGAGGTGGAAACCTTTGCAGAAGCCTACTTGGTCCTGGGCAATGTCTTCCTCTGTGACTTGACTGGAGTGTTCTCTTTCTTGATGTCTTCCTTCTGGATAGATATCTTCCTGGAGAGTTTTTCCTCGGCAGATGTCCTCAAAATGTCAACATCTGAAAAGGAAAAAACGGTTTTCAGACTCACTTGAAAAAAGGCAGAAGAATCGACTAGGAAGGCAGAAAATGAGGAAAATTGTGTAAAGTTAGGGATTTTTTTTTTTGAGGAGGGAAAACAATGTGGTACCTAAATGGGGGAAAAAACGGCCTTTAAAATTTTCTAATTTCTTGTCCCTATAGTTCTGATCTTACAATGTCTTTCGAGTTTCAATCTTTCATGCCGACAGGCATACACAAAAATGCAAGAAGCTGAAGAACAAAGACAACGAAATACAAGCCCCAAGAAAGGCAAACAGGAAGAAATAAAACGACAAAAATGCAAACACAAGCAAGGACAGAAAAATCAAACAGAAAAAGACAGGCACAACTGAGGACAGACATGGCGACAAACATCACACAAAGATAAAGACAGATAGACCAGACAGAGGAAAAGATGATAAAATTAAAGATACCTGATGATTTCTTTCTGCTGTCTGTCATGAGAAATGCTGGTGGCGTTGGGCTCGAGTGGCACTTTCCCTTCTCGTATGGTGACCTGGCAAAACATGAACACCACAAAGGTAAAATCAGGTGGAAAATAAAAACAAAAAAACAATGATAGAGATAGACAAAATTATGCAATTAAGACTTTACCAGGAGAGAGGTCAGTTAAAAAAAATGCTAAAGCAGTCCTTCAGTCCTTCAGACTATAAATCCCAGCCCCATGTGTGAACACACGTAGAACATCTTGTGCACACATTAAACCCAGTTATGTCTTCTGGAAGAGCAGGCCTATCATTTGGGTCAGAGTGGATGGTGTCAACTTTTTTTTTTTTAACTACATGCACGCTAGTGTGTTTAGACATCTTCGCTAAGTTGGACCACAGCTACATTAATGGTGATAAAATTACAACTGCATACACAAAAATTTCACCATTGGTAAACCTCAGAGTTCTAGTTTATGAAAAAGAAAAAAAATGATAAACAAAAGATGCCCCCCCCCCCCCAACAAAAAAAAATGCACAGGAAAATATTGGTCAGAATAATAATATATAATAATATTATATAATTTATATATATTATAATATATAATATATATATTATATATATCAATACCTTATGGTTCAGATATACAAAAAAAAATTCACCCTCTATCAATTGTCAATTCATACCTATCAGTTTATGAAGTTAAATGTTCAAACATTACAATGAACTATCCAGTTATCTAATCAAATACACTACCAGTAATTTTTTAAGTTATTTGCAAACAAGGAATTTGTAAACACATGACACCTCCATTCCAGATACTGAAGCTGCCATTTCTGCAGCAAGCAAATACACAACTCTGTGTAGTAAAAAAAAATAAATAAAAAAGTGACATTTCCAGAGAATGGGAACTAAAGCTTGATACATGAAGTAATATATATATACATATATATAATATATATATAAAATATTTATATATTATAATATTATATATATATATATATATATATGTCAGTCACTCCGCTGTAGCTGTACAGCTGTATACTCACCCTCAAGAACTTGATGGAGCAGACGACAGCCCCACTCATGGAGAAGACTCTCAGATGATCCACAGAACTTCGCCCCACAAGACGACTCCCCGTGATCCACACAATGACCACCAGGTCAGGACCCATGTTTTGATAAAGGGGGGAAGGCTAAGGAAACGCAGGGACAACCCAGTTGCAATACTCATGACCACAGTCTCAGAGCCCTGTAGGTGGTGTAATTCCCGACATAAGGAAACCTCAGTAATGGAAAGGGACGGCCAAATCGCAGTATTACCACTGCCTACTGTCGCAAAGTCAAAGCAGTGGTGGAGATTCCAGACCAAAGGAAACCTAATATAACCGAAAAGGAACGACCGCATCGCAATACCTCTTGACCACTGTCTCAAAGCCATTCAGAAACGAAAAGGGACAGCCGCGTCGCAATACCTCTTGACCACTGTCTCAAAGCCATTCAGAAACGAAAAGGGACAGCCGCGTCGCAATACCTCTTGACCACTGTCTCAAAGCCATGATTCAGACACAGAACAGGACGACCGCGTCGCAATACCTCTTGACCACAGTCCCAAAGTGATTCAGAGACGGAACAGGACGACCACGTCGCAATACTTCTTGACCACAGTCCCAAAGTGATTCAGAAACGGAACAGGACGACCACGTCGCAATACCTCTTGACCACAGTCCCAAAGTGATTCAGAAACGGAACAGGACGACCACGTCACAATATCTCTTGACCACTGTCGCAAAGCCATTCAGAAACGAAAAGGGACGACCACATTGCAATACCTCTTGACCAGTCTCAAAGCGATTCAGAACGGAACAGGACGACCACATTGCAATACCTCTTGACCACTGTCTCAAAGCCATGGCGGTAATTACTGACGTAAGGATACCCATCAGAAATGGAACGGGAGGACAGAGTGGCAATACCTCATGAAGGACTGCTGTCTCAAAGCCCATGTTGTCAGTGGTGGCATCGTTCAGACGGCGAGATCACTGTCACCCAGATTGCTGTCAGATTTCTTGCTTCAGATTTTATTTTAGTCTTTTAATGGCTAATTTTATGGTTTAGTTTATGTTTTATATTATTCTATTTTATCTCTATTTCATTCTCTTATCTTTTCGTGGTTTTTTTAAAATAATTTTTCTTTAATTTTACTTTGTTGGGTTTATTTTATGGCTAATTG
>CM060338.1:32899867-32907367 GCA_030674155.1 Stramonita haemastoma | reverse complement strand
AATCATATAAAGGAACACAAGAGGAATCTATTGCTGTAAGGCACATATTTTGAGACATATATACTCTAACACCTTAATCTGTCTTATGCTTATAGTCATAAAAATCACGTTCATGTTTATATCATGATCATAATGGACATAGTTATTCAGTTTTCTTAAAAGATCATTAATTAAAAGTTTACCCAAAAAAATCAAATTACTTTCGTCACACGTGATTATTAAAATAGAGAGTACAAAATAATATGAATAAAGCATTTCTCAATATGGATGGTAAACATATTTAAACAATAGGTGAGACATTCAGTGAGAGAGAGACAGGAGAGAGAGAGACAGAGAGTACGTAGTACATTCCAAACCAAGTTATATTGCATACAGTTTTCAGTTGACCCACAATATTATCATTGGCACACTATTTGATTGTAAGTGTACAGATAAAAACCATAGCATAATTATGATAGGTATGTTCATTACATAAGAAGTGGGATAGTGAAAATCATTCCTAGAAATCAGTTACAATTATACAATGATAAGACACACGTGAAACACACACACACACACACACACACACACACACACACACACACACACACACACACACACAACACACACAAGGTAGAGAGTGGGGGGAGGGAGAGGGGGTAGAGTTCGAGAAGGGGGAAGTGTGGTTTGTTAATTTTGATGCATCAAGTGGATTAGGGGGTGATGTTTTTTAAGGTTGTTAATGATTGGGCTTTTCAATTACATCAGGAAAGGAGATCCACAGCATAGGGCCTGGGTGTAGTAAAGTAGATTTGAACAAATCTATTTTTGGGGATTGGGACACTTGGCTTTTCCGTATTTCTGGAATGATTCATTAGGAATTTATCTTTTAAGGGTGTAGGGACATTTCCTGCCATTATCTTAAACATCATGATGCCTTTGTTAGAGACAGACAGACACACAGACAGAGAAAAAAAGAAAGACACAGAAAGAGAGACGGTGGGGAAGGGGGGGGGGGGGGAGTAAAAAAAAAAAAAAAAAAAAAAAAAAAAAAAAAAAAAAGAGGTGAAGATACGATATATGGTCAAAGAGAAATAACTTGTGTCAGCCTATTAGTTCAGTACCAAGTAGTTTTGTCCCCTGATAGGTCTTCCGTAATAATTTCAAAAAATGCATAAAGATTAAAGACCAATAAAATGAATAAATGAGTGAAAAGACAGCACACACAAAAATCCATGAGTAAATAAAAGAAGATGTTCCCGTTGTTGTTTTTTTTGTCTATGTCTTAAGGCAATTAATCATTTGCTTAATACTGCTTATTATCTGTGTACTGAGCATAATTGTGTGTGTGTGTGTGTGTGTGTGTGTGTGTGTGTGTGTGTGTGTGTGTGTGTGTGTGTTGTGTGTGTGTGTGTGTGTGTGTGTGTGTGTGTGTGTGTGTGTGCTCAAACTCGCTCATGCCCTACTCTCTTTTTTGTCTTTTATAATGGATCTTGGTTACATTTTTTTCATGGATTTACCAATACCTAGAGTGAAACTTTTTTTTTATTTATTATTGTTTTTTTGTTCTCTCTCTCTCTCTCTCTCTCTCTCTCTCTCTCTCTCTCTCTCTCTCTCTCTCTCTCTCTCTCTCTCTCTCTCTCTCTCTCTCTCTCTCTCTCTCTCTCTAAGATAATAATGATATGTATGGTGTGATTTGATTTGATTTGATTTATTCTTTTATATCGAGGATAATGGGATAAGCACTCTTGTGCTTTTTAACATCCAGTCCCCGTGTGTATGCAGTTTTTGTAAATGTCATCTGCACACGATGGTCTACTCTTACGAAAAGCGGAACAGGATTTAGCGTGTGGGCAAGATGTTCTGCCTGCCTTCGCACACACGGCCTCGGTTTAAAGTCTCATCCGAATGACTTTTGGGGAGAGTGGAGTCAACACTGATGTTAACTCCAGGAGAAAAATCTCCTCGATCGGAATCAACCTGGGTTGTCAAATTGCCAGTGCAATGTTCTGACCACTAGGCTATCCGTCCCGGCTATGGTGTGATTCAGTGAGAGAGGGAGGAGAGAGAGAGAGAGTACATAGTACATTCCAAACCAGGTAATATTGCATATAGTTTTCAATTGACCCACAATATTATCACTAGCACTTTCCGTGATTGTAAGTGTACAGATAAAAACCATAGTAGGCCCTATAATTATGATAGGTATGTTCATTTCATAAGAAGTGGGATAGTGAAAATCATTCTTAGAAATCAGTTACAATTAAACAATTTAATTATATTTATACCATTATTACGTGATTTATGTTATTACTATTATCAGTATTATATTATCTGTTCACGCATTTTTTAAATTACTACGAAAGACTTTTCAGGGGACAAAGCTACTTGGTACTGAGCTAATAGGCCGACACAAGTTATTTCTCTTTGACCATGTATCGTATCTTTACTTCTTTTTTTTTTACCCCCCCCCCCCCCCCCCTCTCTCCCCCCCCCCCCCCCCTCTCTCTCTCTCTCTCTCTCTCTGTCTTTCTTTTTTTTCCAGATGGTACACTGAGTAAGCAAAAAAGTAAATTTATTGCTTACTCAATGTACCATCTGAAAATAAAAATCTCTCTCTCTCTCTCTCTCTCTCTCTCTCTCTCTCTCTCTCTCTCTCTCTCTCTCTTCTCTCTCTCTCTTGTGTGTGTGTGTGTGTGTGTGTGTGTGTGTGTGTGTGTGTGTGTGTGTGTGTGTGTGTGTGTGTGTGTGTGTGTGTGTGTGTGTGTGTGTGCTTATAATCCTAATTACCCATTCTTTTTATGAGGGTGGGGTAGTGTCCTCAGTTTGTTATCTTTTTGTCTCACAACTGGCTGTCTTGTTTTTCTAAGCGTGGGCACCATACTTATCATTATTATCTGTATTTATGTTTGCTGATCTTTTCTGATGAATACCAGTTGCTTCGACAAGAACTCTCGGCCTGACACCTTGGGGAATTTTTCATAATTTATTATTTTTCTCTGCAACTTTGTACTTTATTCATACTTAAAACTCATTTGCAATCCCTCACTTGCTTTTTTTTACTCCCGTATATATTTGTGAAGGGTTCAGTTTTAGTTGTTTTGGTTTTGATTGCTTTGTTTGGTGGATTTGTTGCTTGTTTGATTAAGTCCTTCGGATGAGACTTTAAACCGAGGGCCCGTGTGCGAACGCACGCAGAACATCTTGGCACACGTTAAATCCTGTTCCGCTTTTCGTAAGAGTAGGCCATCGTGTGCCGGTGGGAACAGATGACAATATTTACAAAAAACTGCATACACACAGGGACCGGATGAAAAAAAGCACATGATTGCTTATTCTGTTATCCTCGATATAAAAGAATAAATAATAAATAAATAAATAAATAAATAAATAAATAAATAATAAGGCCTAACCTAGGCCTAGGCCTACAGGGGAGTCACAGGTTACACACAACGGTTAAATTTTGGCAGTTTTTCCTTCTATTTTCATATATCACACTTGCATTCATACTGCACATACTAAGGCATCCACAGAAATTAAAAGCCCTTCTTCGGAAAGAACCAGTCCCTGACTCAAAACTTAGGACAAAAACAAACAAATTTGGTAGGTTTGAACTTTTTTTTTTCTTTTTTCGGAAACACAGGTACTTAACGAGTAGTTTGTCGTCTGCTGTCTGCCTCACCACAATATGCATGCGCGGGGTCAATGCTGTAGCAATCTTCATTAATTTTGATTATCATTTCCCACTTTCTGAACCCTTGATGGTGTTGATCTATGGTTTCAATTCTAAAAACAAGTACACAGTGCATTTTTTATGCTTTAAAAAATCTTTGAAAACCAGTAAACCTGTTTTTGAATGGCACTCTATACAAAAACTACTTGACCCCGGAAGTTAACCCTTATGTGTAGTCCCCACTGGTAAACTAAAAAATAAAATCAACATTGACAGTTATCCCCCTTCACACGTTAGATGGCGAGGTGAAAGTGAAGCTTCAGCAACACATGTGAGGTTTGTTTACTCTCAATTTTATTTTGAACGACCCGCTAGACATAATTCCTGAACTAACTATTTGATAGTATAAAGTGTATGTGATTTTTTCTGCAAGTTACACGTAATCTGATATGAATTGTTCGTGCATGGACTTCGTAACTTGCTTCTTCTTAATGCCGTATCGCGACGCTGTTAGTGTTCGGTTTCAAATTATTGTTTCAACTCGAGGGGCCAACCCAAGCCACTAAACAAAGACGGGTCGTTCATAAAGCCTTCTTGCTGCCAGTATTTTGTCCAGGTACTGTATGAAGCAACGCATTTTCAAGAAATGTAAGAGAAAAAGAAACCTAAACTAGATTAGTAATGATTTTGTCGCGAAGCATGTGTACACAAGTCACAGGGACATGTCATTTTGCACGTAAGCACAGCCAAGTCCGAGTCTACTTAGTTGTTTCAGTTTGGCCGTAAATTGCGAGTATTTCATTATTTTAGTTTTGTTTCCAAGACTCCCTTTGACATGTATAAGTTAAAACCCAGGTTGTAATCTTGAGTCAGTGAAGTTTCTGGTCTTGTGAATGAACGTCCTTGTAGTATAATTTATAAACTATAAAAAAATTAATTTATTGAATGATTTATAGGTTTTTAATTTTTTAAGACACATTGAATTAGTCTATAATTCGGGTTATATGCATGAAAAAAATGGGCATAGTAAAAAATATTACCTTGTGTCACAATGTGTGCATCAAAAACTCATCCCAGATCTTTTGTGACAAAGTAGGCAACGTTTTATCAAGGGTCATTTTGCAAAAAAATTCAGAGAAGCAAAGACATTTTGTCATGAATTTAATTCAGGATTACTCCCCAATAAGATCAAATGTTTGTGAAATTTTAGAGAAGCATTAAAGAAATTTTGCTATGAGTGGACCTGTATCCATGAGTGAGTAGATTTTGAAAGGTTAAAAAAGTGGAAGTCACATAGTAAATTGTTCATTACCTGTGGTATCTATATTATATATAATTTTGTTATATTACAGTTTAATGGGGGTGGGATAGCTAAGTGGTCAGAGCACTCGCCTTCCCTTGTCAAGTTAAGCAGCATTGAGCATGGTTATCAGTTGGATGGGTGACCATTAGAGCACTTTGGCTTCAGTACAGTCCCCCCAGTTCACCCAGCTGTAAATGGGCACCTGCCGTCTTTAGGGTTAGGGAAGGTAAAGCAGCGAAGGAGAGGAGATGGGCGTTGCCCTCAGTATGCTGGCCCCTAGAGAAGCTGAGGTCTCTGATGCCTCACTCCCCTATGATCGCCTAGGTTATGGGACACCTTTACCTCTTTTTTTCTTTTTTCTTTCTTTTTTTTTTTTTTATTACAGTTTACTGAAATGTCCATCATACATGTACCTTTCATTAGTATTGCAGCAGTTCCTTCAACACTGTCACTGGTGAAGTGACTGATGTGGTGTAGTGCATAAGGCTAAGGGTTATTCTAAATCTAATTCTTTTTTCTCAAGTTTCTGTGAAACTGCCTTGAAAAAGAAAACAAAAGTAAGTTATTACTGGTTCACACAGGTCTGCTTGGTTGCTTTGGCTTATACAGGGGTTTTCCTGTAAGTGAATAAACCCAGAAGTTGGGGGGATGGGGAGCAGGCTAAAACTAGTAATTTATCTTGCAAATTACAAGAAGCCTACTTTCCCATGGGGATGCCAGGGGCCTGCCAGCATTAATAACATCGCCACCTTCTGGAAATTCTCTGCAAGGAATCCTTCTTTTCTCTCCCCCTCCTTAGTTCTGCCTTTTACCTTTCCTATCTCAGTTTCTTTCTGTCTCCTTCTTTTTCCATCTTGTCTACTTTCTGCTTTCTTGGTCCATTCTCCTGCCTTTTCTCCAAAAACAAGAAGTTTAAACAGGATAATTGATTAATTCTCTTCCTCACAGTTCCAAGTCAAATGCGCTAGGCCTGATTTGTCAGGTGCTTAACAGCAGCCTCGATGTATTTTTTGCTCATATGACAGACATACTTAGTATTACTATAATAGTTGCTTTCTGAGCAATTACCAGAGGAGAAGAAAGTCATTAAAAAGTTTTTGTGAATCAAGTTTTATCAACTCTTTAAGTTTAATCAAGACAGACTACTGACAGTTGTTGATAATATGTGTATGGTGAAAGTAAAGAAGAAACTATCAATTTGCAGCCCTGGAAAAGGTCTTTCAATGAATCAATCTAGATACACTACTGATTATTGCTGATGTGTGCAGTTGAGCAAATGAGAAGTCACTGCTTTGCGGATAAGAGAGGTTTTATTGAATAATGTAAACTATATCAAGCAACTGTTGCTGTGTGCAGTGTATCCTGTAGGATAAGATTAAGAGAGGTTTTATTGAATGATGTAGATCTGTAAACTATATCATGCAACTGTTGCTGTGTGCAGTGTATCCTGTAGGATAAGAGAGGTTTTATTGAATGATGTAGATCTGTAAACTATATCATGCAACTGTTGCTGTGTGCAGTGTATCCTGTAGGATAAGAGAGGTTTTATTGAATGATGTAAACTATATCCTGCAACTGTTGGTGTGTGCAGTGTATCCTGTAAAATCGCACTGTGCAGTGATCATGTCCTCCCCAACAGCCAATGGTGCTGCTGGCCAAGCCAAAAACCAGAGTCGCGTGGATCGCCGCCGAGAATGGTGGACCAATAACAAGGAATTCAAAAGGAAGCTGAGTGAGTCTCTTGCCTTGCCACTACTACCTCTTATTTTTCTGTCTGTCATTCATGAATTTGCACCCAAAAACAATTTTTTTTAAATATAAAAAAAATATATATTCATGAATTTGTGTGATTATGTATAGTTGATAAACTATAAGTAATTGAGGATTTGCTAAATTGGAATATTTCTTTCAAGCAGGCATGTTAAATTGTTTGTGTGGGTGCAAGCGTATTTATTATGTAGGCATACATGTATGTTGGACACATGTCTGCAGCAGTCTTATTCATGCACATATGCATGCACACATACACAGATCTCTCTGTCTCTCTGTCTCTGTCTCTGTCTCTGTCTCTCTCTGTCTCTTCGTCTGTCTCTCTCTCGTCTCTGTCTCTTCTCTCTCTCTCTCTCTCTCTCTCTCTCTCTCTCTCTCTCTCTCTCTCTCTCTCTCTCTCTCTCCTCTGTCTCGAAAGCCAGAGAACTCAGTTAAGTACAACCAGTGTACAAAAAGTTGATGTAGTTTATGTCGCTTTGGAAATTAACTCATGACAATGCCAAATTCTGTTGTTTGTTCAATGTTTTGCTTTTTGTCTTCTGTTAAAATGTGTACCCCCTTGTATACAGGCCGGTGGCCTTACAATTAAAATCGAGTTTCCGAGCTTCTCTCTCTTCTCTCTCTCTCTCTCTGTCTCTGTCCCTCTGCTCTCTGTCCTCTGTCTCTCTGTCTCTCTGTCTCTCTGTCTCTGTCTCTCTCTCTGTCTCTCTCTGTCTCTCTCTCTCTCTCTCTCTCTCTCTCTCTCTCTCCTCTCTCTCTCTCCTCTCTCTCTCTC
>CM060338.1:32822367-32894867 GCA_030674155.1 Stramonita haemastoma | reverse complement strand
GTTATGGGACACCTTTACCTTTTCCAACGTGTCACCTCATTACTGATGGAAAATCTCTGACACTGAAATTTCGCCGTGTGTTTCAGATTGCCCTGCGGTTGCATCACACGACCTTAGGGGGTCGGAGAATAAACGTGGAGTTCTCCACCAGCGAAGCCAAGAAGAAGGGGCAGGAGGAGCACCAAGAGAGTTGACTGTTGTGTCCTGTGTTCGCCAAACATATCTTGGCTGCAGATCGTCGGCAAGAGTGTGTCGTTGTCTTCAGTGTAGAGTGTGCAGGATGTGAATGTCGGGAATGTTTTTAATGCTCTTCGTGTGTGCTCGGTTGTTGTTTTTGTTGTTGTTGTTGTTCATGACAAAGCTTGGAACATCCATGGAGTAAAATAGGGGAGAAGATGGGAAATATATTAAATTTAGTCGTGTGGGTTGTTATGCTTGCTTATTATGATTTCAGCTGTCCAGGCTGCACAAATTGAAATGTTATACATTGGTGATGATTTTTTTTTTCGTTTCATACCATAATTAAAGTCATTGGTAGTCTTCACCGCCACCCTTACCCCATGCCCCACTATCTTTTTAAAAATTTTTTTTATTAATATTGTCAACAATATGTCAGAACATAATGCTTTATGTATATATAACTGTAAGCAAGAGCATTGGTCAGAGATGAGAATGTATCCAGTAAAATTGTGAAGAAGAGTTACACACTTGCATTTTGAATTAATGCCCCCCCCCCCCCCCCCCCCCCCCCCCAAAAAAAAAGAACTCTTGAAATAAAACCACCAAAAATATAAAAGGGTGCTATGCTCTCTTTGCACAAATATTCAGCAGCTCAGACTTTTATCGTGTGTATCGCATGGAGCTTCAACAAAGGAAAATCATTGATAAGATCTTGTCTTTTGTGTCGTAATATTCATCCCACAGACATATATCATAGCCACATCACTGCAGATTCCTTTATGACGGTTTACATGGAACTGTTTGTGACAAACAGCTGAGCTGTGTGTGCTATGCAGCTGCCAAGTCATGTTTGTCTTCTTCAGAAGTGCAATCACTGAACACCTCGCAATAGCTCATCCAGGTTTACTAAGGTGGGCAGAAGTATGGGGTTGTTAAATCCATAGTTCAAAGCCGTCTGAAACTGTTTGCCTGAGTGTCTACTGGGATGTTTGAGTTAGGGGATTTTTTTCCCTCGAGAGTTAACATTGCCTCTTACTCTAATCCCTATAGTGTCCTCTTTACGAGACTGTAGACTATGAGTTTCCATGTGCATATGCAGGGATCGTGTCTCGCACACACTTTACAGCCAGTAAAAGCCATCCCGCTGAGACACCAGTCTTGGTCCAGCCCTGTAGAGCTCCAGGACAAACTGGAGAGACCAGCAGGGTCACTGCAGCAGATCGCAGACTTCGCCATCCAAACTGGACTAAAAATTAACCATGGGCTGGGAACACAGAAGAAAAATAAACCATCCATCATTTGTAGGAGGGTAGGCCAGCAATGGCTGGAGGCATTGATGATGCAACATACCCAGCATACACCATGTGACCAAGAGAGGGATGGACTCCACCAGGATTGAGTTGCTCAAGACACCCTCCCTGCCTGAAAACCACATTAGTGCCATGCCCCCAGCGACTTGTCAGGAAGTTAAGTCAGAAGAGAAAGTTTTACTGCTCAGCTGATAACTATCATCTGACAGAGCCAGTACCAAGTGGGGTTTCTGCTGACTGTAAACACCATGACACTAGCTCCCTACATTAAACATGTGGACACTTCAGCCTGATGGCCATGTAACTGCCAAGTAAAGGAATGCACAAGATCCCTGATGGTGTTGATTTCTGTTTGTTATGTAGAGTTTTTTTTATTGTGTTTATTTCATGGTGGTTTGCTTGAATGAGAACAGTGTAAATGTTTTGGAAATCTTGCCAGCTTTCAGACCTCCTTTTCTTCATATTGTGTATACATTTCCTGATTACCATTTTCCTACATGGCTTTGGCTTTAGAGAAATACACAGGTGTTGCTGGTCAGGAAATATCAAAGCTAGCACAAAACCATAGATGCGATGTGGCAAGATGGTATGAATCTTAAGTTTTCTCTTTTCAGTTGGCTAACATTGATAGATCAAAACAGAAGTTAATTAAGGCTTAAGAATTCTGTAATAACTGTAGACCATTGCCTGCTTACAAAAAAGAAGAACCCACATTCTCAGATTCACACATCTCACCTTTTGTATTTAAGAAAGTCAAATCACCTGCTTTCATGGATGATATGTTCTTTTAAAACTGTGCTTGGAAACTTTTGTTGCTAGATTTGTAGGGTGAGTATTGCATCAGTATAAGCACAGCAGTGAAGAGGTTAAGTCATTGTGTGAGCAAGAGGTCTGGTTGTGAAATGAACCAGACACTTTTCGTAAGAGTAGGCCATTGTGTGCCGTGGGAACAGATGACAAGATTTACAAAACTGCATACAACGGGACTGGTTGTAAAAAAGCACATGAGTGCTTACTCTATTGTCTTTGATATAAAAGATTTTTTTTTAATGAAATGGCTTCACAAGCAGTATAATTTACACTACTCTGTCAGTGCACATGTATCTGTTTCATGTCAGCAAAAGGTATGGGGTAATCAACAAAGCTAAGATTGCACCTTGCTGACATTCTCCTTTATAAGCATTCTCCTTGCTAAGCATTCTCCTTGCTAAGCATTCTCCTTGCTAAGCATTCTCCTTGCTAAGCATTCTCCTTGTAAGCATTCTCCTCACACACCCACTCACCCCCTCCCCTAAACACACAAATATACTTACGTACGTACGTGTATGTACATACATATGTACGTACGTACATATGTACATACATATAGTTCATACTACATGCATACATAGTCTGCATGCTATTTTCTCTCAAGAAGTGTTGCACTTGTTTAAGGGGGGGGGGGGTCCCACAAGATCAGCATTTCAGCAATTTTTTTTTTAGAAAAAATCTCCAAATTTCCTTAATCATAAGAAATAGTGAAGTAAAAGAGTGGCATGGATTATTCAGTTTTGCCATAAGTTTCTGTTGTGTTGAATGGAAGAGCACTTCAATGGGTAACTGCAAAACTGACCTACTCTTTATGCTCAAGTTTAACAGCGAAATGATTTTTTTTTCGTCTTTGGCTTGTGGTAAAAGAATTGTGTGTATGTCTTGGTTACTGTTTTGATGTTGCAATTGAGTTTAATTGCCAACTGTGCTCTCGTGTGTCCTCAGTCTCTCCCCCTCTCCGCCTTACATACACTCTGCCTCCTTTCCCTTACCACAGTCTTTTTTTAAAAATATTTTTTGGATTCCACCCCCTCCTCACCCTGCCTTCCCTCTTCATTTTTTTTTTATAACTTTTTGAAATTCATTTTTTTGTTACAAAAGCATATATTTCCTCTTCTTCATGTCATTGTGTAGCCACAGCTTCCTCATTTGCTTCAGTACTGGTGAGGATGGTACCTCATTGATGTGATGTTGATTATTGTTGATTTGGTCATTCAACCTTCCATCCCGTCATCAGCTTTTGTGTTGATCTCATTCATCTTTCTCTCCCTGTGTTCCCTTACTGTTTTGTTTCATTGTTTTCCTTGCACCGTTTCTGTTGTGAGAAAGATTCCTGGCTGATTGTGGTACTTAGTGCAAAGGGTGTATTGTACGGTCTTTGCTTATGGTGAACATTTCGTTGAAGGAGAATGGAACAGTAGCTTGTATTGTGAGGGAGTTTTCACTCTTGAATGAAGAAAAACACACACATGTATAAATTCAGTGGCCATATATTTTGAAACATTGTTAGAATGTGCTGTATGAGAAGTGGTGGTTTATTATTATCTGTTTGTGTTGAATAAAATATTTTTTATTTTCTTTTTGTATAAATATTTATCAAGTGTTGATTTTTTTTTTTATCTTACCTCGCTCACTTTTATCTCTCTTACTCTCTGTCTCTGTTTCTCTCTGTCCTTTCTTTCTCTCTCTGTCTGTCTCTCTCACTATGCCCATGAATAAGATAAGAATCTGTGACTTTGAAAAAAACCACTTACAACAGAAGATAATGGGTGTTGAAATTCTCATATGATGATATCTGGCTTCAAAGACAGAACGATGAACACAACATCAAAACGTGTCATATTTTTTACATTTTCTTTGTTGTTCTCTTGCTCGTCACATATGTTTAAAAAAAAAAAAAAAAAAAAAGACCATTCTTTGGAGGTTGACTTGTGTCAAATGTGTTGTTGAAGAGTAGTGTAGACAAGTTTGAAAAAGCAAAACTTTTAGATGATTTGTAAGAGCTGTGGTGAGGCTGACTGGTGTCTGTTCCACTGTCTTTGCATCTGACATGTTGGCTGACTATTTTTTTTTTTTTTTTAATGTTTCTACACCATTGTGTTATCACCACCAGTGTGACAGCTTTCTTCTATCCATTTTTGTCTCTTTTTTTTTCTTTCTTTTTTGTATTTTGAGGATAATGGAATAAGTGTGCTTTTTTACATCCAGTCTCCGTGTGTATGGAGTTTTGTAAATTTTTCATTCGTTCCCACTGGCACAAAATGGCCTACTCTTCCAAAAAGCAGAACTAGTTTCATGTGCACAAGATGTTCTGCATGCATCCACAGGTGAGATCTTGATTTATAGTCTCATCCGAAGGACTTTTGGGGGGAGTGGAGTCGCACTGATGTTAACTCCAGAGGAAAAATCTTCTTGAATGAGATTTGAACCCTGGTGAGCATATCACGAGCACATCACTCTAACCACCAGGCTATCCCATCTTGGAGGAGGAGAATCACAGAATGGTCCTGTAGATTCCTGAGCCAGGGTTAACCATGTCTTCTTAGTCTGTCTGTTGACACCAGTGCCACGGGGTTAAAACCTCTGACATAGGGGAGGCAGCTGTGTGACCACCATCACCACTGCCCAAGTCGCCCTGGATTTCGTCTTTGGTGTTGGCTTAGAGGTAACCCTTCACTTCTGTGGTGCTCACCTGTTCAGAGTGGGCATCAACCTAGCTAGGCTCAGTGTCTACAGTCTCTTCCTTTGTAAGGGACAATAATTTTTATCTTAGAATCAGTGGTAAATCATCTCCCAGGTGACATTCTTATTGAAGATTCCTGTTTTGCTAAAACTTCAGGTGTGGAGAGTTCAGTTGTCCATGCATAGCAGAACTTACATCTTGAAGCTTAACTAACATCTGAAGAGGTTTTCAGCACACGAGGTGACACTATTTGCTGGCCATGTTGTTGATGCACAGAATCATCTTGAGTACTCTGAGTGTTTGGCAAAGAAGAAAAATTGTCAGTACTTAACTTGGTTAGTACCTTCCAAAACTGGCTAATGAGTTTGGAAATTGACCGGTGGATTCACAGAATTATCATTAGAACATGGGTAGACAAGTACCTTCTGGCAGGTGATCTCAGAAACTGACAGGTTGCTTCCATATTCTCCTGAAGATCAGAGGAGTGTTGAAAAGTCTACTACTGGTTTTCTAGATCCTCTTCTTCAATCCCATCTTTTCATGTTTATGTTCAGTTTTTCTTCTGTATGTGAACGACTGCACTGGCCTCCATTTGCTTTCCAGGTCCTAGTTATGTGCCTGTTTTTGATGGTGGTGATTTGAACTTTGTATGTGAAGCGTTTCTGGATCTTATTTCACAAATATCTGTTTTTGTTTTGGGACAGTCTTTGTGATGATCCTAATTGTTGTTTTGTGATGGTCAACATGTTGGTGTTATGAAAATCACTGTTTGCTTTCGCTGGTTGTGACTTAAAGCCGTTTGTTATTCTGTTTGGAAAGTTAAAGCTGTCGCTGTAATGTTTTGATATTTGTCTTTCTCTGATTTGAAAACTGGAGACTGGGTGTCCAATATGCAGTTTATTTTTTACCTTTTTTTTTTAAACAGATGTCATCAGCTGCATTCTTACAACTTTTTTTTTCTGCTTTACTTTCCATCTCTGTCATATTTTCAGTTTCATGTGTTTTGTGTTTGGTTTGTTCAGAATTTATGAATACAAGTGGGCATTGTATTTATTTGCTTTTTTTCTTTTTTCTTTTTTTTTTTGGGGGGGGGAGGTTGTTGGTACAGAGTGGTATTAGAAAACATTCAGGCATACAATTACAGTTTTAAGATTTTATACAAAAACAAACATAGCATTTCAGTACACATATTAGCATACCGCTACAAAGATTATTGTATACTGATACAAACAAAATGCAGACAATCTTTTGCAGTCTTAGTTACAATATTATATACATAACACTGCCACAATATTATAAGCACAATGTTAACATCATTTCATACCAAAAAAGCAACAACAAAAAATAAAACCATCATTTTATACAAGAAAATTTCTGAACACTTTCAAGCTCACTTTTCATAACTCGAATTACAGCAGAATTTAAGAAAACATTCCAACATTGGTAATCATTGCATGGTTTTCATATACATGACAACTTTAGAATGCATTTTAGCAAGTTTTTACACCATTTTACGCATGAAAGAATTTGAAACAATATGATGGACAATTGCACACATTTTGACAGTACTGCCTTTGAGATGGGTTAATTTGGTTTGATATAACCAGTTAGTTCGCTCCCAATAGAACTTCAGCTGACATGCTCATTTTAGATAAATTCTTGTGTGGTAAAAAAAATTTAAAAGGGGAAAAATATTCACACAGATATTACTTTTCTAAATTAGGAATGAAATCCCTGTACATCACAGTCAACACGATTTTTTTTCCCTGCCTGTCAGTTATTGGCCAACATGGTGTGTGTCTGAGCTGAGCCAACGTCAAGTGGTGAGATGGATTCTCAACTTTTGTGCTTGACAGTCAAATGGCTGTCCTCTTCTGGGAAAACATGCACCTCTCTGCCAGCACGACAGATGATTCTGGATCCAAATAACGATAAGGAAGGCGATGATCTTTTGTCCGATGATTCACTAGAAAATAATGATGTGCGACACTTGCTGGATGCTATGTATTAGACAAACTTTTCGCCAGATGAATGTACTCATGATAGTGACAGTAATAAATCTCCAGAAAATTATAATGATGTGCGACACTTGCTGGATGCTAGCTATGTATAAGACAAACTTTTCACCAGATGAATGTATTCATAAAAGTGACAGTGACTCCACTCACAGTTTTAGTAATAGCAAGTTGGTCAAGACCTGAGGCAGTAGGAAATGGTTGAGGGGTAGTGTGCATGGTTTGGGTAGGGGGAGAGGGTGGTGAAGAAGAGGAATCAGAGTGTGCAGTAGGGGGCATGGCCAAGTCAGCAGGGCCTAAAAAGTTGATTCTGTGCATGATATCGAAACATGTGGATTTGATCAGATTGTTAAAGATGATCCCCAAAGAGTAATGGTATGAGAAGGTGCTGATTTAGAACTTGAAGTGAAAGACACTGAAACTGAACGAGGCAACATCCCTGACAAGGATTTTATGGTTGGTAGGGCTATATAGCCAGTATGGAATGGAATGGAAAGGTTGTATTTTCACTCTTTTGTGGTTTGTCTTGCATACCTTGGCCAAGAAATTTGCTTAGTGTCAGGCAAAAAGTGTGCGTGAATAGTAATTTCTAATTAGGCATGTTAAACAAAGTTCAGTTATGAAAACGTCAAAGATCTGAATAGCTTTTCAGAGTTCTCATTCAGTTTCCATTAAAAACTTACAACACTTAATTTTCTATCTGAAATCATTTTTGCACCAGATTTTTGTCTTTTTTTTTTTTTTTTAACTGTAAAAAATCTCAAGTTTGATATGGAATGAAAAAGAAAAAATGTTCACTGGGAATTCAAACAAATAAACTATATCAAAAAGTTTTGCAGTCAAACTTAAGTCGTATGTTACCCAATTTCCTTTATTTATTTTAAAGATTTTGTTTTGTTTTGTTGTTGGAGAAAACTGGTATAGAGTAGATAGTCATGTTGAGGATTTGAGATCGCTCAATAAGTGATAGTTGTGAGTTCCTTAAAATAAGTAGTAAGTTATTGACATCTTTGCTATCAACCCATTATCACATGTCATTATTATATGTTAATTTATTGGTCCCATGCGTTGAGTCTCTTGGGTTTGCTTTTGTGCATAGCAAGATTAATTTATACTACCAACTACATGGACAAGAGGTATGGTGTATCATGGTGCTGAATGGATGTTCCAGTTTTTTTGTATGTGACATTGTTTGTGAAATGTATGTTTTTAGGAAAAATAGATATCAAGCTTTTTTTTTTTTTTTTTTTGCTTGTTGTTGATAGTATGCGTTCTTCTGCATAGTGAGATTCTGTTGTGTAGACACCAAAGCTATTGTAGAATACAAGTCTGGTCTGTTATCAAAAAGACCGTCTGTTTGTTAGTCCAAGTTGAGCAGCATGCAGTGTTCAGTTAGAAAATCCCTTCTTGACCACAAATGTTTTTGTTCGTGTTGACATTTGTAAAGGTTGTAATGTTTCTTTTGTGCGAGGGTTTAAACCTGCTGTTGTTTGTGTGATTATTCACACAGGATTACTCTGCTGCTTCAGTGGAGTAGGTGTATATGATGTATAGATGATATTGTTTTTCACTTTCTCTTCTCTCTCTGTCTCTGTCTCTCTGTCTGTCTGTCTGTCTCCCTTCATATATGGGCTAATGGCCTTTTATGAATAAATTCTTTCAAAGTTCAGAGTCTCTCTCTCTCTCTCTCTCTCTCTCTCTCTCTCTCTCTCTCTCTCTCTCTCTCTCTCTCTCTCTCTCTCTCTCTCTCTCTCTCTTTCTTTGTCTCTTTTGGTGTGTGTTGCTCATGTCGTCAGGAAGGATTCCACATGCATGTACCGTATTTATAAACATGCACATAGTCCTCACACAAAAAGATTATATGCATGTATTCAAGCACTGGTACACACATGTGCACACGCATGCGTGCGCGCGCACACACACACCAATTATATATATACATGTGTTCAAGCACTGGTACACACACACACACACACACACACAACCAACACACACACACACACACCACACAACACACACACACACACACACTTAAAACACACAACACAACACACACAACACAACACAACACACACACAACACACAACACACACACACACACACACACACACACACCACACACCATATTTTGTATTGCGCTGTACATGTTCAATGCTTTAACATACACATTTGTTGCTTCTGTGTGATGTGTTACAGTGAGTTCTTACCACAGATTCATTTTGATGTTCAACTGTTTTACTGTCTGTGTCATGAAGAAAACCAAATCTAACTGTAGCTTATATCATTTGTATCATATCTTTCTTCATTAAATGGTGTACTTTTTTGCTATCACAGGAGTCTGTGTGTATATAATGAGGATGAGATTTGCAGTGGTTCATGTGTGCTATGATTGTTGTTGTTATTGTTGTTGTTGTGTGTGTGTGTGTCACTGTGTGTGTGTGTGTGTGTGTGTGTGTGTGTGTGTGTGTGTGTGTGTGTGTGTGTGTGTGTGTGTGTGACTCTGTGTGTGTGTGTGTGTGTGTGTGTGTGTGTGTTTTATTTCTTTTATTCTTTTATATCGAGGATAATGGGATAAGTACTCATGTGCTTTTTTTCATCCAGTCCCCGTGTGTATATGCAGTTGTGTAAATCTTGTCATCTGTTCCCAGTGGCACATGATGGCCTACTCTTATGAAAAGCGGAACAGGATTTAACATGTGCGCAAGATGTTCTGCATGCGTTCGCACACGGGGCCTGGGTTTACAGTCTCATCCAAAAGACTTTTGGGGAGAGTGGAGTCAGCACTGATGTTATTAACTCCAGAGGAAAAATCCCCTCCAACAGGAATTGAACTCGGGTTGTCAAATTGCAAGCGCAGTGGTGTGTGTGTGTGTGTGTGTGTGTGTGTGTGTGTGTGTGTGTGTGTGTGTGTGTGCACAGGTTAAAATGCTTTTTTTTCCATTTCAGTCTACTGTCTTTCAGTGTCTGTCTATATTTCAGCCTGCCTTCCTCTCACTCTTTATTCATCACTGTGAGAGTGTGTATGCATACATGCATAAGCATGCTTGCACAGGTGCCTGCATGCATGCTCCCACACACGCGCGCATGCGCGCGCGCACACACACACACACACACACACACACACACACACACACACACACACACACACTCACACAGCAAGAAGTCACACTAGGTTCTATCTTTTATTTGCTTTTTCTTCTTTTTTATATAAACTTTGGTTTGGTAAAATATACTTAAAGCCTCATTTTTTTCTTTCTTTAAAAGAAAAATGATAAGGAAAACCACAACACTAAAGGAAGGAGAGAAGTACATCAAGGTTGTCTTTTGGTTAAAAAAAAATCAAAAGAAAAATTGTAAATCCAGTCACTCTTTGCTGAAAGATGTAAACTATGTAAATGATATTCAAACTGAAATTCAATATGTGATTAAAGACTTAGGCTACTCTAATGAAAACTGTGATATTACAACTGATTCCAGTGTCCATGTAGAATTAAATGTACCAGGTAAGCTATTTTTTTAGACTTTCTATTTATGAAAATACAATTTAAAAAAAAAAAGGTTTTGCAATATGGGAGCTGTTAAAGGACATGGCGTCACTTGAGGAAAAGTAGAAAAAAAGATACTTTGGAACTTTACACAAGATTGATTTGTCCTCTTTCCAACTGTAAATTTATTTTCCTTCACACGTATTTAAACAAGACTTTTCGTAAGCTTCATTAAAAAAAAAAAAAAAATCTATTATCTTTCATCTAACTTAGAAGATTTAGTGTAAAGTTCAATAACAGATTTCTAAAGGAACTACCACACAACTTTACCACTGAATCCTTCCGAACGCAGCACCATGTAGTACCTTTAACTAAAACTGACAGGAATTAGACATAAGAATCCACAACTCCCTCAGAACAAAAATTAACCTGTTTCTTCAAAACAGCTGGAGAAGACGCCTCAACGGGAAGTCTTCTATTTAACCAACTCCAGGCATCTGACAAACACTTAGCCATAGCATTGCAACGACAACTTCGAAGTCATTTATTTATCTATTTATTCATTCTTGTATATTATCGAGAATAGTGGAATAAGCATTCATGTGCTTCTTTACACCCAGTCCCCCTGTGTATGTAGTTTTGTACATTTTTGTCGTCTGTTCCCACCGGCACACGATGGCCTACTCTTCCGAAAAGCGGAACATGATTTAACGTGTGTGCAAGGTGTTCTGCGTGCGTTAGCACGCGGGGTCTCGGTTTATAGTCTCATCCAAAGGACTTTTTGGGGGAGTGAAGTCTGCACTGATGTTAACTCCAGGGAAACCCCCCCTCGGACGGGATTCGAACCTGGGTCGTCAGATTTCGAGCCTATGTTCTAATCACTGATAGCAAGACCGTTTTGTGCATGTATACAGACCAATTGTGGGTTTTGTGGTCAAAGCACCAAAATTTGCACAAATGATGTTAAGGACATACTAAAAAAGTTTAGATATAGTGCCAAGCTGGATTTTTACCTTCAGGCCTGTAAACTGCAAAAATCCAAGATGGCCGCCATCCTCTATGAAATATATGTAATTTGTTATATCTTTTTAGACAGTTGAGACAAGACAGTGGATGAGGAGTCTTTTGGTATGTTTTTAAACATGAGATATCTAATGGAAATGTTTTTTTTTGTTTTTTTTAATATTTTTTTTTAATTTTCAAATAATGTACATAACCCAGTATAATGCAAGCATCAATCCACAAATGATTCATATCAAAGTTTGTGAAGAAAAAAAATTAAGAAGGATAAGATTGCAAACTGATACACAACCTACTAGCATATGTTTTAGATAGCGTATGAACTTGAAAGGTCATACATACATATACAATCATGTACATGCATGCATACAAACAAAAGTACCCAAGCATATAGACATATTGAAGCATACATATGCCTACATATACCTAACCTCCAAATGCAAAACTGACATAACATTGTTTAAAGACAAAACCAACAACAACAACAAGCAAAAAAACAAACAAACAAAACCAACAACAACAAACAACAACAACAACAAACACAAAACATAAACAAAAAACAACAAACAAACAAACAAACCACACACACACACCACCGCGATTAAATTGCTCAGCTGAATAAACAGATTTTACCTTTCAGACCGACTCATCCAGCAGTAGTACAGTTTGCTCTAATCTAACAGAGGTAGATATGTACACCATTGTGCAGCGAAACTAAAAAAAGACATTTCCATAGATGCAACACATTTTTCAACCTCATATCTTGATTTTAGTTGTCGCGTAAATATTTCAAACGAAGGCCAATTCTTTTGGCATCTGCAATTATATATGTGAAATTTGGCGAGCAGCAGTATTACATCAAAAATCTTGCCAGATTTAAAGTTGCTACTGCATCCAAAAAGAACAATGCTCTCGTTGAGCAGCAGATTCACAGACAGCGTTACATTTTCTATTAATATTATTTTGGAATTCTTGCCAGAATTCGTTTACAATAGGACAGTACCAAAAAATATGTTGAATTATTTCTTTTTCCATATGACAAAAGGAACAATTAATTGATTCTTCAATACCCATGCTTTGTAAAATGACATTTGTTGCTATTATTCTGTGTACAATTCTTATCTGAAACCACTTTAGTCTTACATCTTGAATTTGCCTAATTTTTCTAAATACTTGTGACCATACAACATGTTGATGCAATCTTTCATTCCACTTCATACTATAAGCTGGGTCAGTAGTGTAAGTGTTTTTAGTCAGTAACTCATAGTACAGCATCGCTCCCCTTGGCACAGAGCAGATTACTGTCATTAATTTGTTCCTTTCATTTTCATCAGAGCACATAATTTTTAATCCCAGTTCCCTTGAATATTTTTTCAGTGCACAAACACAGCCAGTATAGGTAACAAAATCTGATATAGTTCCGTACTTTGTAACAAAACATTGAAAACTAAGCAAGTTACCAGCATCATCAAGTAGATGTCTAACACATGTAATATTCTTGTCAATCCAGTTTTTGTTACAGAAAGTTTTATTACCAATTTTCAAATTGGGGTTATAAAACAAAGGCTCAGAACACAGCTCTTCTGTGGTTTCCACTTTAACAGCACTGCCTAATTCCCTGTATGCTTTAAATACATCTTTCCAAAATGTGTTTAATCTGTTGCTGCTGGGCAAATCGGATCCCAATTTGTCAATAATCTAATGGAAATGTTATTCATTTGATATAATGCATATAAAGCCACATATTGGCCAGTTTTATGTCCGTTTTTAAGATGGACAAGATCCAATTTGTGAATATCCATGAGCAGTCACTATATCTAAAATGTAGATGTGGACTTTCATAAAATTTCATAGTCACTGTCATTGTGGTCACAGTTCTTATTGCAATGACAAATTGATGTACATTTAAGGCATATTTGCATAGTCCCCTACACCCTTCCTTGCACTCACATCGCAGCAATTCAGAACATGACGCCACCACTTGTGGCAGCATGAGCAGTCACTACGTCCAGAATGTAGAATGCAGATGTGGGTTCTCATCATCCCTAGTCACAATCATTGTGTCACAGTTCCCATTGCACTGACAGAGTGATGTACATTTAACAGCAGCCCTGACACACTTGCATAGCCCTCTACACCCTTTCTTGCACCCACATCCCAGCAATTCAGAACATGACACCACCACTTCTGGCAACATTGTCCAGAATGGCTGCCAGCCTTGTGTTGCACTCTTTTGCCAACCATACATCTCTGGAGATGGAAGAACTGGAGAACAAACCAGTGCCTGTCCCCACACATGTCCACTTTGGCATATTGCTCATTTGTGTGCTGTAGCAGGGCGGCTCCTGTTGGTGGTATGTTGTCGATGGATCTACCTTTGGTAGTGAAGATGTGTTTCCTGGCTGAGTTCACGGTAGTTTCTGTGCAAGTGCGGTCATACAAATGTACAACATATTTCTCCAACACAGACATACAGTCATCATTGAATGCCAATGGATCCACGAACAAGGCAGAAAATACAGATGTGACCTCATCAAAAGACTTTCCTGTGTCGAATGCAGTCTTTTCCCCCTTGCCAGCAAACGATGACACAGTGTCACAACCCATAAAGGAATGGAACATGGGAAGTGCACATGCTTTTTCACTACCAAGTTCTTTGGCAATGTCATGTGCAGGTGTATGCCTGAGGTGTTTGCCAGTGCTAAAGGCAACCCAAATTTCAGTGTCTTCAAGGCATGCAACAGCCGAAACTTCCAGAACGAGAACATCTGTGCCCACTGTATGCAGCTTAATTTTTCAATACCCTTTGTTTGCTGAATCGACTGATTGAAGAAGCATTCCGGTGTCTGCCTCTTCATGTGTGCATGGTGCAAGATATGAAATGTCCTGGTGAATGTGAGAACACAGTACATTCTGACCACATGTTGCTGGTATACTCTCTTCACAGCTGTATGCATCGTAAGCTTTGTGCAACAGTATTGCTAATGCACTAGCTGTAACTTGAGTGTGCATGTTTTGTCCTGTGACATGGGCTGCTGTCAGGAATGAATCAGCTGTTCCAGGTGTAGCAATATTTGCTTGGGCCAAAGCATGCGTCCATCCACTGCCATGGAGCAAATCTCCAAGAGTGGCAAAGGACGCCATTCCCATACGTAAGCCACCTAGTAGAATGACAAACTTCTCTTCCCCATACTCATTTGGCCAGCACCATTGAATCTGTTTAGCAATTGCAGACAATGCTTGATCTACTGTCAACACAGGCACCTGTCCAGGATTCAGAAGGTGTACAGCTTGTTGTATGACATCCATCGCATGGCGAATCATTGCCACAAACTTTGAGTCATTTGGGAACAGTGGCAGAAGAGATCCGATAGTGACCTCAAAGTCATGGATTGCTGCTTATTAGAATGGAATGCCGCCCAACAGATTGAATCATCAACACTCTGGACCCCTTCACTTAGTGTATTGTTTTGCCACTTTTTCTCATCGTCCATGGCAGTGTCAACAAGTTCACAGTCACTGGTAAGTGTACCCTGAACGGAAGGGATGATCGGATCTTTCTTTGCTGTCACTGGGGTCAGCATTGCATATGATTCAGGAAGTGGTGGTATCTGTTTGCTAGGAAGATCTAGATCTGGTTGCATTTCTGACTTGTGATGCATGATTCAATCAGATTCTGTTTCCCTGTTTTGGAAGAGCAAAATGCCTGTGCCGTGAAAGGCACCCTGAGCAGTTGTTGAGCTTGGGTTGTGGTCTAGATTGTGGTCATAGCAGCTGTGGGGAACAGATTTGTTCACAGGTTAAGGGGGCAGACAACCCCTTCGGATTCTTACTGCTGGGCTGCTGAAATGGCCATGTCCATGGATATGTCAAGAACTCTGTCATAAGAAATTGATGAGCCCAAGTGGAACAAGGTGTGTACACATTTTCGCTTATGTGTATGTCCATGTATCATCATACCCAGATATATTGGTAAAGGAGTCTCCCTGCTTTTGCTATGGTGTATACCAGTGGACCCTCTCTGTCTTCTCACAGAGCTATTGTACTGCAGTAATTGAGCAATACTCAATGCTGCTTGTCTGGATTGATCTCTCTCTTTTCGTAACATTTGGTCCGTCCAAGATCATGCTAACCAGTGCAACAAGTGACCTGGACACATATTCTTTTTGGCAACCCTGTGGGAATGAAGTACCATCAAATTGTGACAATTTCTGATCATACCTGGTAGAATTAGAGTTGGTGGAATGAATACGTCCAGTTATCTCGACTTCCAACTCTACCAGTCAGTCCCTGTAAAGCTTCACAAGATCTTCCACCTTGCAGACAGGAGCGGTGTCTTTTGCATTGATCTTCCTGTCCCCTATGTATCCCATGAGCTCCACCAAAGCTAAGTGGGGCGAGCAATAAAGTTACAAGTGGGGATCTGGGGCTGCCCTCGGGGTCCACAAACAACATGAGTTTTGTAACATAAATTTGGCCAGTATGCTGCTTTACATGCATTTTCTCAACTAAACAATGGTTTCATTAAAATCTGCATGCCTCAAAACATATAAAAAGACTCCTTATTTATGTTCTTGTGTCAACTATTTACAAAGTTATGACAATTTATAGATATTTCATTTCAGATGGCGGCCATCTTGGATTTTTAAGATATTATGGGCTTCTGGGGAAAAATTCAGCTTGGCACTATATCTGAATTTATTTAGTATGTCCTTAACCTTATTTGTGCAAATTTTGGTCCTTTTACCACAAAACCCACAATTGTTTCACATATCTGCAGGGCTATGAGCTATCCCGTCCCCCTGGAGTTCACTTAGAAGACTTGTAGCACTGAATTTACCCTTTCATCAGGTCTAACACGAATTCTGCATGAAAATGTGCAGTATTACAACTGATTCCAACGTCATATGTAGAAATGAATGTACAAGATAAGTTTTTTTAAAAGTTTTTTTTTATTTATAAAAATACGATTATAAACATTAGGCTTTGCAATAAGGAAAAAGACTTAACTGTTTACTTGACTGATAAATGAAGAGTGAAATAACATAATTATTCTGAAACCCACCCCTTTCTCGGAGTAAAGGGTGTAGGCCCATTGTTTTCTTTTTTAACCTCTCATAATTTCATGGTCCTTCTTTACAATGCATAACACGTTTTGGTAAGTTATCAGAAAATTGTCTATCAAGAAATGATAAGTATATTGCATTTTTTTCATCTTTGCAAAGCCTAACATTGAATGATTGCAGGTGCATTTCATCTTTATTTTTAAACACACACACACACACACACACGCGCGCGCGCGCGCGCGCGCGCACGCACGCACGCATGCCTGTTTAGTCAGCTAACTAGACAGTCGTAGAAATTATCACAAGCCGCACAGTGATTACTGTGCATATAACTGTGCATACAGTGATTACTGTGCAGATTACTGTACATATCTATGCACGCGTGTGAGTGGTTGCTGCTTGTATAAGGTGTACACATGGTCACGTGATCGAAACGCAAGGAATGGCGGCACTTCACAAATAAACTGTTACAATGACGTGCACCGTTGTATTTTGATCAAATTAGCTTCTGATCGTTACACTATTTTCATATTCAGTTACTGTGCGCAAAGTTGAATTGGATATTAACGTCTACAGCTGTTTTTGTGTCTCCGTCAAAATCAGTATGTATTTTATTCCTTGAATTCGTTACTGGATTCGGGACTTTCCAGACGACCACAACAAAACATTCATGAATCCTCGTGTTTGCGAAAAAGGACAGGTTGTGCCGCTAAGTAGAATCAGTGAAAACCATCTAAGGATTTAACACCCAAAAACAGGTAAGCTTATGATTATTATGTATTGATATAATTACGACACCAGCCGATCACCCTCATATCAAAATAAAACGAGCGGTTGAGACAATTCATACATGATACATCACATGTGTGTACTATACACACACACACACACACACACTGACACAGTCACACACACACACACACACACACACACACACACACACACACACACACACACACACCACACATTTTAATGGTGTGGTGTGTGTATGCTCATGAAGTGACAGCTAATGTCAAAAGTTACAAAGTGAAACCTCATCAAGAATTAGGGCTTTATTTATAAACTTGTGTATTTCCTTCGAAGTTTTATCTTTTCACTTTCAGGTACTTGTCAATGATTGATTATGTTTTGGGCCCACAGTCACAGATTCACACACTGACACTGTGACACTGTGACTCTGTGTGTGTGTGTGTGTGTGTGTGTGTGGTGTGTGTGTGTGTGTGTGTGTGTGTGTGTGTGTGTGTGTGTGTGTGTGTGTGTGTGTGTGTGTGTGTGTTGTGTATGTGTGTGTGTATATCATGATCTGTGTGTGTGTGTGTGTTGTGTGTGTGTGTGTGTGTGTGTGTGTGTGTGTGTGTGTGTGACTGTCAGTGTATTAAACTTACTATATGTCACTGTCACTGTGTGTGTCCTGTACATGATACATAAACATACATGTCATTGTGTATCAAGATCAGTGTAGTGTGTGTGTGTGTGTGTGTGTGTGTGTGTGTGTGTGTGTGTGTGTGTGTGACTGAATCTGAATGTGTCACTGAGTGTACTACTGTGTGTATTCATGACTCTGTGTGTGTGTGTGTGTGTGTGTGTGTGTGTGTGTGTGTGTGTGTGGTGTGTGTGTGTGTATGTGTGTGTGTAGTTGTTTCTTTACATCTAGTTCATAATCATAGTCTAGTGTTTTTGATCCAAACTTGGCAATATTTTAGTAGGTCAAGGGGCATAAGGAAAAAACACATCGAGGCCTATGAAGGGCTTGAGATGCCGAGAGGGGTATACCATTACTGAAAACTGTATGATTCATACTGCAGATAATTGTTGCAAAAATAGAGTTAACTTTACTGTTTTCCTGTTCAGAGTGTTCTGTTGTCATGTTGCGAGAATATATTGTCCTCTAACATTAACAGCTTTTTTAAGTAACTTGTGCTGTCAACAAGAATAAAGAGCAAATTAAAAAGAAAAACCAAACTGTATGCCATAAAGCATAATATGCCATATAATATTTAATTTTAAATCAATTGAGAATGTTGTTTGAAAAGTTCATTTAGCATTTTTTTTTTTTTAATTGGGAGGGGGGGATGAGTAACAGATTGACACTAAATCAGTAAATGACTAATGTCGTAATGACAGTGATGCTGATACTGATATAGCCCATGTTGAAACTTGAGAAAAGAAAAGATTTTACTAGCTTTCAAAGATTTTGTTTTTTTTAACCAATAACAGCCTTGGCTATTACTGTATTAGTGTGTATGAAAAATTAATTTTTAAGTCACAGGGTTTACTGGTGTTGCAGTGTTTTATGGTGTTAATTATATCCCTGTGTGTAAATCTTTGTGTGTGTGATTTCATTGCAGTTGGGGTTGCCGAAATGAGTGAAGACTTTTACATGAAGTTTGTGAAGCCTAGAAATGGCGACCTTGACCCAAGACTGGTGGAAGCATTCAATGTGAGTTTTGGCAGCTCCTGGCTGAAGGCAGCACAAAAGATACTTACTATGGTTGATGTCATTATTGAGTTTGTTGATGTACATATCTTGTTAGATTATATCTTGCGGAATGATTCTTAGAAGTTTGTAATTATGCATGGTATTGTATGCATCCTTTATACATATTCTGGAAATGTAGTTTGAAAAAAAAAACACCTTAGTAATCAGTTTGCTACTAAGAGAAAAATACGCTTTATCAAGTTATATTTTTGTTTTAAAAGTAAACTGATTGATAAGAAATCTTTATTGTTATAATGTTAATGTTAAGTTAAAGTCTGTCCCGAGCCTAAGGCTCATCAGGCCGGTGCTTATCCCGGTTTCTGTGGCGTTAAGCGACTGAGAATCATAGACTCTCCCCTGGATAGGATGCCAGTCTATCGCAGGGTTAACCCCCAACACAAGGTTGGTACCCCTTTTACACCTGGGTGAGGTGAGAAAATAGCCGTAAAGTGCCTTTTCCAAGGGCACAACGCCATAGCCGAAAGCTGGAATCGAACCCGCAACCTTTAGATTACGAGTCCAACGCCCTAACCACTAGACTACCGCGGCGGCTAATGTTAATGTCATTAATGTTAATTTGACGAGTGTGACAGTGGAGAGAACCTGTTTCAGTGTTTGTATTGTAAGAATGCCATTCAAGAATTTAGCTCTACTGCCATCTTATTGAGTATGTGTTTTAGTATTTTTAATATTTTTTATTATTGATAACAACATAGCAGATGACTGATGACTTAAAAATCAATGATTGATCAACAGTAAGCAGTGACATATTCTGATTAAACTTGAGCATAACAGTATTAAAACAGTGCACTTTTAAACAAACAACCCCTAAAAAAATATACCCCCCGAAAGAAAGAAACACCAAAGAACTCACACCATAACATAAGTTCTAAGTGATGTATATAAATAAATATACACACACATGGCTTTTCATCTGTTACCTTTTTATTGTTTTTTTGCTTGGACTGCTGAAACTAACACACACGTATAATACACATGCACGCATGTGCACACATACACACGTACAATACAATCACAAAATTACAATGCACACACACACACATGCATGCACACACGCACGCACACATGCACACACGCACACGCACGCACGCTTACTTAAACTGAATACACATGTATGCTGCAGATGCTGAAGGAACATGGACTGTCCCCGGAGTGGATTGAACAGGACGAGTGTCTGACTGTGGAGTCAGCGGAGAAAAACCATGCCTACGTCATGGAACCCTTTGAGGGCCCCTCCTTTGACCACCTCCAGTTGCTGGGCTGTAGGTGAGTGACCAATGGTCAGTCCTGCATTGTTGATAGAGGAGACGCTCAGACAGATATATGTATTCTATGTTAAATACAGTGCCAGAAGAGATAGTGGGATGAAGAATCATGACAAAGTACACAAACTGCAGGGAATGGGGGAAGCTGGCTGTAAAATCTTCAATGTTGCCTTAACGGTCGGTCTACTAGACTATGGGGTAGGTCACAGGTCACACAAACCAACCTTGGAAGTGGTAACAGTGACCGGGTAATGTTATGACTTTGGATAGACCTTAGCACTAAGATGTTGGCTGCCCATCACTGCAGCATCTATACAGTATCACTTCCTAGCCGCTGTCCATTGGTTCCTGTCTTGTAGTTGTACAGCCTTTCTGTGCTGTGCCATGTTACACCCATTGCATTATAAACAGTAGTGGTTCTTGTACTGACTGTTTTGACCTTAAATAAGCAGTGTAGATAGATGATGTTTTGGATTGGTTTTGGTTTGAAGAAATCATGATGAAAGATTGTGCCTAGCCTTTATTATAAAGTTAATGTTAGTGAAAATGCGCATGATTGTGTTTGTTTTGACCTTATCGTGACCTGATGTAATGGTTATGAGTGTGTGCAAGCATGCATGTGTGTGTGTGTGCGTGCCTGCACATGCTGGCATGTGTGTGAGTGTGTGTAAGCTCAGTCAGTGAATGACATAGATTGTTACTGACAATTTTTATGAGTGATTAATGCTGAAGTGAAGGTGAATATGATACAACTTACAATAGTGCTCCATATATATATACTGAAACTAGTTGTGGGTACATACTTTGACCTAATATAAATAAATAATGATTATGTGCAGATTGTTCGGACCGCAGTGCATACTGGCCAGCCTCAACTTCAAAATAGTAAGATCTTCTTACCAGTCTCTTTCAGTGTTTCAGTTTTTATGTATAACTAGTGTAGGAGAAAAAGATAATACTGATGACTAGTCATAGTGATGAACACATAATGAACGCAGAAAGAGAGAAAGAATTAACCTTTTTACTGCCTGCCATTCTGCTGTGCAGAAAATCACCAGCCATTTTCTACATTATACTAATGTTATATGCACATGTTTAAAAAGAAAAAGAGTAATAAAAATTGGTAAAAAAGAGGATTAATTAAACCTACATATGGATACAATGTTCATAAGTACAACTAATGGCTATCAATCATACATAAGGAAAATCCCATATGTTGATGTCAGCTGGCATCGTCATGAATCCTGTCTTACATAAGTTCAGAAGCATTATCATGATGTTCTACTAATTTTTTAATTATATATGTCACATTTGTGCGACACAGGCTATTCATGAGCCATTTGTGTGACAGGAATGTGGTATTGGCACCATAAGAGTTAATGAACAGTGGTTGCAATAGGTTCTCTGTAAGATTGTTCTTTTGATCATCTTTAAAACTGAGTGGCAGTAGGTGTTTGTCATGACTGTGGTATTGGTTGCAGGAGTTGCCCCAGAAGAAACGCCCTATCTACAGTGTGTGTATGAAGGGGGTTATGATTTCTTGCACCAATCTGGACAAAAAGACCAGGGTATGTGCTGTGCTCTGTGTGTGTTTGTGTGTGTGCGTTTGTGTGTGTGTGTTTGTGTGTTTGTGTGTATGCATGCAGATGCAGATATATTCATTTCACATGTCAGAATTACCAGGTACAGTGTTAACTGCTGCACCCACTGACATGATCCTTCTTCTCTATTTGTTGTAGTTTGTGCTGGCCCCGTTGACTTCATGAAGTCAGCAGCTATCCTAGTATTCACTTTATCTTTGATTATTCAAATATCACATGTGGCAAACTGAAATGAAAGTGATAACAACAACAACTACAACAGAGAGAGAGAGAGAGGAAAAGGAAATAACTCTTAAATCTATATACCAGCCTCCAATAGCTACAGCAATTCTTAAATCTATATAATGCCTGTCTCTGGTAGTTGGACCATTTCTCTCAGTTCAGTAGATCAGTATAGTATTTGAATAATCTGAAATGTTGAAGGAAAAGTACTAGGACTTGGGGTGGGGAAGAAAGTCAGGGTGATGAAAGTGAGTCATCACTACACACTAGTAATCTTGAACCTTTGCAAAGGTTTTTAAATTTCAGACTCGCCACCTTCGTTCGATGACGAGGTTACAAGATACAGTACAGACTCAACACCTTAAAGTGAATTGTGTATTGTATTATACGCAGTAGAAAAGAGTGACAGTATAAATAGCATCCCCACCTTCTGGAAATTCTGTACTGGTAATAATTCTTTTCTATCTCTCTAATTGTTTCTGTCTTTTTCTTTATCTTTCTGTCATCTCATTTGCTTATTTTTTGCCTTCCCAGTCCATTTGCCTGTCTTTTTTTAAGCAAATCTTTCAAATATTTATTCTTCGTTATTTGACATTTTGCCTGTTTTGCTGTGTTCTGGCGACCATGCAGTGATATTGTAAACACTGGGATGGACACAGGATGTCCATTCTGCAGTGTTATTTTCCCATATGCCATTTTTCATGCATAGTTTTGTACTTTGAAATGTCTGTTATCTATTTTTTTTTTTTACACTTAAAAAAAAATAATATGGAGATGATGAATTAAGTGGAATGGCTGGTGTCCTCAGCACAGCCTGGTTTTATTATTAGCCTTAAGGAATGAAAAAATTTAGGCATTGTGTCATTTAATGTTGGTTTTGAATTTGAAGTGAGTGTGACTGGAGCCATTGACACTGAATGGGGTGACAGCCCTGATGCGGTTTTTGTGGTGGGTAGCACTATAGATAAAATGAAATGAAATAAGATGACAAGAGTGATGTGTACAGGGTCAGAGCGTGACAGCCCTGATATGGCTTTCATGGTGGGTAGGGCTATAAAGAAAATGAAATGAAATAAAATGACAGGAGTGATGAGTATATAATGCATACATGTGTGCAGGGTCAGGTACACAGCCTTGTTGAGCTGATGGCAGGAGAGGCCAGCAGAAATCTTACAGATGATGTCACACACCTCATAGCTGGAGAAGTGGGCAGCCAGAAGTATATTGTAAGTGACCTCTGGGATTTTTTTCTCTTTAAATCTTGTCATCAGTATTGTTACTGAAGTCAACACTGCCCCCCTGCTTTGATTAACTTGGGTTTAATAATGAGTCCATGCAAAAAGTGAATTTTCCAAAAGAGGACATACACCAATAAGCGTTGTATAAATTCATACACATGGGTCCTTTTTTGTTGTTGTAGATTTGATTTGTATTTCCTCTAAGAGTATGATATTAAAGACTGGTGTTTTCTTATAATTTCACATTTTGTGGAGTTAAAGTTTAATGGCTTGAACATTTTTTTTGTCTGAACAGTTTGATTGTGCAGTTAGTAAATGTCCTCACCTCATACTGCATCAACATCAAACCAAGTACAGTAAAGTGCACAGTTAACATGCACAAGAGGATGTGTTTACACATTATTTTCTGTATAGCTTATTTGCTTTTTCTCAATTATGTATTTAATTTACACAAAGAAACAGTGGTGTATACATATCTATAGATTTATATGTGTGTGTGTGTGTGTGTGTGTGTGTGTGTGTGTGTGTGTGTGTGTGTGTATGTGTGTGTGTGTGTGTGTGTGTGTTTCTCTCTTTTAAATTAACTTAGAAGTTGGTCTTATGAGACCTTAATTTGTTTTATCTGTAAACCTTGTCAATAAATGTTAGACCTATTTGGATCAAAGCAACCCAGTTGTAAGTGAGAAAACTGATGTTATTTTGTTTGTTTGTTAGATCTTACTCTATGTTCATACAATATAGTGTATAACAGCTCATTTCAGATATATTGTTTTTATTCCAGTTTACTGACATGTATGTGGTTGTTGGTTTACAGGTTGCAGGCAGTCGCAACCTTCCTGTAATGTCTGTGGATTGGGTGAAGGACATGTGGGAGATAGCCCAGCACAGGTCAGTTGTAGCGTGATGTAGTGGCAGTGCAGCATAGTGTACTGTAGTGTAGTGTACTAGTGTAGTGTAGTGTAGTGTAGTGTACTAGTGTAGTGTAGTGTACTAGTGTAGTGTAGTGTATTGTAGTGTAGTGTACTAGTGTAGTGTATTGTAGTGTAGTGTACTAGTGTAGTGTAGTGTAGTGTATTGTAGTGTAGTGTACTAGTGTAGTGTAGTGTAGTGTAGTGTAGTGTAGTGTACTAGTGTACTGTAGTGTAGTGTAGTGTAGTGTAGTGTACTAGTGTAGTGTAGTGTAGTGTAGTGTACTAGTGTAGTGTATTGTAGTGTAGTGTACTAGTGTAGTGTAGTGTAGTGTATTGTAGTGTAGTGTACTAGTGTAGTGTAGTGTAGTGTACTAGTGTAGTGTAGTGTATTGTAGTGTAGTGTACTAGTGTAGTGTAGTGTACTAGTGTAGTGTAGTGTAGTGTACTAGTGTAGTGTAGTGTAGTGTACTAGTGTAGTGTAGTGTAGTGTAGTGTAGTGTAGTGTGATGTAGTGTACTGTAGTGTACTGTAGTGTAGTGTAGTGTACTAGTGTAGTGTAGTGTAGTGTAGTGTAGTGTAGTGTAGTGTAGTGTAGTGTGTAAGGTGCCTTGCAGCATAGTGCAGGTGTCAGTGCTAATGGTAGCACTAAGGAGGAAATCCTGCAAGTGACACACACCTCTGTGGAGGCCCACACCTACATTCCAGACATTCTGATGAGTGTTTGTCTGTGTAGTATCCCTCATGATGACTGACTGATCATTATCAGATTTTTGATGAGTGTTTATCAGTATAGTATCCCTCATGGTGACTGGATGATGATTGTCAGGATTCTGATGAGTGTTTGTCTATGTAGTATCCCTCATGGTGACTGCATGATGATTGTCAGGATTCTGATAAGTTTTTGTCTATGTAGTATCCCTCATGGTGACTGCATGATGATCAATATCAGGATTCTGATGAGTGTTTTATCTATGTAGTATCCCTCATGGTGACTGAATGATGTTTATCAGGATTCTGATGAGTGTTTTATCTATGTAGTATCCCTCATGGTGACTGAATGATGTTTATCAGGATTCAGATGAGTGTTTTATCTATGTAGTATCCCTCATGATGACTGAATGATGATTGTCAGGATTCAGATGAGTGTTTTATCTATGTAGTATCCCTCATGGTGACTGAATGATGATTGTCAGGATTCTGATGAGTGTTTTATCTATGTAGTATCCCTCATGGTGACTGAATGATGTTTATCAGGATTCAGATGAGTGTTTTATCTATGTAGTATCCCTCATGGTGACTGAATGATGTTTATCAGGATTCTGATGAGTGTTTTATCTATGTAGTATCCCTCATGGTGACTGAATGATGATCAATATCAGGATTCTGATGAGTGTTTTATCTATGTAGTATCCCTCATGGTGACTAAATGATGATCAATATCAGGATTCTGATGAGTGTTTTATCTATGTAGTATCCCTCATGGTGACTGAATGATGATCAGTATCAGGATTCTGATGAGTGTTTATCAGTGCAGTATCCGTCATGGTGATTGAATGATGATTATCATAATTCTGATGAATGTTTATCTATGTAGTACCCCTCATGGTGACAATAATTATCATGATTCTGATGAGTGTTTATGTAGTATCCCTCATAGTGACTGACTGATGATCAATATTAGGTATGTGTTTATCAATGTAGTATTCTTCAGCTCCTGGGCTTTATCACAGCTCTTGATCAAACCATTGATGCTGGAGGCAACAGCAAAGTGAGAGGCTGTATCATCAGTGGCTTTCTTTCCCACTCATGGAATTCCACTTTGCAGCTTAGTCTTTAGTGATTGACTATGACTCTCTGACTAGGAGGCTTGACTTGCACAATCCTTACGTGCTGCAGCCCAGGGGGCTAGTTGGCCTTTGGAGAACATCTCCAACTCTGACTGTCCTTATGCCCTCTTGGCCGAGAGAGTGGGGACGTACTGTTGGCAAGGCATCTCCACTATAATAAAATTTCTGCCCAGTTTCCGAAACAGCAGCTGCCTCCTCTGCTGTTTTGGAGGACATCATCGAACATGATAGACAAACAAACATCCCTTATGATGACTGATGATGATCACTGATTCCAGGTATGTGGACTGCACGGAGGCAGGGTTCATGCAGAAGTACAGGTGTCCCATCTTCAAGGGGCTGATCATCACCGTGTCTGGCCTCACTCAGGTAGAACGACACAAGGTCAAACAGCTGGTGGAATCGGAAGGTAAGGGGGGTATTTTGATTTTTCTTTGTGAGTGAGTGTGTGTGTGTGTGTGTGTGTGTGTGTTTGTGTTTGTGTGTGTGTGTGTGTGAAGGGGGGTTAAAGATAGAGGAAATGATAAAAGAGTGGATTTTTGTTTAACCTGATGCTGTTGATTTTTTTTTTTGGTTGGTCTCCATGGCTGGGTCACTTTATGGCTGTATTTTCTCCATGTATTTTTTTTAGGTATGGATACTGATATTAGATTTGTATCTGTATTTCTTTTTACTGGGTTAACTTTTTTATGTAGGCTGATTTTAGTAAATTTGGTATCAATATGTTTGGTTTGTAGGAGGAACTTACACCGGAGAGATGAAGATGAATGAATGCACACACCTGATACTGAAAGAACCTAAAGGTAAGGTTTTTTGAAAGTGGGTATGTGGTATGTGTATGTGTGTGAATGTATCCATACATGTGTGTGTTGCGTGTATGTGTGTGTGTGTGTGTGTGTGTGTGTGTGTGTGTGTGTGTGTGTGTGTGTGTGTGTGTGTGTGTAAATGTGTTCTTGAAAATGCTTTTGAACATTAACCGTTCATACCTTGAAGCAATTGCCTGTATAGCAGGCAACTGTATTTTTTATGGTTAGATCTGTGGGTTGATTTTCCAATGCTCTGACTCTTTCCCTTGATTCCAATTGAACATCAACACTTGTTTGAGTTGACTAGGATAATCAGTGGTCCAGGAGATGGGGTAAGGGGACCTAGCTGACACTTCACTGGAACAGTAGCACACTCTCAACTCATCTCGATTGTCTCCATCACTGCTAGTGTTAGTAGGAGCTCCACACAATGCCACCAGGGATCGCCATCTTTCTCTGTCTCTGCTGAGTTCTACCATCTTCCGTAGCCCTCCCAGACCACTGACCTCAGTGATGTTGGCAGTGTAGGATGTTGGTGGTCTGCCTCTTTTCCTTCTGTCCTCAACCTTACCTTGGAGAACTGTTGTCATCATGAATTTGTCTCTTTCTGTTTACATGACCAATGTATCTCAGTCTGCCCTTACCAATTTCAGCCATCTTTCGTCTTTGCACTGGGAGTTTACCAAGAATGGCTAGACGATGCCAGTTTTACAGCTTTATAGTATAGGACAATAAGACAGGCAATACAGCTGTTATCTGCCTAAAGGGTAATTGAAAATAGAAGAGTGGTCATGCTCTGTCTGTGCTCTTGAGTTGCCTGGTGCTAAGAGTGTATTATGTCTGTTTGTAGGTCAGAAATATGACTTTGCCACCAAGTGGAAGATCCATATAGTAAACCTCAGCTGGATTTACGATTCACTGGACAAGAATTTTTGCCAAGAGGAGCAAAACTACCCGGTGTTAGGCAAGCCTGGTCCCTCCACCATGAAAACTTCCACCCCTGAAAAAAGCCGACTATCAGGTAGGTTTGAAAATGTTAGTGAAATTGGTTTTGAAATGTTCGTGCAATAGGTTTTGAAAAGTTAGTGCATTTGGTTTGAAAATGTTAGTGCAATTGGTTTGAAAAGTTAGTGTAAATAGTTTGAAAATGTTAGTGCAAATTCAGTATGCAGGGATGTTTGTGTATGTGAGCATTATGAAGAACAAATAAACTTAATAGAAAAATAGTCATTACTGGATTATTGAAATGCGCTTACATGTTTTCCTTTTTGGAAATTCTGAAACTTTTTTGTCTTTTTTTGTTTTTGTTTCTTGGATTTGTTTTGTTTGGGGTTTTTTTGTGTTTAAAATACTTGATCATGTTATGTGTGAAAATATAAGAAGACTTAAAATACAAGGGCTGCTCCTATTGTGCTTCTGTGCTCTTGACAAGTATCGATATATCATTTTTAAATATCAGATATAGTGGATTAGAACTGTCAGCAAGATTTATCTCTGAACTCAGTTCACACAGTAAGAGCATGATGTGTTTGAAGCTTTTCATCTGTCATTTTGATTTTATAGAAGCTTTTTATCTGTCGGTTTGATTTTTTAGAATAATATTTTAAACAACAATCACCACAAAAAAAAGGAATTTAAAAGCATCAGCCAAGTTGAAGATGAAATGTTGTGGATGTGCAGATGCATGAATGATGTGTTTGTGAAAAAGTGTTATGTATTTGATTTTAGAAAGACTGTTGTGTGTGAGTTTGTAAAAGTGCATAGATGGGTTTTTGTTGTTTGTTTTGTTTTTGTTTTTGTATCTGTAACATGAAATGCTTTATAGCAACATTTTTTTTTTCTCAATATGTTCTACCCAGCAATCAACCCCAGTATAGCGGACATCAGCGCCATATCGGTGACCCACATCAACGAGACGGGGCTGACAAGGACACGCCTCAGTGACATGACCCTGGACAACGATGTGGAGAGTGAGGTCAAGGGTCGGAGGTCCACAGTGCAGCCCATCCTGACCACCTGCCGCATCTACGTCAGCTCCGGCCTGAAGGGAGCTCTGAAGGAGAAGTGTAGGAAGATGCTCAACGCTTCTGATGCTACCAGGTAAATGAGTCATAGCAAGGAATATCCTCACTCTACCCTTTTTTCTTTCTTTCTTTTACCCTTTTCCTGCCAAGGCTTTCTTACTGAATTTTTTTTGTCTTTTTCAAACTGTATTTCACAGCGCACACATCCAACATCACTCAGTCAAGAGTGCTATATTTAGTGCGCCGCCCTTTCCTTTTACGGAGTCCAAGTGTCGTCAGTTCCTGCTATAATTAGCACCAGCTGGCCCCATCTGGGCTGGGGTGGGATGGATTAATGAGCAGCTGAGAGGAGCTGAAAGTGGGGGAAACTGACAGCTGTGATTTATGCAAGCAGACAAGTCAAGACACAACACCCAAGTGTCTGGCAGAGCAAATTTTCGGTTTATTCACAACTTTCTTCAGGCTAAAAGATTGGCCAACTCTTTCAAACTGTATTTGTTATGAACAGGGAGAGTGCATTAGGGGGGATTTCTGATCTTATGTGGTCCTGAGGTTAAATACTTGAAGCAGGGGATTAAATGCATGCATGTATGCACATGCCTTTGTGTGTGTGTGTGTGTGTGTGTGTGTGTGTGTGTGTGTGTGTGTGTGTGTGTGAGTGAATGAGAGAGAGAGAAAATGGCATGACCTTTTTTTTTTTTTTACATGAACTGACAGTGTGGATTGTTTAAGGCACAAAATCTGAAACATGGTATTACTTTTAGGTGTGTGTTTGTGATATGCATGCATTGCACGCGCACATGTATGTGTATGTGTATGATTGTGCGCACACGCATGCATGGATTCTTGCTCATTTTCACACAGGCATGTGTGTGTGCGTGTATGTGTGAGAGAAAGAAAGATGAAAAGAGAGAAAAAGAAAGGGGATGAATTTGTTCATACCTCAATGGATACTGTTGGTTGTGCAGGGTGCTCAATTTGAATGAGAGTGTGACCCACGTGATCATGGAAGAGAAAGTAGAGGAAGAGATCGATGCCATTAACAACATGGGACTCAAGTAAAGAGCTTTTCTTTAAAATTCTTTGTGTGTATCTGTGCGTGTGTGTGTTGCTGGCAACCATGTGTGTGTTTGTGTGTAGGAGAGACAGACAGACAGACAGAGAGAGATGGAGACAGAGAGAGAGACAGAGAGAGAGAGACAGAGAGATTGTATGCGTGTGTAAGAAACATGTGTAAGCGAAAGCTCTTGTGTATTATTTATGCTGTCTCCTTTTTAACTCATGATTTTATGCAAAGATGACGACACTGTTATGATGATGACAACTCCTATGATTCTATGCAATAATGACAATACGCTGTTATCATGATAACTCCAATGATTCTATGCAATAATGATGATACACTGTTATGATGATGACAACTGATGATTGTATGCAATAATGACGATACATTGTTATGATGATGACAACTCCTATGATTGTATGTGATAATGACGATACACTGTTATGATGATGACAACTCCTATGATTGTATGCAATAATGATGAAACTGTTATAATGATGACAACTCCTATGATTGTATGCAATAATGATGAAACTGTTATAATGATGACAACTCCTATGATTGTATGCAATAATGACGATACACTGTTATGATGATGATGTCTCCTATGATTGTATGCAATAATGATGACACTCTGTTATGATGGTGACAACTCCTATGATTGTATGCAATAATGACGATACATTGTTATGATGGTGACAACTCCTATGATTGTATGCAATAATGACGAAACTATGTTATGATGGTGACAACTCCTATGATTGTATGCAATAATGACGAAACTATGTTATGATGGTGACTACTCCTATGATTGTATGCAATAATGACGAAACTGTGTTCTGATGGTGACAACTCCTATGATTGTATGCAATAATGACGATACATTGTTATGATGGTGACAACTCCTATGATTTTATGCAATAATGACGATACATTGTTATGATGGTGACAACTCCTATGATTGTATGCAATAATGATGATACACTGTTATGATGATGATGACTCCTATGATTGTATGCAATAATGACGATACACTGTTATGATGGTGACAACTTCTATGATTCTATGCAATAATGACGATACACTGTTATGATGATGGCAACTGATGATTGTATGCAATAATAACGATACACTGTTATGATGGTGACAACTCCTATGATTCTATGCAATAATGACGATACACTGTTATGATGGTGACAACTTCTATGATTCTATGCAATAATGACGATACATTGTTATGATGATGATGACTCCTGTGATTCTATGCAATAATGACGACACTCTGTTATGATGATGGCAACTGATGATTGTATGCAATAATGATGATATGCTGTTATGATGGTGACAACTCAAAAGATTCCATGCAATAATGAAAACATGCTGTTATATTATGGTGACAAGATTGTATGCAGTAATAATGACGATAGCTGTTATGATGGTGACGACTGATGATTGTATGCAGTAATAATGACGATACACTGTTATGATGGTGACAGACCCCATGTGGTCAGCGTCAACTGGCTGGCCGAGTGTCTACAGCGGTCCTGTCAGGCCACAGAGTCTGACTTCCAGTCTCCATTTCTCATGGCCTCCGACATCGAGCTGCCGGACATAGCGGAACCAAAGAGGTGCACTGTTGTTGGATGGTGTTGAGTTTTTGTATTGGTGTGTGGGTGTGTATGTGTGTGTGTTTTTGTGTATGTGTGTGTGTGTGTGGTGTGTGTGTGTGTGTGTGTGTGTGTGGTGTGTGTGTGTGTGTGTGGGTGTATGTGTGTGCATGTGTGTGCATGTGTGTGTATGTATGGATATGCGTGTATGTGATCAATTAATATGTAAGTCAAATTTTCCATTTTCTTGTGAATTTCAAGATTTGAGATTTGGTCCTGGGCTGTGTTTGACTCTTAGTTTCATGTAGAGAGCTTATGCTAGTAGTAACTTTCTGTGCATATTTTCATGAATGTTTTGGGTTGCTGTCATATTAAATTTCATTTACTGATCTTTTTGTTTCCTGTAGTTTTGTTTGAAAATATGTTTATTTGTTTATTTTTTAACACACGGAATTTTTAGAAGTTTGCAGCCACCAATTCAGAATAAGGATGACTGATTTTTCTGTGTGGCAGGAGCAGCGCAGGCAACAAGAAGAGAAACAGCGGGGAGAAGAAGGGGGAAGGGGAGGTGACAGTGTCTTCTGCTGCAGAGACGTCTGCAGAAACCACTCACAAGGATGTGGACATGAAGCATCTGCTGAGCCAGTACTTTGAAGATGGTGAGGAGGAGGGTCAAATCTTTTTTAAAGTTAATTAATTAATTAACTTATTTATCTATTCTTTTTTTTTTTGAATGGTGGTGGCAGCAGCAGTGGTGTGGTAGTGGCATGGTGTTGGTAGTAGAGGTTATCGTGATGGAAATTTGTCAGCTTGTACTCAGATTTATCAAGTTGTATGACTGTTTTTTGTTGTTGTTTTTTAATAGAAAGAGTGTATGCATTCTGTTTATAATTAAAAGTTACATCAGTGAAAAGGTGGCAGTGTTGGGTTATTTGGAATGAATGGCATTCAAATTGCAGCAGCTTTTTGTGTGTGTGTGTGTGTTTTTTGGGGTTTTTTGCTGGGTTAGTGAAAGAGAAATTTCTCTTCTACCATATCAGCATAAATGATACGAAAATGTGAAGTTGGGAAAAGGTGGTGTAGTACAATTAGTCAGTCTAAAAGAACCCGTTTATAAAAGAGTCTAGCAAAATTCTGTCATGAGATGGGACTTTGTTTGAGGACAGTCCTGCACACTACATTGAAATGACAGAATGAGGTGGGCTGGATATTGTAAGGAAGAGGAGAGGACAGTGCAGCATTACAATGACAGAGTAATGCGTGTTGCAGATAACAATGACAGTGATATGTGTTGCAGATGAGAAGGAAGGAGAGAGGACAGTGCAGCCAATGGATGAGGTGGATGGCAGTGACTCTACCTCCAGAGAGATGGACACTGCAGCCAAAGGACACAGCCACAACACCTGTAATGCTGCTGATGTTGATGATGATGACGACGCTACACAAGACCCTGACAGTGAGATGTTTTTCCCTTCTGGTTTTTCTGTTTCCTTTCTCTGTGTGGGTGCAGGCAGGTGGATGCATGCATGTGTATGTGTGAGTATATTCATGTTGTCAGTTGTCATTGGGTGTTCCTCAGCTTGATATGCTTGAACCTCCCAAAGCATGGTCTGTTTCACTCAGTGCGCTTGGGAATCACTATGAGGTAGTTAACTTCTCACTGGATGAGAAGTATGCCTGTGGAGTGGTTTTCAGTATTTTGCCATACAGGCAGTCATAATCTGACTTCAGAGAACTTTCTTTTTCTGCGGCAGCGGAGAGTAAAGATTTTTATGCTAAGAGCTTCTTGTCATGGTTGAAAGACAATCTTTGCATAGACTTCCAAGGCATTACAATACTTTGATGTAAACCTTGGCATTTAGCTTCAGTCTGTGACTGACAAAGCTTTAGGCCAGGGCCAAACGTATGAGGGTTAATGTTTTCGGTCTGTATGAATGTTCTGACGACTTTGAGGAAAGTCAGTAAAGCAGTTTTTGGGTTCTAGTGAAAGAGACTGGAAGTGATTTTTGCTGAAGACTGATGCAAGAAGGTATATACGGGCTTGTTTTGGCGTAATGTGCTTACCTATTTTCATGCACATACACACTTTGTGCACACCATGTTCACACTTCATGTACATTTTGTGTTTATCTTATGAATATCATACATATTAGGGGATGGGATAGCGCAGTGGTCAAAGCACTTGTTTTCCCCCAGCCAATGTTAAGCAGCATTGAGCGTGGTTGTGTGACTGTTTGCACACCTTGGCTTCAGTACAATTCCCCCAAGTTCACCCAGCTGTAAATAGGTACTTTCCCTCTTTAGGGTCAGGGAAGGTAAAGCAGCAAGGGAGAGGAGATGGGCGCCACCCTCAATATGCTGGCCCCAGGAGAAGCTGAGATCTCTGATGCCTTGCTCCCTGATGACCACATAGGTTATGGGACACCTTCACCATTATCTTTTTATGTATGTGAGTCTGTGTGACGGTGTGTGCCTATGTAGATTTCTATGTATTTCATTCTTAATGGTGTATGATTCAGTAATACTGAAGTTTTTTAAAAATAGCATTTCCAGCTCCATCACAGTGTATTTTAGGTGCAGTGAATGTGTGTTGAATTTTTTTGTTTTGAGTGTGTGCATCAAGATTTATTACAGTGTGTTACTAGGTGTATTGCAATGCATTTTCAATCAAGTATGCTTTCATATGTATTGCGAGTGTTATTCCATTGTAAATCCTATACACAAGTGTGTGTATAAATGTTTACAGGTGAGATGCCCTCTGCAGAGGCAGGTGTGTTCATCAAGAAGTCCTTCACATTTTTCGGGTTTTCGGAGGAAGATGTGGAGTCTCTGTCAGGCTACGTCACCCAGGCTGGAGGTGAGAGAGAGACACATCTATCTTGTAGGATTGAAATGTATGCATCCAGGTGTGTGTGTGTGTGTGTGTGTGTGTGTGTGGTGTGTGTGTGTGTGTGTGTGTGTGTGTGTGTGTGTGCTTTGCACTAAAATGTACCTGCAGTCATACACTCCAATATTCATGGGCTTAAATTTGCATGCACTCATGCAACACATAACCTCGTTGAGCTCTTGGTGGTGGGGACAGAAGCTTGTGAGTTTGCATTTTCAGGTCTGGTTTGTGTTTTCCAGTGTATATGACATTGGGGTGTGGTTTGGGTGGAAGTCGCTTAGAAGGATGCAGTACACATTGTATGGGTTTTGTATGTTAGCATCTTTTTTTTTAATAAAAATGGGATGTGGGTTAGATTGGAGTAATCGTAAATTTCTTGAATATTTTTCTAGTGATTACTCTTCTTTACACTCAAGAAATGTTGATTCACTTTTTTGTTTGTATTTTGGTGTTTTCCTTCTTTAGGAAAAAAAAGAGAGAAAATTGTAAAAGTTGAAATGTTTACTCTTAGTAAATGTCCTTTGATTATACACACAAACACACACACAACACACACACAACACACACACACACACACACACACACACACACACACACACACACACACACACACACACACACACATACACACACACACACACACACACACACACATCAACACACACACACACACACACACACCTACACACCTACACACACACACACACACACACACACACACACACACACACACACACACACACACACACACACACACACACACACACCCTCCTCCCGCACACACAGTCTACAAACCAGTAACAGCAGACACACTGTGCTGTCTGTGTGTGTGAAGGTGTCTGTGTGTCTGGCAAGAGGAGAGTGGCAGACTACGGCATTGTGCCCATCCTGGGCTACCCTGTGGAGCAGACAGTGGGTCAGGTGGTCACCAATGCCTGGCTGGTGAGTCTTCACCTACCTTACCACCATCAGGGGGGGGGGGGGGGGGGGGGGCATGATAAATAGAGTATGTGGGGCATGATAAATAATAATATATGGGATTTCTATAGCGCTGAATCTTGTAGAGTTCACAAATCAAAGTGCTTAGAGTATGTAAATAGAGTATGTGGGGGGCATGATGAATAGAATATGAACTTATAACTTACAATTTGGAAAGTCGTCATCACTTTAGTATCTTTCTACTGTGAGTTGTTATGCTGGACACTAATCTACTTTCATTTTGATGGAAAAAAAAGGAAAACTAAAATGAAGGTTGGTTTTTTCGCTGTATGTCAGCTAAGGTTGTTAGAGTTCCCCCCCCTCCCCCCAAAAAAAGAAGCTCCATGTAAAAAAGTCTCAGTTGAAATAAAGAACATGGTTGTCAGGGTGCAAGTCTTTCCAGTGTTTGTATCTGGGTTCTTACATGCAGGCATTTGCGTCAAAAAGAAAAGGAAAAAAAGCCCCAAACCCTATTATAACCTAGAACTACAAGGTCTCATTGTTAATCTTGTTGTAATGTTCCTGGGGTTTTGTTGTTTTCGTTGTGTTGGGCAGAGAGGTTTTTTTATTTTGCTGAAGAGAAATTCTCAGAAATTGAGACAATCTATAGAGCAAAGGCTGTATTTTGCTGTATCTTCAAAGTCAGTGGGAAAATAATTATGATTAGAAATAAACCATTAAAAGTCACCTTCACTCTCGCTTAAATAATTTCTTCACCACAACCTAATACTGTGGAAAGATGGTTATACATCTGTTGGAACTATGCTTTTTATCAAGGGTATAGACTGTGTGGTTTCACTCTGAGAAATGAGTTATGATGAGACATTATGCAGTTAAGAGTTAGGATTTGCTGTGCTGTATAGATCTCCTTATGTCATTTGATTGACAAGCATTTTGCTATCTGTCTGTGTCTGTCAGCAAATGTGTCTGGAAGCGGAAGAGCTGTTACCCGTGAACAGTAACCCCATCTTCAGACCAGTGGACATTGATGAGGCCGGCAGACCCCTGGAGGGCTGTGTCCTCTCCATCAGGTTTGTTTTGTTTTGTGGTTTACTTCAGTTTGTTTGCTTGGGATTTTTTTCTCCCATTTGGATGTTTCAGGTGTTGTTATATTCTTGCCTGAATTCAAAGGCAATGAATCAAATGCATTTTAGTTATTTTTGTGTACTAGTGCAGGAAATCGATCTGCCACATCTGTTTTGAAGAGGTTCCATAAACAATTGATGCTTATGTGGCAGAAGAATCATGACTGTAACTGCTTTGCTGCCTTGTATTCCATGATGTTTTAGGGGTGCTACTCCTCTGTGATTTCTTGGTTCATTCTCTGATACAAGTTAGCTCAGAAAACTCTGTGACAGTCAGTTGCATGTGAAAATGATGCTAAGACTTTTACAGCAAGCTGTATTTCTGTGATGGTGAATTTTCTGTGGTTTCAGTGGTTACAAAGGAACAGAGAGAGACTGCCTCAACCACATTGCCAATGTTCTGGGTGCTGTGTGAGTAGCTTTGCTTTTTATATGTATGGAGTGTGTGTTTTGTTAAGTGTCTGCTTTGTTGAAATGCTTTACATCTTATCACTGAGTTTACTTTGGTAAATTGTTCTGTGTATGCATGTGTACAAATGTGTGTGTGTGTGTGTGTGTGTGTGTGTGTGTGTGTGTGTGTGTGTGTGTGTGTGTGTGTGTGTGTGTGTGTGTGTGTGAAAAGATAGTGTGTGTGTGTGTGCGCGCATGTGTGCAGGTACTGCATACATGCTTGAATGTGTAAGAATTTTTTATGTGTTTTTTGCCAGGCTTCTTAGTTTTTAAAAACCTGCTCAACATGTTATTCTTGGTTTCCCTACAGGCCTGTAGTCTCATCCGGAAGACTTGCAAGGGGATTGGAATTGGAACTACTGTTCAGTGAAAAAAAAAATCTCTTTAGATGGACATGTCAGTAGCAACTCAAGCCCATTCCTTCAGATCACCTGTACAGTTCTCCAACCACTTTGTTTCTCTCAATTACCCCCAGTGATACCTATTTCAGTGATGTTTCAGGTGAAAGGGTTTAGTTTGACATAAGGGAAAGAGTTAAGTTTGACATATCAGTGATCTTTTGAGAGTCCTGTTTTCCATGTAAAGTGTGTCAGTGATGTTTCAGGGGTGACATTTCTGTTTTTGACGCATGTCGGTGATGTGTCAGGGGTGACATTTCTGTTTTTGACACATTTCGGTGATGTGTCAGGGGTGACATTTCTGTTTTGACGCATGTCAGTGATGTGTCAGGGGTGACATTTCTGTTTTTGACACATTTCGGTGATGTGTCAGGGTGTTTCTGTTTGACACATTCTTTTTCTGTTTTTGACACATTTCGGTGATGTGTCAGGGTGACATTTCTGTTTTTGACACATTCGTGATGTTCAGGGTGACATTTCTGTTTTTGACACATGTCGGTGATGTGTCAGGGGTGACATTTCTGTTTTTGACACATGTCGGTGATGTGTCAGGGGTGACATTTCTGTTTTTGACGCATGTCAGTGATGTGTCAGGGGTGACATTTCTGTTTTTGACACATTTCGGTGATGTGTCAGGGGTGACATTTCTGTTTTTGACACATTTCGGTGATGTGTCAGGGGTGACATTTCTGTTTTTGACACATGTCGGTGATGTGTCAGGGGTGACATTTCTGTTTTTGACACATTTCGGTGATGTGTCAGGGGTGACATTTCTGTTTTTGACACATTTCGGTGATGTGTCAGGGGTGACATTTCTGTTTTTGACCATTCAGTGATGTGTCAGGGTGTGACATTTCTGTTTTTGACACATTTCGGTGATGTGTCAGGGGGTTTGACATATTTTCGTGTTTTTGTTTTGACACATTTCGGTGATGTGTCAGGGGTGACATTTCTGTTTTGACATTTGGTGATGTTAGTGATTGTTTCACATGTCGGTGATGTGTCAGGGGTGACATTTCTGTTTTTGACGCATGTCAGTGATGTGTCAGGGGTGACATTTCTGTTTTTGACACATTTCGGTGATGTGTCAGGGGTGACATTTCTGTTTTTGACACATGTCGGTGATGTGTCAGGGGTGACATTTCTGTTTTTGACACATGTCGGTGATGTGTCAGGGGTGGCATTTCTGTTTTTGACACATGTCGGTGATGTGTCAGGGGTGACATTTCTGTTTTTGACACATGTCTGTGATGTGTCAGGGGTGACATTTCTGTATTTGACATGTGCCAGTGATTTTTGAAGGGTGAGGATTTGTGTATGATTGACGTCATGTTGGTGTTCCAGGTGTCAGGAGTTCTTTGTGAGGAAAGCCAACAAGTCACTGAAGGCCAGCACTCACCTGATTGTCAGCGAACCTGAAGGGTCCAAGTACACTGCCGCCAAGAAGTGGAACATCCCCGCCCTCACCAAAGAGTGAGTTGGATCAACACTTGATGGACATTGTGTGTGTGTGTGTGTGTGTGTGTGTGTGTGTGTGTGTGTGTGTGTGTGTGTGTGTGTGTGTGAAGATTGTGTTGTGTGTGTGTGAAGATTGTGTGTGTGTGTGTGACATGCACACATGTACATGCTTACTTGCTCACTCTTTTTGCATACACATCCAAGTTCAACATCTGCCCTTGCCTTTGATGGAAATAAATGTATTCAAGTGTAGGAGAAAAAAAAAAAAGGAGAGAGAGAGATAAAACAGCTGTCAACTGCGTGAAACATCATCGGTTAGATAGGTTGTTTTTTTTTTTTTTTTTTTTTTTTTTTTTTTTTTAATAATCGGTTAGATAGTTCACATTTCAAGTCTATGTAAATTGAACATATAAAAAAAATGTTGTTATATTTTGTCCACAGCTGGCTGTTTGCCTGTGCACAGTCAGGAGAAAAAGAAGAGGAGGCCAAGTTTTCTATAGACAATGCCAACAACAACAGCACCACTCTAGCGTCTGAGGGGCAGCAGCAACAGCAGCAGCCACTTTCTAGCACCAGCACCAAGAGTTCAGAAGTAACAGCAGCAGCAGAGAAAGGAACTGGAGATCAGGGCCCTACTGTGGAGACCGTTCCAGAACCTTCTACCTCACGGAATTCCAGACAAAGAAGCGGAATGGAGCAGCCTGCAGTGGAGAAAGGGCAAAGCTCGGATCCAACACCTTTGGCAGAAAGCGTGACGAAAGTGAAAGACACTAGAGAGGCTGTGGCCAGTTCCTCAGCCTCTGACAGAGAGCAGAGCCAGGAGAGGTCCCAGGAGCTGGGTAACCCTATGGCATCGGCCAAGGCCATGTTGGAGCAGCAGGAGCAGGGTCATCTGCCCCCCAGTCAGAAGGAGAATGAGAGTTCTGCCGTCAACAGAGCCATCCCGGACAAGTTCAGCACCCCTCGGGTGGAGAAGAAGAAAGGCCACAGCCGGGTGGAGGTCAGTGTTGTGTTAGTTTTTGTTTCAAAGAGAATCGTCATAGTTTTTGTTTCAAAGAGAATCGTCATGGTCCTGATTTTTCCAGTTCTGTTCAAACAGTTTCCTTCACTTACAGTGACGTGTTCAGATTTGTTTTTAGTGTATCCTCTATGCCCTTGCTTATGAGTATGTGTTCTGACATGTTTTCAAATTGTCTCATACATGTCTGCACACATGCATGCATGCACAACACACACACACACACACACACACACACACACACACACACACACACACACACACACACACACACACACACACACAGTAACACACTCACACGCACACACTCACACTCACACTCACACTCACACTCACCCCACACACACACACACACACACACAACACACCACACACACACACACACGCTTACTCAGTGTACCATCTGGAAATAAAAATTTGATTGATTGATTGACACACACACACACACACACTACACTCACACACACACACACACACACACACACACACACACACACACACACACACACACACACACACACCTTACACACTCTCACACCACACACACACACAACATACACACACACACACAGACACACACACACACAGACACACACACACACACACATACACACACACACACACACACACACACACACACACACACACACACACACACACACACACACACACACACACACTCTCGCACTCACATCTACCTTCTAATGTGTGCAGGAGCTCCAGCAGCAGAACCGAAAGCCCATCCTGTCTCCTGGTGCAGACAGCCCCAGCGTCTTCCTGGCCCCTGGATACAGACCCAAGTTTGATCTCACAGTCAGTAGATAGATAGCTATATCCTACCTACCTATCTACCTCCCTGCCTGCCTGATATACTACCTACCTACCTATTTACCTGCCTGCCTACCTGCCTGCCTGCCTGCCACCTTGCCTTGCCCTCTGGACTAGTTTCTTTCTTTTTGTCTTTTTTCCCCTTCTTCTTCTTCTCTTGTTCGCTTTACACCGTCAGATGTGTCTGGGGAAAAATAATGGCCTGTCCTTTCCAGCTCCTCTCGTGGGCCATACATCTTGGTCTGTAGGGTTATCTCAGTTGGCCACACTTTCTTCCTATGGTCGTTGAATAGCGTATCTTTTTTTTTCCCCTGCCTGTCTTTTTTTCTTCCTCGTTTCTTAACATGAGAACAGATGACAAAATTTACAAAACTGCATACGCACAGGGACTGGATGTAAAAAAGCACATGAGCGTTTATTCCGTTATCCTCGAAATAAAAGAATAAATGAAAATAGATAAAGAAACATTCTCCGTTAGTTTCTTATATGCCTCCTTCCCTTTCTTTCCTCTTTACTGATTTCCTGTTATGAGGGGGGGGGGGGGGGGGGGGGGGGGGGGGGGGCATGTTATTCCTTCCTGCCTTCTTTTCTTCCTCGATTTGTAACTGCCTTCCTTAGTTTCCTTTAATCCTCATTTGCTTTGTTCCTTCCTTCCTTCCCTCTGTCTCTTCTTCTTTGTTTACTCACTTCCTTGTTTTCTAAATCCCTTCCTGCTCCTTTTTTTTGTTTGTTTTACCTAATTGCTAGCTTTCTTCCTTTATGTCTTTTTCATTCTTTTTGTGGGTTTTCTTTTTTTTCATTTTATGTTGTTCTTCATGTCTCGAGGTTAAGAATGAAGCAAGATTTTGTTATCTTTTTTTGTTTAGTTTGGTTATTGTGTTTTATTTTCACTAAAAATAATTTTTCATTGAGATAAAAAAAAGAGTGCATGCTATCAGTTTAGTGCCCTCCAGGGTGATATTAAGCTGTGTCAACAACAACAAAGGTAATATCAAGTTGTGTTCACATATTTTATGTGTCAATAATTTGCCATGGAAAATGTGAAAGCATGGACAATAAGGAAGAAACCATGAGATTGAACTAAAACTGGCTTTCAGACAAGGAAATGTGACAGCAGTTCTCTGTTTTTTCTACAGGGTGTGTTTGAATACCTGAAGACACCAGAGGGTCCCCAGAAGAAATCGGAAAGTCCGGTAAGACAGTTTTGATTAAGAATACACTACAGCTCCCCTGTTTTGTTCCTTCCTGATCACAAGTACATCTTTAAAAAAAATATATATATATATTTTTTTTTTACAAGTACATCTAATTTCAGCTAAAGATGCCATGATCAGTCTTTTGGTATTGAATGTCCAGTTTACAAGAGAAGCAAACCATGTGTGTGTGTATGTGTGTGTGTGTGTGTGTGTGTGTGTGTGTGTGTGTGTGTGTGTGTGTGTGTGTGTGAGTGATAGTATGTGTGCATGCATGCATGTGTGTTGTGTGAGAAAGAGTGGCAAAGAATATTAATTTTAAGTCAGGCATCAGTGATTTTGTAAATGATTATTTGCATTAAAATTTGTATGTATTTGTGGTTTTCTTTGTCATGTAAGATTTCTTTACTTTTTATATGTCACACATACTTAACACACACACAGACACTCACTCACTCCCTCACTCACTCACTCACTCACTCACTCACTCACTCACACACTCACACTCACTCTTTCCCCCAATCCCCCTGCCCACCCCCCCACATGCAGTACATACTCCCCTTCCCCCCCCACTCTCCCCCCCTCCCCCATACACACACATACATATCTCCCCCCCTGCCCCCCCCCCCCCCCCACTCTCTCTCTCCCCCCCCTCCCCCCCACACTCATACATACATACTCCCCCCCCCCGACACACACACACTCTTCCCCCCCAACACACACACACATACACATTTCCTGACTCTTTACCTGTAACCTGTGTGTCGTGTTTGTGGCAGTCTCTGGAGGAGGTGTTTGCCTACCATTTGGCGCGGGGAGTGAAGAACAGCTCTGTGCCTCAGAACACTGACCCTGCCCCCACCTCCTCACAGCTCTCCCAGGTGAGGCCACACACTGCACAAAGCACCTCCTACCTCTGTGAATGTCTTCACTTGTACACACCTTCTCGCCCCCTCTGCTCGGCCGCAGATACTTTATCCTTAAGTATACCTAGATTCAACCTATCTACCGTTGGCCGCCACTCTTTCTCAATTTCTGGTCCTTCGATCTGGAATGACCTCTCTCTCTCCCTCCGGCAAAAGCCTACTTATGACACTTTTAAATCTAACCTAAAGACACACTTATTTCAAACCTAAGATTTTTCTCCGTTCTGTTTCCATCTCTTATCTGTCCCTGCCTTGAACATGTACCTGCCAAAGTGTATAATAACCTTTATAGGTGCGTGCGTGCGTGTGTGCGCTCGCGCGTGTGTGTGCATGTGTGTGTGTGTGTACATACGAATTTGCTTAATTAAGCTATAAATGGTTATTGATTGGTTGTGTGTTGTACAGGTCAAATGCAAGCGCTTAGATTTGTTTTTACTAGATATAGCGCTTTATAAATTCCATGTATTATTGTCATTATTATTATTTAAAGCCAACATCTCTCAGTCAAGACACAGCTGTCTTTTTTTTATCTTTTTTTTAAAGACACAGCTGTCAGTTTCCCCCAACTTTCAGATCTGTCCTCAGCAGCTATATCCATTCCATCCATCCCAGCTGGTGCTAATTATAGCAGAAACTGACGGGGCACTTCCTTAACTTTGGTGAAAGGAAAGAGTTAATTTTAGCCTTGGGCCCTCCTGGACCCTGACTGAGTTATGCTGGATTGGAGCACTGTGAAGAGGGATGAATTTAGCACACCCCTTCTTTTAATTAGTCCCAAGTGTGGTCAGTTCTTTGCTATGATAAAACACCAGCTGGGGTGGGATGGAATAATTTATTAGCAGGAGAGAGCAGCTGAAAGTGGGGGGAAGTGAGAGCTGTGGAGTTTTTTGTGTGTTTTTTTGTTGTTTTTTTGTTTGTTTTTTTTTAGCTGTGGAGTTAGTGGTAATGGGTTACTTCCTTACCCTGCCTCCTGGCCTTTGACAGTGTTATACGCATCTTCCTCCCACCCACGATCCATAGACCATTAACCTTTTCGCTGCTGACCTATTTTGCTCAGGCCTATGCTGAAGAAATTTTCAGAAACAGACAAAAATCGCGCATATAATTTTCAATTGCTTTTAATTCAGGAAATTCTTAAGATAGCTACATAAAAGTATATACTGAATGAAAGGAAATTGAATGAAGATTGTATTTGTGACAATTTAAAAAATATATAATTAGACAGACAGACACACGTGCGCGCGCAGGCACGCAGGCATGCACGCACACACACACACACACACACACACACACACACACACACACACACACACACACACACACACACACACACACACACACACACACACACACCTGCTCTTCACACAAACACACAGCCAGGGAGCCAGGGCAGATGTCAGCAAGAACAATAGCTCATCAACAAAACAAACAGACACACCCACTGATAACTGACAGCTAACGAGTAGCCTAGGTGACAAGTGACACACGAGGTCGCTACCACTTCAAAGTAGATCAAACACATTCGCCACTCAGTGACTGGCTCGCTCGCTCACTGACCAAGCCCTGACCAAAGGTGCAGCCATATGATGCACACATTTAGTTGTTCTGTTTATGAATAAACAGAGAAAAAAAGCAATATAATTATGTTATAAAAACGAATAAAGCCCTCAACTATACCCAACTGCATCTCGAACGATACGATCTTCATGTTCCGATTCAGACAACGAGTACGCAGAAGTTTCTTTCGGATCAAAACCTGAGTCGTTTGCATCGCAAAGTTCGATGTCGACTGAATAAAAAAACAAAACCCTCTAATCTCCACTATCTTGATCTCTATAAATTTCATCAATAACTTCAGCAACAGTATAGGTCAGTTGAGGGGCAGCCATTGCTTCGAAAACCCAAAAACTGAACTTCGCAGTACCTCGTTTACCTTGCCGATTGAACGTCATAAAATATGCAAATAACTTGAACAAATGGGACTCATGGGTTGAAGATACATCAAGGGAGCTAAACAAATCATAATAAGAAGGATTTTCAGCATTGCTGAGCGAAACAGAGAGAGCGTTGGTTCATGACGAGCGGCACTCGTCAACACAGCATTGCAGGTGGCGGTTTCTATGACGAGCGGTGCTCGTCAACAGCGCAGTGTAGGGGTTAAGATTGTGGTAGTTTGGGATGCTGTTACTTCTTCATTGCTGTGTGTGTGTGTGTGTGTGTGTGTGTGTGTGTGTGTGTGTGTGTGTGTGTGTGTGTGCGCGTGTGTGTGAGTGAGTCAGACTCTCAGTCTGTCTGTCCATCTTTTCTGTCTTTATCTGTTTGTGCTCTCTCTGCCTCTGTCTCTGTCTGTCTCTCCGCCTGCCTGCCTGCCTGCCTGCCTGTCTGTCTGTGGCTGTCTGTCTGTGGCTGTCTGTCTGTCTGTCTGTCTGTCTGTCTGTCTGTCTGTCTGTCTGTCTGTCTGTCTCTCTCTCTCTCTCTCTCTCTCTCTCTCTCTCTCTCTCTCTCTCTCTCTCTCTCTCTCTCTCTCTCTCTCTCTCCTTGTCTCTATCTCATTCTCTTGACAGGAATGGGATAGTCTGTTGGTTAGAGCATTGTGCTTGCGATTTGACAGCCTGGGTTCAACCCCCAATTCAAGCCGCAACCGAGACACCCATTGAAAGGGGATATCAGTATGATATGAAATAATTTACACAATAACCAAGGTGTGACTTAACAGTAAACAATGACTGACAATGATGATGATGGTATGAGGTGAGGATAATCATGATGTGATGATGATGTTGTGACAGCGATGATGATATGATGTGATAATCATGATGTGATGATATGATGATAATGACGACAATGATGATGAGGATGTGACAGTGATGAGGATATGATGATGATATTGTGAAAATGGTGACAATGATGATGATGAGGATGATGTGACAGTGATGAGGATATAATGATGATATTGTAATAATGGTGATAATGATAATGATGGTGATGATGATGATGATGATGATGATGTTGTGATAATGGCGACGACGATGATGATGATGGGACAGTGATGAGGATTTGATGATGATATTCTGATAATGGCAACAATGATGATGATAATATGATGATGATCATGATGAAGAAGAAGAAGATGATGATGATAATGACGACGACGATGATGATGATGATGATGATAGGACAGTGATGAAGATATAATAATGATGACGACGATGATGACGATGTTGATGACTCCCCCAGGCGGAGGATCGTGGCCCCCTGGAGGGTGTGGTGATCGCGGTGAGCAAGAAGCTGGGAGTGAACCAGACGGAGTACAACAGCATCGTGGTGGAGCTTGGGGGGGACTACACCTGGCAGTACTCCTCCTCCTGCACACACTTCATCTTCCAGGTAGAGTCAGGCACTCACTCAGTCAGTCCTCAGGGTTTCTTCTCTCTCCCTCTCCCCCTCTCTCCCTGCACTCCCTATTTGTCATGGGGTTGGGGGTTTTTTGTGACTTTTGGTTTTGTTTTCAAGATTTCGATGTCATGAAAGATTTTTTAACTTTTTATTTAATGAGGTGTGTGTGTTTGTGTGTGTGTGTGTGTGTGTGTGTGTGTGTGTGTGTGTGTGTGTGTGTGTGTGTGTGTGTATGTGTGTGTGTATGTGTGTGTGTGTGTGTGTGTGTTTACAGGGCCGAACCAATGACTTGAATAAGGAGTATCGGCAGGCCAAAAGCCAGGGCAAGTTTGTGGTGTCTCCTCATTGGTTGTATGCTGTAAGTATCTGCCTCTGTGTGTGTGTGTGTGTGTGTGTGTGTGTGTGTGTGTGTGTGTGTGTGTGTGTGTGTGTGTGTGTGTGTAATCAGGTGCATGTGCATGTAATAAGCTTGATATACATCCCTCTCTCTCTTCCTCTCTCTGTTGCTGTCTGTCTATCGTCCTCTCTCTGTTGCTGTCTGTCTATCGTCCTCTCTCTGTTGCTGTCTGTCTATCGTCCTCTCTCTGTTGCTGTCTGTCTATCGTCCTCTCTCTGTTGCTGTCTGTCTATCGTCCTCTCTCTGTTGCTGTCTGTCTATCGTCCTCTCTCTGTTGCTGTCTGTCTATCGTCCTCTCTCTGTTGCTGTCTGTCTATCGTCCTCTCTCTGTTGCTGTCTGTCTATCTTCCTCTCTCTTGTGTCTCTGTTGTCTCTATCTTTTTGTCTCTGTCTGTCTGTCTTTTTGTCTCTGTCTGTCTGTCTGTGTCTCTCTTTTTTTCTTTCTCTCTCTCTGTATGTATATGTGTGTATGTGTGTGTTTGCATGCATGCATGTATGTACGATACTGTTGTTAGATTTACTATTAGGATAGAAAAGTGATGAACATCAACAAAAAACTTACAGTGTATGACTGCATTTTGCAAAGTACTTGTTTCAGTGTCTTGTCAGCACATACATAGTCTGGAGTAAAAGAAGGTGAATGAGCAAGCGTGATTTTTGTCTGTATAGGGGACAGACACCCCCTCTTCCACCACCTCCCCCCCCCCCAACTTTCACAAAAAAGCCCAACCAAGTAAACACAAACACCAAACAATAATCTCACCCCAAACCATGAAGTTTTAATTTCTTGCACAATCCTGATTTTACAGCATCATTTATTGTTGTTCAACAATCACTTTGATTTGTTTCCTTGTAAGCACTTTTCAGATTCCATGTATTATCATTATTATCATAATTGTCCATGTATTTCAGAATGCCCGTCAGTTCCTAAAATTATCATGTGACAGTGACACATTCAGATTTTGAAGAACTGCGCGTTGTTAGATTTACTGAAGGTGCTGGTATTTCTTTCGACTCATCTATTTAAAAAATTGTTGTTTTTTTCTCTGTGTCTACCCACCAGTGCATGGAGCAGAGATGTCGGGTGGAGGAGCCCATGTACCCCCACAACTACAACCCCAACCTCAACCTGGTCAGTTTTCTGTGGATATGTGTGCGTGTGTGTGTGTGCGTGTGTGTGTGTGTGTGTGTGTGTGTGTGTGTGTGTGTGTGTGTGTGTGTGTGTGTGTGTGTGGTTGCTGTTTTGTACTGTAGCGTGCTTGTGGTGATGAGCTACTGTCTGTCTGTGGTTGGGGTTTGTTTTCTTTCTATCTGCTTTTTTGTTTTGTTTTGTTTTTGTTGGATTTCATAGTTGTTGTTTAGTTTGAAAAGAAAAAAAATTACTTTTGTGTTAGGTTGTTTACTGACTTTTTTCACCACTGGTTATATGCACTGTGATTTTTAGTAAGAATTATCTCTTTGGGTCAATTAATTCAGTGCTTTTGCTGTTTGACTTCATATTTATTTTTTTGTTGAAGATTTTATCATTAATTTTTTTGGTATTACCTTGACAAAATTTGGCAAACATCAGTCATTAATGCCAGAACAAGACCAAGAGCAGAAAATGACTTGGATCACTTGCTTGTGTCGATGAAGGAAAGATTAAAGGCGGTCAGAAAGACACATACGCCAGGACCCTGCAAGTATACACCTGGACAAGCTGCGTGACACTGAAGATGAAACTGCATATAGAATGGACCCCCCCCAATCGTTTTTGAAGTATTTCTGAAAGACTGGAATGAAAATGAGACTGCACGAGAAGAGATCTGAAATGTCTTATCGGATGAGACGCTAAACCAAGGTTCTGTGCACAACATGCATTCAGCACAGGTAAAAAGAACCCACGGCAACAAGAGAGTTGTCCCTCGCAAAATTCTGCAGAAGGAAGGTAAAGAATCAACTAAAACCCTTCATTAGCGAGGAAGTTTTCATAAGAACCAAGAGAGAGAGAGAGAATTCTGCAGAAGGAAGGTAAAGAATCGACTAAAACCCTTCATTAGCGAGGAAGTTTTCATATGAGCCAAAAAAGACAGAGAGAGAGAGAGAAAGAGAGAGAGAAAGAGGTCAGAAAAAGGAAAAAAAAAAAAAAAAAAAAGTCAGAAAAAAAGACTTGAACACTCCTCCTGTTTACCTTCCCCCACAGGGAGGGGTGGTGACCACCGAAACCCCCAGCAGAGGACTGCGCCGCTCGGCCAGAAGCACTCCCCGCTCATCGGCCCACGACAGGGCGGGAGGAAGCTCTCACACCCCTGCCCGCGCCACAGCCAACCCCAAACCCCCTGCCCAGCTGACCTCCGACCTCTGGCAGGAGAGCATGAAGGAAATGAGGAGCTGGCAAAGCAGCAGCAGTAGTACCACAGCCACAGCCAAGACCCCAAAAGATGCGGAGGCCAAACGGCTAAGTCGTGTCGCGGAAGAGGCCAGTCTTCACAAGCAGGCGGGACAGTCGGAAACGACGGAGGTCGAAATGTGCGTGGAGGTGTCGATGTCGTCGAAGAATAAAGCAGCGTCGTCATCGTCGTTGTCGTCAAGTGATGAAAAAAGTGGCGGTGATCAGAGCAAGGACCAGGGTGACCAGAAAGCGGAAGAAACTTGTGTGCCGGAGAAAGAGTCTGAGTTGAAAGAGGTATGTGGTGTGTGTGTGTGTGTGGGGGGTGTAAGTGTGTTTGTGTGTGTGTGTAAAGTGTGTGTAAAGTGTGTGTGTAAAGTGTGTGTGTGTGTAAATTTTGTGGAAATTGTGTATGTGTGTATATGTGTGTGTGTGTTTGTGTGTTTTGTGTGTGTGTGTGTAAATTGTGTGTGTAAATTGTGTGCATAAATTGTGTGCATGTGCATGTATACATGAGTGCTGTTCATGCATGTCTTTGCTTTAGCCTCGTTGTAAGAAGAGTAGATGGAATAAACATACAGAATGATATAAAGAGTAAACGGAATGGTGAATGATACCCATGTTTTTTAAATGTATGTGTGAACAATGATGAAAACTCTGTTATTCCTATTTATTCTTTTCTTTTGTTTTTATCATCCAGAAATCAGTTTGGCCATGTCATTGTGTGTTTTTTCTGCCCTCACGTTACAGGCCACTGTGACAGAGTGTGGGGGGAGTCTGGAGATTCGAGAAGCTCTGAGCAAGACGCTGAAATCCGTGAAAGCCTCCTCCAGGTCAGAACTTGTTTATGGTCACCCACCAGTTTCTCAGTGTATCACCTGAACATTTATAGATGTCTGTTATTGCCTTGTCTCAGGATACTTGGGTAAAGATGACTTTGTTGCGGAAGGATGTGTGGTATTGGTGTGTGTCTGTGTGTGTGTGTGAAAGTGTTAGTGAAGTGTTGTTTCTTCTTTTGGTGTTTTGAGGGGGTTTTTTGGTTTGTTTTTTCTTGTCTATCCTAATTACATGTGCAGTTTTTTATATAAATATTTTACCATAAATGTTTTGTTGGTGTGCATGGTTAAACAAAGGGGTGGGATAGCTAAGTGGTCAGAGCGCTCGCTTTCCCAAGTCAAAGTTAAGCAGGATTGAGCGTGGTTACCAAGTGGATGGGTGACCGTTTGTGCACCATGGCTTCAGTACAGTCTCCCCAGTTCACCAGCTGTCAATGGGTACCTGCCCTCTTTAGGGTCAAGGAAGGTAAAGCAGCGAGGGAGAGGAGATGGGCGCCGCTCTCAATATGCTGGCCCTAGAGAAGCTGAGGTCTCTGATGCCTTGCTCCCTACGACCATACAGGTTATGGGACACCTTAACCTTTATGGTTAAACAGTATGAGTTTTCCATTCCTTTCTTTTATCTTTGTTCTTTTTCTTTTCTTCTGTAGTTGTTGTTAACCATTTTTGCTGTATTGATTTGGGTTTCTTTTGTTGTGGTCATTTTGTCTGGCCTTTGCTGTTAGCAAGATTGTAATTGTACCTGTGAATGCCTTGATCAATGTGATTTTGATTTTATACTATGTACAAATAATTATGATTTTTGTGACTGTTTTTACAGCCAATCTAAAAAGTCCAGCAAGAAGAGGAACAGACGCAGTGAAGCAAACTGTAAGTATAGACAAGTTACTGGTGTGTGTGTGTGTGTGTGTCTGTGGTGTGTGTGTTTGTGTGTGAATTAAAAAAAATTTTCAGAGGGTACTCTGTGTGTGTGTGTGTGTGTGTGTGTGTGTGTGTGTGTGTGTGTGTGTGTGTGTGTGTGTGTGTGCGCGCGCGCATGCGTTAGTGCATGCGTGTGCGTGTATGTGTGGACTAAGAGGCTATGTCACATTTCTCACTTTGATATCAAATAACCAATTCATCACTGTAAGTTCCTGAAGCTTTAAAATCTACAGAACTTCAGATACAAAATGTTGTATATGATCATGAGTATTGTGATGGAAAAATGCATGGAAAATGTGCCCTGAAAGAGAAAAGAACTGGAGTTGATTGTGTGTGTGTGTGTGTGTGTGTGTGGTGTGTGTGTGTGTGTGATAACAGCTAGTGGAGGTCCGATGAACACATCAGGCAACTTGCCCGAGTCAACCACCAGCCACCATGTGAGTCCTTGGCAGGCCCACCTCAAAAAAGCACAAGGTGAGTGAAAGACTTGTTCAGCTTTATTTTGTGGTGTGATGTGATGTGATGTGTTGGTATGTGGACTGGTGTGGTGTGTGGTTTGATGTAGTGTGGAGTGTGTTGTGATGTTGATGTGGTGTGTGATGTGTTGTATGTGTGTGACTGGATGGTGTGTGGTTTAGTGTGATGTGGTTTGGAGTGGTGTGATGTGGTGTGGTGTGATGTGTTGTAGACTGGAGTGGTGTGTGGTTTAGTGTGATGTGTGGTTTGGAGTGGAGTGGTGTGGTGTGGTGTGATGTGTTGTAGACTGGAGTGGTGTGTGGTTTAGTGTGATGTGTGGTTTGGAGTGGAGTGGTGTGGTGTGGTGTGTTGTAGACTGGAGTGGTGTGTGGTTTAGTGTGATGTGTGGTTTGGAGTGGGTGGTGTGGTGTGGTGTGATGTGTTGTAGACTGGAGTGGTGTGTGGTTTAGTGTGATGTGTGGTTTGGAGTGGAGTGGTTGGTGTGGTGTGTTGTAGACTGGAGTGGTGTGTGGTTTAGTGTGATGTGTGGTTTGGAGTGGAGTGGTGTGGTGTGGTGTGTTGTAGACTGGAGTGGTGTGTGGTTTAGTGTGATGTGTGGTTTGGAGTGGAGTGGTGTGGTGTGGTGTGGTGTGGTGTAGACTGGAGTGGTGTGTGGTTTGGTGGGATGTGTGGTGTGGAGTGGAATGGTGTGGAGTGTTGTGGAATGAAGCGGTGTGTGGTTTAGTGTGGTGTGGAGTGGAATGGTGTGGAGTTATGTGGAATGGAGGAGTGTGTGGTTTAGTATGATGTGTGGTGTGGAGTGGAATGGTGTGGAGTGATGTGGAATGGAGTAGTGCGTGGTTTGATGTGTGGATAGTCAGAATGAGATGGGGACCAGCAGCAGCAGTGAGAGCCAAGTGAAGATGGTAGAGGATGGGATGCTGAGGGATGTGGTGTTGGTCTGGTTTCAGACAGCGCCCACACCATGGAGAGTCTGGGGGCAGAGGCTTCCCAGAGTGTGCAGATCACCTGGGACGATCCCACTGAAAGGTCAGCAGCATCGTTCTTCACATGGTATATCCCTAATGGCAGTTTGTATCTCAACAGACAGACAGGCAGGCATGGGGAGATGGACAGACAGATGGACTGATGAATAGGTGTATGGCGGGAGGTATCAGGGATGGAAGTCTTGTGTGCATGTGACTGTTGTTTCTTGTGTGTTGCGTATGATGGAGATGAGTGTGTGTGCGTGCGTGTGTGCATGCGTGTGTGTGTGTGGTGAAGTCAATTTAAATTTTTATTTCCAGATGGTACATTGAATAAGCAGTGTGTGTGCGTGTGTGTGTGTGTGTGTGCATGCTGCGTGGTGTGTGTGTGTGTGTGTGTGTGTGTGTGCGCCTGCGTGCATGTGTATGTGTGTATAGCATTATTTATTTATTTTTTTATATCAAAGATAATGGAATAAGCACTCATGTGCTTTTTTTTTTTACATCCGGGTCGCCGTGTGTATGCAGTTTTTTAAATGTGTGTATGTTTATCATGGTGCAGAAAGAGAAGGAGCGTCTGGCGCACAAGCTGGAGATGGTGTGTGGGCAGAGTCAGAACACGGAAGACTTCATGGCCAACATGGACATGCCCGAACTGGAGGACTCCCCTGCTCCTCCTGCTGCCAAGGTACAAGGGTGTTTTTATTTTTATTTTATTTTACTCCTTCATTTTGAGGATTTATTTTATTTATTTATTTTATTCTTTTATATCGAGGATAATGCAATAAGCACTCAAATGCTTTAAAAAAAAAAAAATTATATCTAGTCCCCATGGGTATGCATTTTAAAAAAAAATTTTCATTTATTCCCACTGGCACACAATGGCCTACTCTTCTGAAAAGCGGAACAGGTTTTAATGTGTACAAGATGTTCTACGTGTGTTTGCACATGGGGCCTTGATTCATAGTTTCATCTGAAGGACTTTTTGGGGGGAGTGGAGTCAGCACTGAAGTTAACTTCAGGGGATAGTATCCTTTTGAACAGGATTCGAAGTCGGGTTAAAAGATCATATGTGCATCTCTAACCTCCAGGCTATCTCATCCCCCCTGTGTGTTGTGTGTGTGTGTGTGTGTGTGTGTGTGTGTGTGTGTGTGTGTGTGTGTGTGTGTGTGTGGTGTGTGTGTGTGTGTGTGTGTGTGTGTGTGTGTGTGTGTGTGTGTGTGTGTGTGTGTGTAGAGTGTCTGTGAGTGTGTGTGTCTGTGAGTTGTGTGTGTGTTGTTGAGTGTGTGTCTGCATGATGTGTAGTCTGTGAGTGTGTGTGTGTGCGTGTGTGAGTGTGTGTGTTGTGAGTGTGTCTGTGTGTGGTGTGCGTGTGTGTGTGTGTGTGTACAGCTTACACATGGTGGTTGTCTTCTGGACAAATGTAGCTGATGGATTGTTGCAGGTGTACAAGTCTGCACAAAGACACTTGCACATCAAGTCAGGTCTCCCACCCTGAGGCCTCCCTAGGTGAGTATTGCTTGATACAGTATGAGATACGTGGGTGAAGGGGATGGTCAGTGTGTTTGCATCCTATATGGAGACAGCTGAACGTAAATTGTAGTCCTTAAATTTTTGTGAGGTTTGGAATTATTATTGCCTAAGTTGTTTTTGTTTTTTGTGTGTGTGTGTGTGGTGTGTGTGTGTGTGTGTGTGTGGTGTGTGGTGTGTGTGTGTGTGTGTGTGTGTGTGTGTTTTAAAAACTTGTTAATGTCTGTCTGTTAGAGTTTTGTTCAGAATTCGTGATGTCCTGTGGTTCCCTATTGTCTTTTTTATCTTTTGCCACTGTCCCACTTTCCTTTCCCACACCACCAATTGTGCCTCAGTTTCTTTGACCTAACGGAATACAATCTGTATAGACTGTGTGTCACATGCATTGTAGAGAAAAGTGAGGTGACACTTTCTGCATAGTATAACAGTACACGTTTGTTGTGCAGCCTTCCCCACTGCCCAAACGCTGTCCAAGGTGGCCAGCCCTCAGCCCATTGAGCTGCTGAGTGAGGAAAGCTCTGAGTCTCAGGCTGAGCCCTGTGTCAAACCAGTCATCCTCACTTCGGGTATGGCTCCTCAGGTAAGTCTGATCCCTGTGTATCACACCTGTCATCCTCACCTCGGGTATGGCTCCTCAGGTAAGTCTGATCCCTGTGTATCACACCTGTCATCCTCACCTCGGGTATGGCTCCTCAGGTAAGTCTGATCCCTGTGTATCACACCTGTCATCCTCACCTCGGGTATGGCTCCTCAGGTAAGTCTGATCCCTGTGTATCACACCTGTCATCCTCACCTCGGGTATGGCTCCTCAGGTAAGTCTGATCCCTGTGTATCACACCTGTCATCCTCACCTCGGGTATGGCTCCTCAGGTAAGTCTGATCCCTGTGTATCACACCTGTCATCCTCACCTCGGGTATGGCTCCTCAGGTAAGTCTGATCCCTGTGTATCACACCTGTCATCCTCACCTCGGGTATGGCTCCTCAGGTAAGTCACATGAAGTCTGGGAGCAGTTATGATCCAGGGAGTAGTGAGATATTGACCACCTTTTCAGTTTCGCACAGTGTTTACTTGTAGATCAGTTTCTTTTTGTGGCAGATGTTGTATTTGTGTCACACACACTACAGTGCATTTTTGTTTTTTGTTCTTTTGTTCCTCGTCTAAAGGTGTGAGGTTCATCAAATTGGGAGATTCTGCGCATACAACCATTTTTGCCCACCGTGAAGGTAGCCACATTCGGACTTTAAGGATGTATGCTGGGTATGTTCATGTTTCTGTACCCCACTGAATGCTGCTGACATGTGTTGTGGGATCTTTAACGTGCATATTGAATTTTCTGCATGTGTATACATATGAAGGGAATTAAAGCACTGGCAGGTCTGTGCTTCAAGTCAACCTGGGAGGTTGTAAAAATCCCCACCCTTAATTCACCAGACGCCATCGAGATACAAACCCATAATCAAATGGACCCATGGGATTGAAGTCAAGCTATCTTAACCACTTTGTTATAACATCCGTTGCACAGTGCATAATGAAGAACAACTCCAGATTCAGGTAGCTATATGTGTGTACTTTCTCAGCATAAATGTGATAGGTGTGTCAGTGTCAGCAGACACATAGGGTTGAATTCATCTGTAGAAACAATCACTTTTATGATATAAAATGTTTGTGTAATTATAGCAGTCTCACATACTGCATTCATCCTCTCACCTTGCAGCAAAAGTGCTTTTGATTAATTGTCTGATGCTTTTAGATAAGAGCATAATCATTCATTTTGGTAGAATATTGAAGGGTTTGTTCTGTTCTCTTTAAGTTCAGGATTGAATTTTTTATCAAGACTTTATTTTATCCATGTTTCATTGTGTTGACAGGAGCGGATAGAATTTGCTGAGGTGATAGAGCGACTGGGAGGAACAGTTCTGGAAAAACAGCAGTTTGATCCTTCCTGCACTCATGTTGTCGTGGGTAAGTAGACTCTTGCTGTAGTAATGATGATACTATCTGCAAATATCTACTTTCTCAAATAGCTGTTGATAGATAGCTCCTTGTTTGGTGGATGGGGAATGTAGCAATCATGCACCCATCTTGAAAGCGAGATGTCATGGGATTGAATCTTATTCAGGACTGGCCTTTCCCCCCTTTCATCAGGTCCTGAGTGCTGGTTCAGTTGTTCATTTGGGGTAAAAGTCGATAAATGAAGAATCTGTGGACAGTATGCATTTAGTTCACTTCACCTAAAAATAACCCCACAGCAACCTGAGAATGTTACAGGCACAGATCTGTGGGAAAAGCTGTTTTGACAGATTCACAATGGTTTATTCCCGTTAACTCTTTTGAGCTCTAGAGAAATCAAAAGTATACATATTGATAAATAAATAATGGTCTAAAGAGGAAGAGCAAAACACAAGTATATAAGTAAGCAAATACACATGCAGACAGGAAGAAAGGGTAGGTTAGCTTTGTGGGAACAATACTGCACTTCCCAGGGAGAGCAGCCTACATTTTATAGCTAGAAAGATCTGCTGTGATAAGAAAAGGTTAATTTTTTTTTTTTACAGTGTTTTGATATCGTTTGAACATAAGTTTTATTCACTATGTTTCATTGGTTATGATTTATGATTGACCTTCATTTCTAAAAAAAAAAACAAGCAAAAAACCATCCTGGCTCCTACTTGTAGTTTACTTTCATTTTATAAACCTAGCAATTTTTCTTCTTCAGCATTTATTATTTATTATTTCATCTGTTACTGTTACTGAATATCAAATACCACCATTATGACCACCATTTTAGAAAAAACAACAACAACCCAACAAATAAACAAATTAGAATTCTGAATAGATGAAAAACAAGTGAATATAAAATTCAAGAGAAAAAATTGGCAAGCAGAACCAGAACCCAGTGTTTATGTCGCCACCTCGGGTGGGCATCTTACTCAGTCTGGCTCTGCAACTGAGCTAATACTGTTGTTAGTAGGGGGCTTAGCAGGTGGTGTCCTGCGTATGTTAGCTCAGAGCAGGCACCACTGAACACCACCAAAGTGACCCAGCAGCAGTGCAGGGCCCCTCTGGCTGGTGGCCCTGCGACAGCCTAATATTGATGAGCTCCCTGTGGACATCTGACCCTGGGGATGAGACATGACAAACCTAGGTATGGCTGTGGCAGGGAAATTAAAGTGAGCGGGGTGGGAACAGCAGGGACAGGAGCATCACAGAAGATGAGGCCGCCAAAAAAAAACAAGAAAAAAAAAACAAGAACCCAGTGTTTACTCTGTGTGTGTGTGGCGTGATGGTTTTGTGCAGTGAAGCCCTCGAGGAATGAGAAGTTTCTGGCAGCAGTGGCCACAGGGCGCTGGGTGCTGCACAAGTCTTACCTCATCGCCTGTCGCCAGGAGGGCCGCTTTGTCAGGGTGAGGCTCTGTGTGTGTGTGTAGGTGTGTAGGTGTGTGTGTGTGTGTGTAGGTGTGTGTGTGTGTGTGTGTGTGTGTGTGTGTGTGTGTGTGTGTGTGTGTGTGTGTGTGTGTGTGTGGTGTGTGAAAGTCAACATTTTATTTCCTGATGGTACATTGTGTGTGTGTGTGTGTGTGTAGGTGCATTTGTGCACCTGCATATGTGCATGGTATGTGAAGCTTTCTGTTGTTTTGTGTTATCTTATAATAACCAAGAGATCGTTAAGCAGCATTGAGCGTGGCTACCAAGTGGATGGGTGACCATTTGTGCGCCTTTGCTTCAGTGCAGTCCCCCAGTTCACCCAGCTGTAAATGGGTACCTGTCTGCTTTAGGTAAAGCAGCGAAGAAGAGGAGATGCGTGCTGCCCTTAATATGCTGGCCCCTGGAGAAGCAAGGTCTCGGACATTTCACTCCCCAATGACTACATAGGTTATGGGACACCTTTACCTTTTTTGTGATATAGTCCACATAGACTCTGCTGTTGTGATTTGGTAAATGTTTGGGAATCACTCCCAATTAAGAAGAAAAACATTGGAAAGCTTGAGAGCCAAACTTGCCATCATAATTCTGCAGCAATAGAATATAAAAAATGTTGCATGTGAAGGTCTTGTACGTGTGAGGCTGTGTACAGGTCTATGGGGTTGATGTTTAAGATGTGACTTGTGTAATTGTGAGATTTACAGGCAGTATCACAGGGGTGAATATTATACGAATTGAGAACAACAAGACAGCTTGTTACTTAAACAAATGAATGAAAACTTAAGATATGTAGGCCTTGCACTATGAAACCAAGATACAGACCTCATGAATATTGTCTTTCAAGTCAAGACTGAGTGAAAAAAGAAAAAAGGTAGACCACCAGCTTTTCTCATTGGCAACATTACTGAATCCTGTGGCATGAGAATCCATGAAGTCAGCAGGGCCAGCGAAGACCAGAGCACATGGAGAAGGAGGATCATGTCATTATCATTGAGTGCGGTGGCTAACACCATATTCGGTGATGCCAAGAGGAGAAACAAGTGACATCACAGGGTGATTGGTGAAGGTGGTAAAGCAGATGCATATGGCAGGAGGAGAAACACGAGTGAGATCATGCAGCCATGAAGTCAGCAGATTATGTGTGCAGGTGATAATATTACAAGTGGCCCTCTTAGTCCCGATCCGGGATTTGCTGGGATTGAATAATTACCCCCCCCCCCCGAAGTCCTGATCTGGGATTTACACACAGTAGATTTCCATCACACTGTGACCACTACTCATTGCTACCACATGTTAAACCTCTCTCAGGCTAGAAGGAGAAACCCTGTAGAGTGTCTGGAAGTAATTATAGCTGCTGGTATGTACTTAGAAGGAGGAAAAGGCCAGCCAGCATGTGTGCCTGACCTGATTTCATGATGGAATGCAAAATCTAGGGGCAGTTTGTGTTCAGAGAGTCTGAATGCAAGAGGGTTAAAGAAAGTAGTAACACAGGTGTGATGTGATGTATGTCGGGGGAGGACAGGTGTGATGTCTCTAATGACTTGGCGGGACAGGTGAGATGTCTATAATGTGGTAACACAGGGGTGATGTGGTGCATGTGGCAGGAGGAGGAGCATGAGTGGGGCAACCCGGCCATGAGTCACCTGATGCAGTCGCTGGACAGCCAGACCTTCAGCCTGGTGAAGTCTGCCCACAAGTGGAGACAGAGAGTGCAGGCCATGAGGAAGGTCAGCCTCCACCTCCCCACACTGTAGTGTAGTGTTGTGCTGTGCTGTGCTGTAGTGTGGTGTATTGTGCTGTGCTGTGCTGTGCTGTATTATACTGAAGTCTGCCCACAAGTGAGAGTGCAGGCCATGAGGAAGGTCAGCCCTCACCTCTCCACACTGTAGTGTAGTGCTGTGCTGTAGTATGGTGTATTGTGCTGTGCTGTGCTGTATTATACTGAAGTCTGCCCACAAGTGGAGACAGAGAGTGCAGGCCATGAGGAAGGTCAGCCCTCACCTCTCCACACTGTAGTGTAGTGTAGTGTTGTGCTGTGCTGTGCTGTAGTGTGGTGTATTGTGCTGTGCTGTATTATACTGAAGTCTGCCCACAAGTGGAGACAGAGAGTGCAGGCCATGAGGAATCTCAGCCCTCACCTCTCCACACTGTAGTGTAGTGTTGTGCTGTACTATACTATACTATATCATAGTACTATATTTTGCTGTACTGTAGCTTAACTGTACACTCTTCCCTCCCCTGCCCCAACTTTCACCTGTTTTTTTGTTCTTGTTGTTGTGTTCATGTATTGGAGTGGTTGATGTGTGCCCTGATGCCTAAAATCTCAGTTTGTAGAACACTGGGCTTTTTTCCCCTACCCCCCCCCCCCCCCCCCCCCAAAAAAAAAAAAAGAAAAACACACAAACAAAAAACCTATGAGGTCTGTTCCCTATGGCTTCACAATGTTTCTATCCAGTTTAGTGTAATGCCATTCTAGTGTAAAATTCAAAAAGGTTTCTTTAGTAGTCTCTAGCACCTTTTCCCCCATTCAGATAGCATGGGAAGATGATAATCCTGTTAGCATTATCACTATGATGTATATAGATTTGAATTGAAGAAGTGCATCACCCACAACTGTTTTGAGTAAGGATGTGTGTGTTTAAAAAAAAAAAATCCCCAAAAAGAGAGGATGAAAACAAATGACATGCTGCAAGAATAATGAAAAGAGCCTCAATTTGAGGGCTCTTCTATCTTTTTTCTGTTTTTTTGTGTGAAAAACACCTTGAACTTTTTGTTATAAAGAAAGGAGAGTTTTACTCTTTTTATCAGAGAGTAAACAACATCTGTAAAAGGTGTGTAGGGATATTGCCATAGCTGAGACAAGTTTTGATGTAAATCAGAATTTTTCATGGAAGTAATGTGCAGTCTTGTGTCCTTGCAATGTGAGTGAAACTGCAAATGCCTCATTCTGTCTTTGCTATGTTGTTTTGTATTATTGTTGATGTTGTTAATGGTGTTATTGTTGATGTTGGTGCTGTGTGCTGCAGAAAGAGGGCAGCAGTCCAGGAGCCTATCAGGGGTGGCGTGTCATCCTGCTGACAGACCGGAAACGAGAAGACAACTTCCGTCGCTTGTTGACTGCAGGGGGAGCCACTGTGCTCAATGTCAGGTAGATATATAAACATGTATCTATATAGAACAAGTTTTGGTATTTTTTATTGCTTCATGTTTCAGGCTGCAGTGCCTTTGTTTTTCTGTTTTTGACAGCAGGTACTCTCGAAGTTTTCATGTTTTATCTCCAGTAAAGGTTTCTGTTAAAAAATGTCCACATTTGTTTTACTTAAAACTAATCTAGTAATGATGAAGTGTGAACTTCCTTATGGGAGAACTGGGGGTGGGGGTTGTTTTTCTTGTGAGGGCCCTTATTCTACTGTGCAGTCATTGTGGTCTGTTTTGACCAGGTCTTCAAGCCACATACATGCATACACACACGAATGCTTGCACACACATGCAAGCACACGCACGCATGCACACACACACGCAAGCACATGCACACACACACATACTCACACAGAGATCTTGTGAATGTGACTGCAACAGACCTTTTTTTTATACTGAAGCCATGTGTGTGTGTGTGTGTGTGTGTGTGTGTGTGTGTGTGTGTGTGTGTGTGTGGTGTGCAGACCGCCAATTACCCAGGTGGAGGCCACTCACTGCTTTGTGGAGATGCACAAGGTCAAACTGTCAGAGGTAGGTCACTCACTGTCTTTGCCTCAGAGCTGTCAGTCCACTGTGAGAGTGGATTTTTTCTTTTTGTTTTTTAATAAAGAATTTTGCCTGGGGCATCCCTCTTATTGCTGTTGGTTCATTCACATGCTTTTAAATGTCTAAGAGAAAAGTCTGGCTCGCATAGGGGAACCAAATCCAACAGCCTCATGGACTCTTAACAGGTGCATTTGCATGAGACAACAGCTCCATCTGCTTGTCAAAACAATGGCCTGGATATCATGGTAGACAGCTGTGTGAGACACAGTGACTCAGCATGAGCACCAACAGTTACTTTCCATGACAAGGGCCTGACCCCGAGGGACGTTGTGTCTTTGCAGGGTGACCTGGAGGCCTTAGTGCATGGGGTCACCCACATCCTCAAGCCAGAGTTCATCGCCGCCCACCTGACCGATGACCCCTCCCCCTCTCCCCAAAACTTCACCCCCTCTGAGGTGGACAGCATACGAAACAGGTGATCACAGCTTTTCTCTTTGCAGTATTTGAATCTCTCTGTTTTCTCTCTGTGTGTCTGTTTCTCAGTTTTTGTCTTTGTCTCTTTCTCTCTCTCTTTGTGGAGTTAGGGAAATATGGTGGGTATGAAATATGTAAGACAAGACCAGAGAGACTGCCATGCTTGTAAGTGTTGTTTGTTTGGATGCTGCTGCATTGTGAAAGTTTACTTGCTGATATTCAAAGATTGCAGTTAGATGGTAATAGTGCTTATTTTTTCCTTGCCCTTTTCTTCTTTTTTTTTATTATTTTTTTTTTTAGAAATAGTACATTTTCTTCCAGATCATGAAACTGCAGGGTTTTTTTTTCCTTTTTTTTTTTAACTTCCAATTTTTTTTTAGAGCCCATCGTCATATCTTGATCTTGGCATAGTCTGTAACACTCAAGCGCTGCAAGAAGCCATGTTTCTGATATGATTATGTTTTTTAGGATACTTTTTCCCCCTATTAGAAAACATAGCACGAGAACATTGATGATAGATACATATACATTCAGGAAGCCAAAACATACCAATAGAACGACTGGCACATATATCTAATACGCCCAGGCACCCATGCATTCATGCATCCAAACTGAGCTGAATTTTTTGCATCAGTTGTGCATTGTAGAGCGCTTGCAAGGCATTCCTTTGCTGCCTGCTGAGTGGGGGTCAGGTCTCATAATTTGGTTAACCTCTTTACTGCGTTGTTAAGGAACAGCATTTGTCATAGAAACTGTCACCAGCAATGCTCATTGACAATCGCTGTTCATCATGATTCAACACTCTCTCTGTTTTGTCCAGCATGTGCCTGAGCAAAATATGACAGCAGCGAAATGGGTTAATCAATATTGCAGTGGTCAGTGTTTTTGTTGGTTGTTTTTTTTTTTTTTTAGGGAGGAAAGGATCAAAGTTGGGCTGGGTCTTTGTGCCTTTTTTTTCTGTATGTATATTTGATTGATTTTGTTGTGTTTATATGTAAGTGTCATTGGTTTTGTTGTTCGTTGGATTTCTTTTTTCATTTTATTTTCTTTTCTTCTCTTTTTTTTTTTTTAATTAAAAACAATTTTTTATCTTTTTTTTTTTTGTTCTTTTCTCTCTTTTTTTTCTTCTATAGTTGTGTTTAAGTAGCATCGTTTGCCGAAATGTGTGTACTAATGTGACCCTGCAGTTTCCTTTCTGTCTCAGATTGCAAGGAGAGCAGCCCAGGAAGCGGAAAGGAGAGGCAGTAGAGGAGGTGGAGTCCAGCAAACGATCCCGCAGATAGCAGCCAGGCAGCAAGACAGCACCTCGGCCACTAACACTGTCTGTAACCTTGAAGGGACATTTGGTTTTTTTGGTGCTGGGTTATAATATCTGTTCACCTCTGTGTGATTGAGACTAGCCAGCATTTATAACAAAAGTATTGATTGAAGGAGGCGGGAGTATGGAGGGTGCCTCCCAGGAAAGACTGCAGTAACCTTCCCACTGTTGAATGATATGATTGTGACTTCAGCAATTGATGTTGTATATTGCTGAAATTTGTATATAATATTTTTTGTACGTCCCCATATTTAAAATTTATATGAGTTCCTTTCTTCATATTCACTTCTTTAAGAACAAGACAATGAAAAATTCTTTAAGAATAGGACAATGAAAAATTCTTCAAGAATAGAACAATAAAAAGTAAATGCTGGACTGTAAGAGAATGAGAACAGGAGGATGTGACATTTTTGGAGAGAATGTTTGGTGATATTTCTAATCAGTCGCATCCAGTTTGTTAGTATTCAAACTTCCGGAAGCTCCTTGTTTAGCGTGAGAATTCGTTGTCTCATTGCAGTACATTCTGCAACGTGATGGTTTCCAATGAAAATGTTATTCTGTGCCTTTTGATTTGATACAGTGTACAGAAAAACTTATTTCACATATAATGTCAGTCTGCAGCTTTGCAAATTTGTAATGGCTAACAGAACTGATTTTGAATCAACACAGAATAATAGTTATGAAACTCCAGAAAAGAGAATGAAATAAACTTCAAGGTCAGTAAAATTGTATATAGTTCTGTGTCAAAATGAAGAACTATTTACCAGTGTAAAAAGATCTTTTCACGTTTAAGTCAGGAATAATAAACGCTGCCCTATTTTTGATTTGATTCTGATACTGCTCTGTCAGTAAACATTTTCAGATTGTGTCAGGATGTCTTTTGACTTCAACAGTTAATGTATTTTGTCTTCTTTTATGTCTGTATAGTTGATGTCAAAGTTAGCCGACTTAATGTTCCCATGGCGGAATCTGAGGAACTACTGAAAGAAGTGGAATTGCTGATAACATCTTTGTTATTTTCTGTTGTGAAACTATCTGGGTAATGAAATATGCGTTGTGAAAAAGTAATTTTTCGTGATCTTTTTGGATGATCCTTTGACATAATTTCATTTTTGTACAGAATTTGGTACTAAACTGAATTAGTGAAAATATGAGATAGGACACCATGAAAATTGTGGTGTGACAGCATCGAACACTCATTTTGTACAGAATTTGGTACTTACCTGAATTAGAGAAAAATGTGAGACAGGACACCATGAAAATTGTGGTGTGACAGCATCGAACACTCATTTTGTACAGAATTTGGTACTTATCTGAATTAGTGAAAATATGAGATAGGACACCATGAAAATTGTGGTGTGACAGCATCGAACACTGGACACAACCACCCACAGCCTGACAGGCAAGTGCTGTGCACCACAGAAGACCAAGAGCTCTGGTGTACATACCCTTTCTGCTGAGCTATCAACATGTCTTCCTCACAAGCTTGAACAGTGACACTCATGGGATAGGCAAGGCGAATAGCAACCCCCTCACCCCCCCCTTCCTAATCCTGGGGTTGTTTTTTGCCTTTCCAAGTGAAGCTCAAAGCTTTTTGCTCAGGCAGAAAAATAAAGAAACGAAATAGTCTTTTTGTAATCATTGTCGTCAGCCATTAACTCCAACTCCTATTTTTTTTTCACAGCAAGAATGACAGCAGTGTAGTCTGTGGGAGACTGGGGTGGTTTTTGTGACATTTTTTTTGATGAAGAAAGTTTTCTAAAAAGAAAGAAGGAAGGGAGAAAGAAAGATTGAAAGAAAGTGAAAGACAGAAAGGGAGGATGAAAAAAAAGTTTGGGAAAAAAGAAAGAGAGAATGTGTGTGTGTGTGTGTGTGTGTGTAAAAAGCTGTTTGTGTGGTGTGTGTGTAAAAAGCTATTTGTGTGTGTGTGCGTGTGTGTAAAAATCTGTGTAAAAATCTGTTCTGGAAAATTGTGAGTGTTTTAAGTCTTAAGGGGCACGAATGGTTGATAGGAAAATCTTCACCCCCCTTCCCCTGTAGCAGCCTATTTATTAAAATGTTAGCATGAAAAGTTCTGTGACTGACTTGCTGTGTATGTATGCACAAGTGGGCAGCATCTCTCATTGTCTTGAAAAGCCAACAGTAATGGCAGCAACACTTCCACAAGAGAAAGGTCTGTACTTTTGGGTAATAGCTGATGAACACCACAGCACAGCATGCTGCTGCTTTGTGAATATCTGTATCAATGTCTTGGTGATTGAATGTATGTGACGCTCCACACTGAAACTAGTCACATTGCCCCTGGCCCACGTGTCTGCTAGGATTGATTCTAGGCAGGTGGGGAGTCAGGTTGATGATTTTTGTGAGAATAAGAAACTAAGCTTCTTTCTACCTTTTACTGAATATTAAGACGGAAATTTGTTGTTTTTTTCAGGTTTGCATTGGATCTGTTACAAAGTAAAATTTGTCATTGTCTCATTTTGTTACTTCCTGGAGTCTTGCATTTCAATTTGGGATAACTTTTCATACAATTGTCTGATTCTCAATCTTTTTTTTTTTTTCTTTTTTTTTTTTTTAAAAAAATTGATTAGATTTTGTAATGCAAATCAATAACATGTTAATTATCAAAAATTGATTCTGAGGCAATGTGACTGATTCTGTGGTGGAGGTTCACATATGTGTAACAGAGAAAAAGAAACACAGTTGTTCAGACTGTAATGTGGTTATTCTGAGAGCATATGCAGATTGCGACAGTTTCTGTTTTCCTGTTAACTGAAATGGGTAAGGCATGTATTTTTGTTTTTCTTTTCTTTTTTTTCTTCTTTTTTTTAAATACTTTTTTTGCCTAAATGATTGTGCGGGTGTGCATGTGCGTGTGTGTGTGCTTATTGTTATATTGATTATTGTGTGAATAAAACATGCTCATACACCTATGCAGGTATGGCACTTATGTATGCACATTCCTACATACACTTGTGCTCAGTTTGGCAATCTCATACGCACACAGACAAACGCATGTTATGTGCATAGACTGTTACACATGTGCACACGTGTATGCAAGCACTCTAACATTCTCATGCACACAACACACACATACACGGAGGCAAACATATTGTATACATACAGCAGTAACAATATAGTGAATTTGGTAAGCCAACACACGCTTATTTCATGTTAATGAGGTATGTATTTCAAATAATCTTGACTGTCCTCCCTTTTCCCCTGTGACTTTAAAAACTGTTTAGGTATAGTGAATAATTATGGGGTATCCCAAACAGTGATGCCGGTGTATCAGAAAAGAACATTTTCAGGATATTATTATGTATTTGTCATTTTGTCAAGTTGGGCAGCTATTTATCATCGATTAAAAGATTTATCCTTTTACCCATGTTACTGATTTGTGAACAACTTCCTTATCTGGCATAGGAAAAGTCACCAGAAAGTCTTAGCTCTGTGAGCGAGTAACATCAGTTGGAAGCAAAGTAAATTAGGTGTCTGTCGATTTGCTGAAGATGATTTTCAAACTCCCTGGCATCAATTGTTATGTGTAGGGTTTTTTTTGTTTTGGGGAGTATTTTTGTTTTTAGACAAGAGCTTTGAGGTTAACCATTTCACTGGTGAGACTTGCATATATGACAGTTTTCTGTCGATGTTTTTTTCCCTCCTTTCCATCAGTAAGGTTGCTGGCGTATAGTTGGGAATTGAACCTACCTATTGTGCCAGGACAGTTGGGAGGTAGCTGTCTGCTCTTTCCGATTTTCAACTGTCTGGGTTCTCTTGATGTGCACCAGTCACACGGGTCTGACTGGTTTAGAGGCTCCTCCGAAAGGCTTGATGTTCAGTTCAATTTTTCTGGGCATCCAACCCCTGAACCTCATGGTTTACTTGTTAGGCAGGTGAATGTCTAAACCATCATGCGATCTTCCTTTTTTTTTTAATGTGTATAATTCATTGTGTATGGTCACGGAAGGGTAGTCTAGTCATTACAGTTCACTAAAGTAGACTTTGTTGATAGTTACAGCCTAATTGTGAAAAAGAGGCAAGCTTGCGTGGATTTAACATGGTAGTATTTGGAAGTTATTTCGAAAGGAGACAAACTTATATAAGCTCATTAAATATAAAAGGGAGTGAAGATTTCATAACAAATAAACTTTGAGCAAGAGCTGTTGTCCTGAGCAAAGATGTTTAAGTATGTGAGGGTTTTGATATCCATCAGGCTACTGAAATTTTGTGCTTGTTATTAAGTCTGTTTAAATTATGCTTGGTGATATTTAACTATCAAGCGTCACTGGGTAGCAGTTGTCTGCCTCAAGTATGAAGGATGTTGATATGTGGAATTCAATGTGAATTGAACTGTTCTATACAATTGAAGCACATCCTTTCTCATACTCAGCCTATTCGACATGGTGACATGGAGACATCCTTTGACATAATCGGCCTATTCGACGTGCTGACATGGAGTTTTAACATGTAAATCCTAAGAGCTAGGCCTAGAGTGTTTTAAGCATTTTCAAGGACTCTATTGTTTGGGGTTCATGACAGTGTAGCTGTATGCTTTGAAGTTAACATTTGGGTGTTTGCTTTAAATTTTGAAGGGTGTATAGTGTATGTGGGTGTGCATGTGTTTATTTGGTTCACTTGTGCAAAAGGTGTGGACTTTTGTTAATACACTGTCTGAACACAACCAATAAAAAATTTATGAAACAGCTATTTTGTCAGAGTTTTATTTCAAAATATCTTGTGTGATGAGAATGATGATTTTATGTAGAGGTGGGGAGAGGGGGGGAGGGGCAGTGAGTACCTGGGAATAATCTCCATGTCTGTGAAAGAGAATTTTTCCCCTTGAGTTAATACACAAACAGTGCTGACCATCAATGTTCTTCAGATAGTAAAAGGGGACAAAACAAGAAACCCTTACTTAAAAACCCTGTTCTTCTTTTCGGAAGAATGGGTGATTTGTGCTGGTAGTAACCAATGACAAATAGAATGCATGCACACTGGCATCTAGACATTATCCCTTAAGTGGAAATGGCAATGCTAAAATGGTGGCATAGGAAAAAAAATCTCACCACTTGGTGTACTTCAGTGCTCTGGCTGAGGAAAGAAAAAAATAAATGTAAAGATAGACAGACAGACAGGAAAATGGCCAACACCATGGACACAGTCACTCATCATCACCCTCCCCAAGAAAGGAAATCTTCAGCAGTACCAGAATTACAGCACAATCAACCCAAGCAAGGTCATGTTGAAGATTATACTGAACAGACTGAAGCCACAAGCAGAGACTGTCATTGCTGAGGATCAAGCAGGTTTCAGAGCAGGGCGCAGCACAATTGAACAGATATTCAACCTCAGAATACTCTGTGAGCGGTATCTTCAACACCAACAAGACCTCTACCATGTATTTATTGATTTTAAGAAGGCATTCAACAGGGTGTGGCATGCAGCTTTGTGGGCAACCATGAATTTGTACAGCATCAATGCCAACCAGATCAGAGTCATCAAAGAGCTGTACAACAAGGCCACCAGTGCAGTGTCCTACAACGGCAACATTGGAGAGTGGTTTCGAACAACACTTGGAGTAAGGCAGGTTTTCTAATCTCACCCACTCTTTTCAACATCTTCCTCGAGAGAATCATGGCTGATGCACTGGAACACCATATAAGGATCAGTCAGCATTGGTGGCAGAACGATCACAAACCTCTGCTTCGCAGATGACATTGACGGACTAGCAGGATCAGAACAAGAGCTTGGCAGCCTAACAGAACACCTGAACAAGGCCTCTAAAACCTATGGCATGGAAATCAGTGCAGAGAAGACCAAACTGATGACCAATAACGCCAAGGGCATCAGCACTGATATCAGGGTCAATGACCAGAAGCTGAAAATGGTTCAAAGCTTCAAGTACTTGGGAGCCGTTGTATCAGACGAGGTGTCCAAGCTAGAGATGGTATGCAGGATTGCACAGACAATAACAGCACTGTCAAAACTGAACACCATCTGGAAAGATAAAAATATTTCACTCAACTCCAAGATCAGACTAATGCGCTCCCTTGTCATATCCATATTCCTGTATGCCTGTGAAACGTGGACCCTGACTGCTGATTTGGAGAGAAGAGTACAGGCTGTAGAGATGAGATGCTTCTAGAGACTCCTTGGCATCTCCTACAGAGACGACATGAGCAACGAAGACGTGCATAACAGAATCCAGCAAACCATTGGTCCCTACGAAAATCTTATATCAATCGTAAAGCGTAAACTTAAATGGTATGGACATGTCACAAGATCAAAAGGACTAACAAAACAATACTGGAAGGCACTGTCCAAGGAGGAAGAAAAAGACGCAGACCAAGGAAGAGATGGGAGGACAACATCAACGAATGGACAGGCCTAGAACTCAACAATTTTTTTATAAAGGCAGAAGAGAGAGAGGAATAGAGGGAACTGGTTGTCAAGTCTTCAGGGGTGCCCCCACGGTCGCCAGACTATGGGATTAGATAGATAGATAGAAACTAAAAGGCAGACTAAAAGGTTACAGTTTTGTTATGTGTTTTTTTCTTTCTTGTTTTGCTCAGATGCACAGTCATAGGCATATATTCCCACATACAGTCAGTCTAGCTTGTAAACACTCACATTCGCACGCGTGTGCGCCCCCCCCCCCCCCCCTTTAGTTAATTTACTAATGCCCTCCCCTATACCCCCCCCCCCCCCTATTTTTGTTTGTTTGCATTTGGGAGTCAGTTCATGGTTTCTTTTTGTTTGATAACACTTCTATGAATAGACGTTAAACTGAAGAACATACACATTCTCTATATCTAAATGGACTCATTTTGTTAAAACTTCATTATTCCTTTTTCGTCTATAACTGCGAGTGAAGAGACGTCAAACTAAAGAAAGAACACACACACACACACCGCGCGCGCGCGCACCCGCGCGCGCACGCACGCACGCACGCACGCACGCACGCATACACACACAGAGTAATAACTGTTGATCATATATGTAATGTGCCAGAGGCTGAAAGATTACATAGTTACCTATTTTTAGCTCATTATCGTCATCTGTTGAACATAATTTATAATGATAATGCCAGATGCTGAAACCTGTTCTTACCTCATTATTGTCACCTGCAATTTTCAGTGATCCTTTATTTCAAATTGATATTGCATAGCCCAGTTAATTTTTTTTTTAATATATACATTAAAAATTTTTTTTATTACGGACTTAAAAAGACATTCTCTTTTGCTGGAATATATTTCCTTTTGTTGGTTTTTGTGTCTACAATGTCTACATTTGGCTTTTACTGTTCACTTTTTACATCTTGTTAAAAATGTGGCTTTTTTGTTATTTATATATCTTTGTTGTTGTCTGTTTTACTTAAGTATTATTCGAGAGTTGCATATTCTAGCTTTCATTGTAGGTCAGTCATCTGATTTTCATGTTCTTGTCCACCAGTAATCAAAACAAGTGCACCTCCAACTCCAAACAATAACCTTTCGCATTATTAATAATCTTTCATATTTTGTGAAAAGACGTAAAATGAATCGAACAATAATCCAGTAGGCTACTTTAAATGAAATCGAACACACACGTATGTTCTCTAAATATGACACAGTTTTATAAATCTCCATAATTTTTTCTCTCTGTGTGTGTGTGTGTGTGTGTGTGTGTGTTTTAATATAACTTTAAGTGAGCAGACTTTAAAACAAAGAAAGCACACACACACAGAGGAATTATTCTTATCTGTGACGTAAAGTTAAATACCATGACGTCACGATTAACACTGAGAAACAAATGACAGTGTCATTGTACGTCAGGCCTGTACAGTATGGTAGACTAGCCTATATGTGCATTGTGTCCGAAGGAGTTTGTTTTTCTTTTCTTGGTGTTGTTTATGCCTTTGAATCTGTGCCGGGATTACAATGAGCATGATTTGCAAGGAGCCTCGACGATATGTAAATGTATAACTGCGCAGTTCTGTCAAGCATTGTAAGCGTGTGGGGCCAGTTATGCGGAAACTTACCTCACATACTCCTGTGTTCCCTTCAGAATAACAGAGGAGTCAGCTTTTGTGTAAAACGAGTGCTTGCATACATGTGTTGTTCAGCTTGAGGTATTTTGTGTGCATTCAGAACTGTGTCTACAAACAGAGAATGAGAACAAGTGGACGCTAAAGTCGAGGGAATAAAACAGTTCTGACGGGTCTGAGATTAGGGATTGCGAGTTCGATTCTCAGCAGTGTGGTCTGGTAGGTGAAAAGTGGAATTTAAAAAAAAAAAAAAGTTTTATTTTTATTTTTTACAAACACCTACCGCAATGTGCAGACATCCTAGTGTCTTAGCTACCCTCCCCCACCCCCCTCTTTAAAAAAAAAAAAGTAACTCAAACATACTTATTTCCTGTCAACGTCAGGAACTTTGTAGAATGACAGATATAGGCCTACCCAGCATGCATCCTAAACTTGAGCGACACATAGAATTGCGAGATCAAAAGATATAACACCTATTATCGTCCATTTCTTCATGTTTTGGAAAATGTCTGTTAAGGGCACAAAACCATGACAGACAGACATTGTTTGTTTGTTTGTTTGTTTGTTTGTTTGTTTGTTTGTTTGTTTTGTTTCCTCCCTATCCTATTCCTCGGCTAGATCTGAGGTTCATTAATAGTGAGCTTTTGCGTATGCGACCATTTTTTGCTCTCTGCTAAGGTAGCTGCATTCCGATTTCGGGGATAATGTGTGAACCCACCAGTGTGCATGCATTAAAAAAAAAAAGTGCCGTCTGTTCTAACCGGCATGCAATAGCCTACTTTCCCGAAAGGCGGAACAGGTTTTAGCATTTGTGGAAGATGTTTTCCGTGCAATTACACATGGGGCCTCGATTTGTTGTCTTTCACAGTAGGCTACTCTCGGAAGAGTGCAGTTGCTACTGATGTTCACTCCATGGGATGGAATCCCCTTGAACGGGTGTATCGGTGGTGGCGGCTTGATCCCAAGACCATTTACTTATCTATTTTATTTTTTTTATTTTACACTTTTATATCGAGGATAATGGGATAAACACTCATGTGCTTTTTATTTTCATCCAGTCCCCGTGTGTATGCAGTTGTGTAAATATTGTCATCTGTTCCCACCGGCACACGATGGCCTACTCTTACGAAAAGCGGAACAGGATTTAACGTGTGCGCAAGATGTTCTGCGTGCGTTCGCACACGGGGTCTCGGTTTACAGTCTCATCCAAAGACTTTTGGGGAGAGTGGAGTCAGCATTGATCTTAACTCCAGCGGAAAAATCCCCTCCAATGGGAATTGAACTCGGGTGGTCAAATTGAAAGCGCAATGTTCTGACCACTAGGCTATCCCGTCCCCCCCCTCCCACACACATTGTTTTCAACATTCTACTGAGGCAATTGGCCAAGCGACATTTCAGTGCCTATCTTAGTTAGCGTGACATAGGCTTGTGTTTGAATTATACTGTAGGAAGTGACGCCCTCGTGGAAGCAGAGTAGTGGCCATAATTATTATTTCTGTGGATTTGTTTTAGATCCGTATCTTTATTTCACATCAATTTTTCAACGGGTCATTGCAGCAGTGACCTCAAACCAGCAGACTAGCTGTTGTTGTCAGTAACAGATACAGTAACTCAGTCACTGACCATACATGCACTCATAGATTGAATGACGTGCCACCTTTCTAAAGAACTTATCATTCCTAACACTCACTTTCATATTAATCAAAGTAAACACTTATGTTAATATTGTGGTCTGCCCTTGTGTGC
>CM060338.1:32807367-32814867 GCA_030674155.1 Stramonita haemastoma | reverse complement strand
CACAGAGAGGGAGAAGATTGCTACAGTCAGCACAGACAGAAACAGATGAATGGACACAGAGAGGGAGAAGATTGCTACAGTCAGCACAGACAGAGAAAGGTCTTTTCCCACCAATTTGGGAGGCATTGCTGGACGCAGGGAAAGGAGCCCCACAGCATCGCTATAACGTGAGCAGGCAGTGTTCGGATTCTTTGAGGGATTATTTCCAGGGATATACCAGACGAGAAGCATGGGCTGTTCGCAGTAAGTTGGCTTTTGTGTGTTTGTTTGTTTGTTTGATTGTGGGGTCTGTCTGTCTGTCTCAAAGTCTGTTTGTCTGTCTCAGTGTGTGTCTGTCGGTCTGTCTAAAATTAATGTTTGTTTGTTTGTCTGTCTGTCTGGCTGTCTGTTGGTCTATCTGAATGTCTGGATGGCTGTCTGTCGGTCTATCTGGCTGTCTGTGGGCTGAATGTCTGTCTGGATGGCGTCTGTCTGTCGGTCTATCTGAATGTCTGGTTGGCTGTCTGTCGGTCTATCTGTCTGTCGGTCTATCTGAATGTCTGGTTGGCTGTCTGTCGGTCTGTCTGACTGACTCTTGGTCTACCTGAATGTCTGTTGGTCTTGTTGGCTGGCTGTCTGTCGGTTTATCTGTCTATTAGCTGAAAAGTGTCTGTCCCGTTATTTCTGGCTTTCACTTTCGTGTTCTTCTTGTTTTTGTTCTTTTCTTTGCTGTTGTTGCTCTTCTTGGTTCCTGTTTATCTTGTTACCCCTTTCCCCCCTTCTTGTTCTTGATGTTTTGTTCTGTTGTGTGTCACTCTCTCTCTCTCTCTCTCTCTCTCTCTCTCTCTCTCTCTCTCTCTCTCTCTCTCTCTCTCTCTCTCTCTCTCTCTCTCTCTCTCTCTCTCCTCTCTCTGTCTGTCTGTCTGTCTGTCTGTCTCTCTCTCTCTCTCTTCTGTCTGTCTGTCTGTCTGTCTGTCTGTCTGTCTGTCTGTCTGTCTGTCTGTCTCTCTCCTCTCTCTCTCTCTCTCTCTCTCTCTCTCTCTCTCTCTCTCTCTCTCTCTCTCTCTCTCTCTCTCTCTCTCTCTTCACGAATGCTTATACCATTATCCTCGATATAAAAGAATAAATCAAATCAAATCAAATCAAATCTCTCTCTCTCTCTCTCTCTCTCTCTCTCTCTCCTCCTCTCTCTCTCTCTTCTCTCTCCTCTCTCTCTCTCTCTCTCTCTCTCTCTCTCTCCTCTCTCTCTCTCCTCTCTCATTCAACGATCTCCTTCAAGTTCAACCATTGTCAGCCTTAGTGTTGATCAGTATCGATCAGAAGCAACTGCAATGCAGAGGAGACACTGCCAGTGTGCTTTAGGAGCCAATACGGTGATGGGTAGCCTAGTGGTCAGACCACTGCGCTCGCAATTTGACGACCGGGTTCGTTTCCCGTTCGAGGAGATTTTTCTCCTGGAGTTAACATCAGTGCTGACTCCACTCTCCCCCAAAGTCCTTCGGATGAGACTATAAACCGAGGCCCCGTGTGCGAACCCACGCAGAACATCTTGCACACAGTTAAAACCTTGTTCCGCTTTTCGGAAGAGTTGGCCATCGTGTGTTGGTGGGGACAGATGACATTTACAAAACTGCATACACACGTGGACTGGATGTAAAAAAGCACAAGAGTGCTTATCCCATTATCCTCGATATAAAAGAATAAAATAAATAAATACGTATTAGAGGACGGATCAGCCTGGTGGTCAGAGTGATGCGCTCGTGATATTCAGATCCGGGTTCGAATCTCGTTCAAGAGGATTTTTCCTCTAGAGTTAACATCAGTGCAGACTCCTTCACCGTCACCTGTCTCGTAGTCCAATGGAACGTGGGGGCACTACTGAAGATTTTGCAACCAGCTTCCTCCACTCCAGTGCAGACTCCATTCTCCCCATAAGTCCTTCGGGTGAGACTATAAACCGAGTTCCCACGCAGAACATCTTGCACACACGTTAAAACCTTGTTCCGCTTTTCGGAAGAGTTGGCCATTGTGTGCCGGTGGGAATGGATGACAAAATGTACAAAATTGCCTACACAGGGGGACTAGATATAAACAAAACGCACATGAGCGCTTATTCCATTAATCTGGAAATAAAAGAATAAAAGGAATTAATAAATAAATATACAGTGCCAAAATGTGTGAGAGAAAAAGCTTCATGATTGCCCCAGAAACCTATCATAGTACTATAAACTACGTGGTCATAATGTACCATAGGTTTAAAAATGAATGTGATGACAGTCGGTGACAGTTACTGTAAAAGGATTTTGCGCAACGGGTAACTTCACATGAGAGAGAGAGAGAGAGAGAGAGAGAGAGAGAGAGAGAGAGAGAGAGAGAGAGAGAGAGAGAGAGAGAGAGAGAGAGAGAGAGAGAGTTTTTTTTTTCCATTGTTCGTGTAAAAGTATCACAGAGAGAGAGAGAGAGAGAGAGAGAGAGAGAGAGAGAGAGAGAGAGAGAGAGAGAGAGAGAGAGAGAGAGAGAGAGAGAGAGACAGACAGACAGACAGACACACAGACACACAGACACACAGACAGACACAGACAGACAGACAGACAGAGTACTGTATTTTTGTCCACTGTTTTTATTATTATTTTTTTTTTACAAGTGTTTCGCGAAAGTGACACAGGCAATTTACGATGTATGTGTCTGGCCTCCTCTTTCGTCTGTGAAACACTGACATTATTTTATCAAGAGCAACGTGTTAATGTTAAAATGTCTTGAAAGGGAAAGCCATTGGGGTTTTTGCGTTGTTTTCTTTTAGATGATGTTTCTAATTCTCCCTTAACACTCCGCCCATATATATATATATATATATATATATATATATATATATATATATATATATATATATTATATATATATATATATATATACAAAAATAAATATATATAAATATATATATATATATATATGTGTGTGTGTGTGTGTGTGTGTGTGTGTGTGTGTGTGTGTGTGTGTGTGTGTGTGTATATAATCATTCAGATGAGACCATAAACCGAGGCCCCGTGCGCGAACATACACATCATCTTGCACACACGTCAAAAACCCGTTCCGCCTTTAGGAAGAGCAGGACATTGTGTTTGGCTAGGAGCGGATGACAATAAAATAGAAAAAAAATAACCCAGCATGCACACAGGTGTCGTGTTTAGACACAATTCCTGAGGAAAAACTGGGGAGTTGGAGTCCCCAGGGCAGTTTACGGCTGTATAATTATGGCAACGTTCTGGCGGCCCCTGCGACGTGGTGGAACCATGCGTATCGGCCATTACCTTTCCAATGGATCATTCCAGCGACATGGAGAGGGGATTTGCTGCATGGGTAACAGCTCGCCCTCCATATTTACTTACCCAGGCTTTGCGCTCTAGAGCAAGAGAGAGAGAGAGAGAGAGAGAGAGAGAGGACAGACAGACAGACAGACAGACAGACAGACAGACAGACAGACAGACAGACAGACAGACAGACAGATGGTGAACCCTGGTGGCATAGCGGGAAGCTTGTACTATCAACAGCGACAGTGGAAATAGCTAAGAGGTATGTATTTACAGAACTAAGAAAAGAAAGAGAGAGGGTGTGTTTGTCTCTGAGCTAATCCAAAAGCAATCACTACCTTCTATTGCAGAAGCAGACTGAAAATAAAAGACTGTTGTCTGGCATATATACGAGTATTAATAAAAGGGGGGCTAGGGGGGAAGGGGGAGGGAGGGGTGGGGAGGGGTGTTGTCTCTATGCTAATCCTAAAGCACAGATTAGTTTTTTGCAAAAGGGACAGTGCGTCACGCTGGGAGCACCCCTAGCCTGGATGGGTGTCCCAGTTAGCGACATTGTCATTTAACATCTGTCCGCCGGGAACTTGTCCTAACTGGTAATTCACCACCCCACCCACCCCACACCCCACCCCACCACACCACACCACATCACGCTGGGAGAATGACGTTTTTAATTTAAAGGGACAATGACCTAGTCCTGAGTTAAGGATCTTGTCCTCCTCATTCATCAGCGTGTGTGTGTGTGTGTGTGTGTGTGTGTGTGTGTGTGTGTGTGTGTGTGTGTGTGTGTGTGTGTGTGTGTGTGTGTATGTGTGTGTGTGTGTGTGTGTGTGTGCGAGTATATACATGTGTATGTGCCTGTGTGTTCATGCCTGCGTGCATGCGCACGCTTGCGCGCACGCGCCGTCAAGTCATATACTGACAGGCACATACTTGCATTTCCATTATACACATACACACACACTCGTAGATATGAACGTACATAATACAGAAAGATGGCAAGCAAAGAGTGTGGGAGATAAATTATGATAGCGGGATGAATGGGTGGTGATTCATTAGCAGGGCCCTTGATTTGCTATTGTTGCCTACAAAGCCTGTTGTCTTCATTCTTCTCGCTAGCCACTTACTTATCATTCACGTTCACTAAGTATTGTCAGAGAGAGGAGAGAGAGAGAGGAGAGAGAGAGAGAGGAGAGAGAGAGGAGAGAGAGAGAGAGAGAGAGCGCTTTAAAAGTTTCTTGTCATTGCCCAACTGGGCCTTTTGATAAGGGAGGCAACACAATTTTTTGGTGAAACGGTACACAAAAAGTGAAATATGTGATCAGCACAATTATCAAGTTTGGCAAAAAAAAAAAAATCCATTCATCTATGATCAACTAACATTAACATGGGTTTCTATACAGTTACAAATCACCTAGTGCATACAAAGAAAAGAAAAGAAAAATCAAACTGAAACGTCGAAAAAAAAAAGTTCCCATAATTATCCCACGCGTTCGTAGGGGAGCGAAATGTCAGAGACCTCAGCTTCTCCAGGGGCCAGCATATTGAGGGCGGCGCCCATCTCCTTTCTCTCCCTGATTTACCTTCCCTGTCCCTAAAGAGGGCAGGTACCCATTTACAACTGGGTGAACTGGGGGAATATACTGAACCTAAAGCGTACGAACGGTCGGTCACCCATCCAATAGGCAACCATGCTCAATGCTGCTTAAGCTCAGCTCGGGGAGAGGCAATACTCTGACCACTGAGCTATCCCATCCAAAAATCAATTCTGAAACTACAAGAGACTGGGTGCATAGAATGATGATGTTTTATGACTATGCACCGTATCATTCAAAAATGGCTGACATTATTTGCCGAAACCGACCGTCATTTTTCTGTTGTTATGCTTTCCAGACCTGACAGACTTTATGGCGTAGTTTGTATGGAATTTCCCGCATTCATTGCCGCCTAGACACGCTGAAAGAGAGTGTCTGGGTCACTGTTATGTAAGAGAGTTTTGCCTGTGTTGTCATTCTAGACCTCTCTCTCTATCCCATCCTGCTTCCCCTCCCCGCTTCTCTCTCTCTCTGTTTCTTCATGTCTGTCTCTGTCTCTCTCGGTCTCTGTCTGTGTCTCTCTCTCTCTCACACACACACACACACACACACACACACACACACACACACCCACACACACACCACACACACACACACACACACTAAAACACACACTAAAACACAAACACACACACACACTAAAACACACACACAACCACACACACAAACACACACACAAACACACACACACAAACACAACACACAACACACACACACACACACACACACACACACACACACACACACACACACACACACACACACACACACACACACACACACACACACACACACATGCATACACACACACACACACACTCACACTCACTCACTCACTCACTCAGTCCCATGTCCCAAGGGACGTAGGGGGGACATGAGAGAAGACGCAACAGAGATCTTTTTCCATGCTTCACGATCCTGCGTGGCTAGTAGGAGGTGTTGCAGGGGTTGGGCGGTCCAGTCTTTGATGTTGTCAACCCATGATTTCTTTTGGCGGCCTCTTCTTCTCTTGCCCTCGACTGTTCCTTGCAGGATGGTTTTTGCTAGGGTGTTGTGTCTTGTGGTGTGACCAAACCACATCAGCTTTCTCCTCTTTATGGTGGAGAGCAAAGGCTCTTGGGGGCCCACACGCTTTTTGATTTCTTCTATCACATAGTTATTGGTCTTGTGTTCTTTGTATGATATTTTGAGGAGTCTTCTGTGGCACTTGTTCTCGAATGCTTGGATTCTCCTCTCTAACTCTGCTGTCAGAGTCCATGATTCACAGCCATATAGGAGGATAGATATCACGAGGGATTTGTAAAGGTGGTATTTGGTGCAGAAGCTGATGTTGTTGCTTCTGATGATCTTCTCGAGTCTGACTAGAGCAGATGTTGCTGTTGCAATGCGAGCTTTCACTTCATTGTTTGATGTGCCATCTTTTGTTAGGATGGAGCCTAAGTATTTGAATTGGCTCACCTCTTCTAGTGTTTCTCCATTCATCTTTATTTCCGTGATGTCATTACTCGCGTTGTTGACCATGATCTTTGATTTCTCTGTACTGACCTCCATGCCGTATGCGCTCGCTCGATCTGTTAAATTGTCTGTGAGGATTTGCAGTTCTTGTTTGCTGCTGCCCATGAGGTCAATGTCATCTGCAAATCTGAGGTTGCAAAGGGGTCTTCCACCAATGGAGATGGAAGTGTGGTGGTTTTGCAGTGTCTCTGTCATGATGTTTTCGAGGAAGAGGTTGAAGAGTACAGGTGAGAGAAGGCAGCCCTGGCGAACCCCAACCGTGGTCTTGAAGAACTCGCCCACGTGGTTATTCATAAAAACTGCACTTTCTGCGTTCTCGTACAGAGCTTTGATGACTTCAATTAGACAGCTGTCAATGTTGAAGTGCCTGAGTACTTGCCAGAGGCCGTCATGCCATACCCTGTCAAAGGCCTTTTTAAAGTCTATGAAATTGTGGTACAAGTCTTTTTGGTGTTGGAGATGCTTCTCTATCAGAATTCTCAGATTGAAAATTTGTTCCATTGTGCTGCGTTTTGGTCTAAAGCCCGCTTGTTCTTCTGCCAGGAGTTTTTCCGCTTGGTTTTTCAGTCTGTTGAGGACTACCTGCAGCATGATCTTGCTAGGATGACTTATGAGACTGATGGTTCTGTAGTTCTGGCATTGTTTGAGGTTTCCTTTCTTTGGCAGGGGTATTAGAAGAGACTGTGTCCATTCTTTTGGCCATTCTTTGGTGTCGTGGATCTTCTGACAAAGTTCTGTGAATCGCCTTGCTGTTTCATTCCCTCCATTTTTTATGAGTTCAGCTGGGATGTTATCGATTCCAGGGGACTTCCCCTTCTTCAATTGTCTAATAGCTGCATCTACTTCACACCTTAGTATTGGTGGGTCTTTATCTTGGTGTTCAGGGGGTTTGTCAGAAACTATGTTGGTATCTGGGCGTAGTGGGTAGTTGTACAATCCCTCACAGTATTCTGTCCAGCGTTGGAGGATGGCATTGTTTTCCGTTAAAAGATTTCCTTCTTTGTCTTCAATAACAGAGGCTTTAGGCTGTGTGGTTTTCGTTAGTGCTTTCAAAGTGTCGTAAGCTGTTTTGCTGTTTCCTTGGTCATTCCAGCTTCGATGTTGTT
>CM060338.1:32794867-32802367 GCA_030674155.1 Stramonita haemastoma | reverse complement strand
TTTATCAGCCTGCTGGCCATGAACTGTGAACTGGGGGACTGTACTGAAGCCAGGGCACGCAAGCGGTCACCCATCCAGTTGGTAACCACGTTTGATGCTGCTTAACCGTTGCTTAGGGAAAGCGAGTGCTCTGACCACTGAGCTATCCCTTCCATACACATGTCCTGGCACATACCTTGATTAGTTATTTGTTTTTGAAATCCCGACTCTAAACTTCTTTTTGAAATGTCTTGCATCACATATTGTAGACATGAACATCTTTAGCAAAGTAAATACTGTATAAGAGGAAATAATTGTCAACACTACAACAATAATCTACATCATTAATAACGATTGCAGTTAATGTAAAGCGAGTGTAAAGACCTTATTGAACCCCCCCGAGTATGTAATGAAAAAGATCTACCAAATCAATGATAAAAAAAACTAAACTCGTGACACATGATTGACATATCTAATGCAGCAAAGTTCTGGCAATAACTGACTGAAACAATTGACAAAATAAAGGGTTATCAACATGAAAAAGGAACTTCTTTCAATCAGGTAACTAGAATTTGGAAACAATCTCTCTGTGTGTGTGTGTGTGTGTGTGTGTGTGTGTGTGTGTGTGTGTGTGTGTGTGTGTGTGTGTGTGAGAGAGAGAGAGAGAGAGTGAGAGAGGGGGGGGGCACAGAGAGGGACACACAGAGAGAATGAATCATCTTCATTTTTCAAGGGTTACTGGCAAGCATTCTTATACCTTTTTTCATCCTCTGTGTGTGTGTGTGTGTGTGTGTGTGTGTTTTGTGTGTGTGTGTGTGTGTGTGGGGTGTGTGTGTGTGTGTGTGTGTGTGTAAGAAAGAGAGAGAGAGAGAGAGAGAGAGAGAGAGAGAGAGAGAGAGAGAGAGAGAGAGAGAGAGAGAGAGGGTGTCTATGTTACTTAGCTGCGCACTTGCGCATGCTTCCGTTTTCAACGGAGTGTGTCGAAAGGGGATGCGTATTTGTATTTACAAGTGACTTGTGTCAGGTATTAGTGCCTTTATGTGAGGAAACAAGAATTATTGCGTGTGTATGTATGCAGAGAGAGAGAGAGAGAGAGAGAGAGAGAGAGAGAGAGAGAGAGAGAGAGAGAGAAAGAGAGAGGAGAGAGAGAGAGAGAGAGAGAGAGAGAGAGAGAGAGAGAGAGAGGGAGAGTGTGTGTGTGTGTGTGTGTGTGTGTGCATTCTCTGTGTGTGTGTATGTGTGTGCGTGTGAGCGCGCGCACGCGCGCGCGTGTGTGTGTGAATGAGTAAGTAGGCATTGTGTGTGTGCCAGTGGGAACGGATACCATACTAAAAAGACCTGCATGCACACAGAGACTGTATGTAGCACATGAATACTTATACCATTATTCTCGAAATGTAAGAATAAGTAAACAAACACACACGCACTTACCCCCCCTCCCAACACACACGCACGCACTCAGGCACGCGCGTGCGCACACAAACACACAATACATGCACACACTCGCACACACACGCACACACACACACACCACACTCATTCACACTCATTCACACACACACACACATACACGCACGCGCGCGCGCGCACACACACACACACACACACACACACACACACACACACACACACACACACATCCTTAGGAGGAGACTATAAACCGTGGTCGCGTGTGAGAAAGCATGGAAAACATCTATCGCACACGTTAAAACCTGCTCCGCTTTTCTGAAGAGAAGGCCATTGTGTGCCGGTGGGATAAGATGATTACATTTACAAAACTGTATATACACGGGGACTGGATGTGAAAAAAGTACATTAGTGCTTATTTCATTATCCTCGAGAAAAATACACAACACACACAGCACGCACGCACGCTCGCGTGCGCGGAGGCATTCACACACACACACACTCACGCACACACACATACACACCACATACACACATGCACGCACACACACAATACCGCGCACACACACACAATACGCGCGCACGCACACACATACGCGCACACACACACATGCACGCAACACACACACATGCACACCACACACACACATGCAGACACACCCCACACACACTCACACACACACACACACACACACACACACACACACACACACACACACACACACACACACAACACACACACACACAACACACACTCATGCTTATTGTGGACAGTATTAGCTTCAGACGACAAAGATGGTAGCATGCAGAATATTTGCAATAACAACTATAATAATGACGACAACAGCAGTAACAGCAACAGCAACAATTAGAACAACAACAGCAGAAACAATAGCTGGAAGTAACAGAATGATGACAACTTTATGTCGATGATGATGTTTGTTGTTGTTGATGATGATGATGATAATGATGATGATAATGATGATGATGAGGAGGAGGAGGAGGAGGAAGAGGAGGAGGAAGAGGAGGAGGATAGTAGCAAATAAAAACTACTCCTACTATTACTGCCTATAAGGTCTACTGATGATGATAACGACGACGACAACGACGATGATTATGATGATGATGATGATGAATAATGATGAATGATGATGCTGAGGAGGAGGTTTAGGAGGAGGAGGAGGAAGGGGAGGAGGAGGAAGTAATGAACGCAGAACTGGGTGACAGGGAATGTGAGAGTAATTTTTTGTTTTCGTTTGTTTGTTTTATTTTTAATTTTTTTTTTTTTACTAAGGATAAAACTATAAAATACTGGCCTGCCTATTTAATACCCCCCCCATGACATCTAATTATTCCTATCTATTGCATCTCCTCCCTCTCTATCCGATATTCTCTCTGTCCCCTCTGATTTGTCTTGTCTTTGTTTCTGCCTGTCTCCCAGGGGCAATGCCTAGAGGCCTGTCAGTAGGCTATACAACAGCATCTGCTCCTTGTTCCTTTTCTTCGTTTCTGCCTTGTCCCTTTTCTTCCTGTTACTTCCTTCTCGTCTATTTCCTAGGTTGTTTTTTTTTGTCCTTTCTCATGCCTTTTTTGTCCCAAAGAAAGACTTAAAAAATTATTTTCTTTCCCTCAGCGAAATCGGATGCGCTGGGCCTGACTTGTCAGTAGCTTAACCGTTGCGCAAACGTATTTTTGGTCTGAAAGTGACAGACAACAATAGTTGCTGTTTCAGCGTTCGACGACGACGACGAAGAAGAAGAAAAAGTATTCGCCTCTGTCCTGATCTCAGTCATCTGTCTGTCTGTCTGTCTGTCTGTCTGTCTGTCTGTCTGTCTGTCTGTCGTCTGTGTCTGTCTGTCTGTCGTCTATCGTCTGTGTCCGGTGTGTGTGTGTGTGTTGTGGTGTGTGTGTGTGTGTGTGGTGTGGTGTGTGTGTGTGTGTGTCCGTCTGTCTGTCTGTCTGTCTGCCTTCTGCCTGTCTGCCTGTCTGCCTGTGTCAGTCTGTCTCTCCAAACTGGTTGTCCTCGGTGTCACTCGTGCACAAACTGTCGCGGCAAATAATATATATTTCATTAGGGAGGTGTTTGGGGGTTTCTCTCTGTCCGTCACAATTCACTTCAACCAGACGTACGTGTGTGTGTGTGTGTGTGTGTGTGTGTGTGTGTGTGTGTGTGTGTGTGTGTGTGTGTGTGTGTGTGTGTGTGTGTGCGCGCGTGCGTGCGTGCGTGCGTGCGCGCTCTCTCTCCCCACACACACATGCATACACACATGCATACACACACACACCACACACACACACACACACACACACACACACACACACACACACACACACACACACCACACACACACACCACATTACACACACACAAAACACACACACACATACACACATACATACACACACAAACACAACAAAACACACAGAGAGAGAGAGAGAGAGAGAGAGAGAGAGAGAGAGAGAGAGAAGAGAGAGAAGAGAGAGAGAAGAGAACCAACCACAATCGATAAACAGCAAGCCAAGTATAGAGCTTAGACCTGGTAAGATCTGGCGATGTTGATATATTTAATGCATGTTGATTCAGAAAAAAAGCAACAAACAAACAAACAAACAAACAAACAAACAAACAACAACAAAGCAAAGAAATAGGAACACACCAACTATAAAGCGAAAAGCAGAAAACAAACATGCAACTACACACCAAATCAGTTTGGCCATTGTTTTGTTTTGTTTGTTAATAAAATATTCACATAGTGTGAGTGATGGATGGCACGAACAAGAGAGGACGCGGGAAAAGAACGTATCGATTCAGTTGTGTGGTGTGTCCGTTTCACTGTTCACTGTTCTATCTTGTTTGTCTGCAGTGTCGAAGGTTAAGGCCATAGTGCCGAAACAGTTGTGATATAGATAGTTCTTTTTTTTGAAATCTTAAGTTGCCTGTTTTTTGGGAACATGGTATCAACAATTTGAAGAAAACAATAGTAGCAACGACTTGACCAACAACAATAATGATAACACCAGTACCACTAGAAATAACAGTGATTGCAAATAATGATAATAACAATAATGATAACAATGACGATATTGATAATAATCATAATGATAATGATAATGACAAAAACAACAACAACAACAACGATGAGATGATGATGATGATGATGATGATGATGATGATGATGATGATGATGATGATAATGATACTAATACAACTAACTACACTACTACTACTACTACTACTACTACTACTACTACTACTACTACTACTACTACTACTACAACTACTACTACTACTACTACTACTACTACTACTAACTACTACTACACATTAACAATAACACAATAGTAACAACAATACTAATACAATAGCAGCAACAATAACAACACTGACAGCTTGTAAGACACTAAGCACACCATACTATGATTCAGAAACAAAGCAAGAGCACTTACATAAGAAAACTATTAACATCAGTGACCTAGCAGTTATACAGCCAGCCTCGTAGGCACCCTTATTACAACAAACCAATGCATTGACACACATTGAAGATGTGCATGCCTGTTTTGTGTGGTCCATCTCTCCACATACACATTGTGTCCAAAAAAAGAAAGGCATGCTGAAAAATGCTATCAGTAATATCATACGATACCAAGTGATTTTGACAATGTTCTGAACATGATTTTTTTCAATATGAAGTGGTGTTGGCAGTATAGATCGAGAATATGAATGAATTATGATCGAGTGGTTTTGATGATGAAGTACTGAATGTTACATTCAATACCTGATAAGTTTGGCAATGCACACGGAAAATACACGTCTTAGCCAGAGAGTGAGAAAGTTATAAACCACAGCAGGTGGCTTTGACAATATCCTGACTGTTGTAAAGCAGTAGCCAGTAGTGTGGGCCTTATTTTGCTGACATAGTCGGTATATCTATGGTCTAGTGGTACACACAACTTCATAAAGGGCCAGAAGTACGGGTTCGAACCCCGTTTGAGGCCGACCCCCCCCTCTCCCCCACATGCACTAGACAGATGCCAGGCTTTTGGAGGAGACGAGAAATTGAATCTTCGGGTGCGCAACACACTTTCAACGCACGAGAAAGAACCCATGGAAATGTCAGTTGTTCTGGCAAATATCTGGGTAGAAAAAAAAACATTGTCACACGGAAATAAGATATATCATACATGCAGACAGGGAAAGAAGAAAAAGAAATGATGGGTGGCGCTGTTCTTGTGGTGACACACTCTCCATGGTGGAGAGAGCATCCTGAATTTCACGCAGAGAAATCTGCTGTAAGTGAAATTAGTATACAAATGCACTGCACGAGTTGGTTGGAGGGGTGTGTGTATTTGGTGTGTGTGTGTGTGTGTGTGTGTGTGTGTGTGTGTGTGTGTGTGTGTGTGTGTGTGTGTGTGTGTGTGTGTATGAAAAGTTGGGGATGGGTGTGGAGGGGGTGTTTTAGGATCTAAAGGGGAAGGGGTAGGATAGGAAGAAAGAAAGTGATTTTTAAAAATATTTTTTTCTGACAAAGGAGATGTCAGTTCCACACGAGGCATCTCCAGGGGCCCGTTGGCTGGTTTTTGTTTGGTTTGGTCATGTTTTGTTTTGTTGTGTTGTTCACTTTTGTGGAGTTGGATGTTTTGTAAGTTTTTGTTTGTGTGCTATGTTTTTGTAGGTTTTGGTTTGTTGTTGTCTGTCTTGCTCTTGGTATTTTGTTGTTGTTGTTGTAGTTGTTGTAGTTGTTGTTCTTTTTCTGCTGCTGCTCCTCCTCCCCCTCGTTCTCCTCAATCCTCTTCTTCTTCTTCTTCTTCTTCTTCTTCTTCTTCTGCTCTGCTTGCTGCTGCTGCTGCTGCTGCTGCTGCTGCTGCTGCTGCTCTGCTCTCTTCTTCTTCTTCTTCTTCTTCTTCTTCTTCTTCTTCTTCTTCTTCTTCTTCTTCTTCTTCTTCTTCTTCTTCTTCTTCTTAAACTAATCTTCTGGTCTTGTTGTCTTGCTCTTCTTGTTCTTTTTTTCTTCTTTTCTTTACTTTTTCTGAATCGTCAGTTTCTCCTTGTGTGCAGTCGCTTTCTCCACCATGTGGTTTATTGATTTATATACATTTTTCTGTTTGTTTGTTTGTTTGTCTGTTTGTTTAATGTTTGTTTTATTGCTTTTGATTTTGGAGCTATGTGTACGCACACGTGCATGTATTTTGCAAGCATGTGTGTGGGCTTCCATTTCCCTATCCCCATCACTCTCTGTCTGTCTGTCTGTCTCTCTCTGTATGTCTCTCTCTGTGTCTGTCTGTCTCTCTGTCTTTGTCTCGGTCGGTCTGTCTCTTTCTTTGTTTCTTTTTCTGTCTGTCTATGTCTCTGTCTTTGTCCCAGTCTCTCTCTCACTCACTGCTTTTCCCTCTGTCTTTATCTCTGTCTTTCTGTCCGTCTCTCTCTGTATTTCTTTTTTTATGTCCGCCTGTCTCTCTTTACCAGTCTCTAGGTTCCGCTTTTTATAAGAGTAGGCCATTATGTGCTGGTGGGAACAGATGACAAGATTTACAAAACTGCATGCATACGGGGACTGGATTTAAAAACGCACATGAGTGCTTATTCCATCATCCTCGATATAAAAGAATAATTCAAATCAAATTGAATTAAATCAAATCAATCAAACCTGTGTCTGTCTTTCTGTCAGTCAGTCTGTCTGTCTGTCTGTCTGTCTATGCCCTTTTGTTTGTGTGCGTGCGTGCGTGCGTCCTTGCGTGCGTGTGTGCTTGTGTGTGTGTGTGTGTGTGTGTGTGTGTGTGTGTGTGTGTGTGTGTGTGTGTGTGTGTGTGTGTGTGATATCTCCCCTCTTCATTCATTCATTCATTCATTCATTCATTCATTCATTCATTCATCATCTCTCTCTCTCTCTCTCTCTCTCTCTCTCTCTCTCTCTCTCTCTCTCTCTCTCCTCTCTCTCTCTCTCTCTCTCCCACCTCTCCATTCATTCATATTCATTCATTCATTCTTTCATTCATTCATTATCTTCTCTCTCTCTCTCTGTCTCTGTCTTCTCTGTCTCTGTCTGTCTGTCTGTCTGTCTGTCTGTCTGTCTGTCTGTCTGTCTGTCTGTCTGTCTGTCTGTCTGTCTCTCTCTC
>CM060338.1:32789867-32792367 GCA_030674155.1 Stramonita haemastoma | reverse complement strand
CAACATCAACATCAATACTACACTATACAAAAATAAGATACAATAACAATAATGATAAATATTATGATTTCAAATTACTGAGTAAAGGGTGTTTCTTTATAAAATTGATGTGTGTGAGTGTGTTGTTGTAGGTGTGTTGCATGTGTTGTGCGTGTGTGCAGTTTGCATGTATTTTGGGTGTGGTGTCAAATTGTGTGTGTGTGTGTGTGTTTGTTGGTGTGCGTGTTGCGTGCGTGTGCGTGTTTATGTGTGTGTGTGCATGTATGTTTGTTTGTGTGTGTCTGTGTGTTTATGTGTATCTGGGTCTGTGTGTATCTGTGTCTGCATGTCAGCACTTCGCAATGTATGCTACTTTCACATAACACCCCCTCCCCCACATACTCCCCAGTTTGAGACTTAAAACACTGGAACGTGTTTTCTTACAGAGTAACAACAACAAGTGACAAGAATGATTGCACAAACAATATGGCCGGATAGTTTTGAGGTGGGGTGGGGTGTGGGTGTCGGATAATCGTGGTGATTTAATCAGTGAAGTGCGAGATAAGAACCCAACTTAAAAAAGATACGAACCCGCAAGAGGGATAACCAGACAACTTGCATCGATATGAAAAATGACAAGTGTTTGCTTTGGGGGGTCGGGTCTCTCTCTCTTTCAATCACGCAGTTCTTTCTTTTGTGTGCACGTACAAAGTCCGCGCCAGATAGGGGAACACTTTCAGTCCGGATATCACTACAGGGTAACCTCTGATAACAGACAGATTTTTTGGCCCATATAGGTATATTCGACGCAGTTTGTCCTGGATATTTGGAACGAGTTTAAGCCTGGATTTTAGGCTGATTTTTTTTAAAAACCTGGATTCTAGACTGACTTCATCTTGTACTTTGGGTTTTTTTTAACCTGTATTTTGAACTGAGTTATCTATTATTTTGGGATGATTTTATCTTGAATTTTAGGATGTCTTCTTTCGACAAATTTTTAGCTTGAATTTAGGAAAGATTTCAGGCTGGATGTCGGATAGATTTCAGCCCTGATGCTAGATTGTAGCCCAGATATTAAGCTGCAACCTGGTAAGTTTATTTCAGTCCTGATATCAAACAGATTTCAGCCCTTATGTAGATTAGATTTTAGCCCTCATGTAGAATCGATTTCAGCCCTTGTGTAGATTAGATTTTAGCCCTTGTGTAGATTAGATTTAAATTCAATTCAATTCAATTCAATTCAAAATACTTTATTATCTCCAAAACAGAGAAATGTAATGCCCTTATGTAGATTAGATTTCAGCCCTTGTGTTGATTTAGATTTCAGCCCCCATGTAGATTAGATTTTAGCTCTTATGTAGATTAGATTTCAGCCCTTCTGTAGATTAGATTTTAGCCCTCATGTAGAATCGATTTCAGCACCTCTTGTAGATTAGATTTTAGCCTGTTAGTTTAGATATTAAATTCAATTCAATTCAATCTAAATACTTTATTCTCCATACAGAAAATTAATGCCTATATGTAGATTAGATTTCAGCCTGTGTTCGGATTTAGATTTCAGCCCCATGTAGATTTAGATTTAGCTGCAATGTAAGTTATTTCAGCCTTCTGTACATTAGATTTCAGCCTTTATGTAGATTAGATTTTCAGCCCTATGTAGAATGATTTCAGCCCTTATGTAGATTAGATTTCAATCATTCTTCATACTGTACCTAATAGAGATTATGCCTCTATGTAGATTATATTTCAGCCCTCTTGTGAATTAGATTTCAGCCTCCTATGTAAATAAGATTTCAGCCTTATGTAGATTAGATTTCAGCCCTTTGTAGAATAGATTTCAGCCTTATGTAGATTAGATTTCAGCCCTTATGTAAAATAGATTATAGCCCTTATGTAGATTAGATTTCAGCCCTTATGTAGAATAGATTTCAGCCCTTATGTATATTAGATATCAGCCCTTATGTAGAATAGATTTCAGCCCTTATGTAGATTAGATTTCAGCCCTCATGTAGATTAGATTTCAGCCCTTCTGTAGATTAGATTTCAGCCGTCATTTAGATTAGATTTCAGCCCTTACGGCAGATACTGTTCAGCCTTGGGATAGCTTTCCGTCTGGACAATGGAAACTGTATTTCTCTCCCTTTCTTCTTGGTTCAGAATTATCTTAAATTGTTTTTGTTTTGTCATATACACACGGAAAAGGAGATTACCATACTACAAGTTCTGATTGACAGACTTGTCTTTCTCACACACACACGCACGCACGCACGCACACACACACACACACACACACACACACACACACACACACACACACACGCACACGCACGCACGCACACACAACTCACACACACACACGCGCGCCGCGCGCGCCCCACACCACCACACACACACACACACACACACACACACACACCACGCACCACACCCACCTCCCCCCCATACACACACAGAAAGAAAAACCAGCTACTCCCTACCCCCCCTTCCCTCTCCTCCCAGTCTTCCTAGACTCTTTTTCCAT
>CM060338.1:32777367-32782367 GCA_030674155.1 Stramonita haemastoma | reverse complement strand
TATGTATGTATTTGTATGTATGTATGTATGTATGTATGTATTATGTATGTATGTATGTAGTATGTATGAGTATGTAGTATGTATATATACATGTACGTATGTATAGTGTGTCTTTCTTATGCACGCGGCTGCCTCCTCTGTCTGTCAGTCTGAGTGTCACTGGACACTGGCTAAGGAGGTCTGTGACCAGGGGTAATTGGCAGCTGTGGAGAGGGCAACTATCGATCCGGGCCAATCATTCCCTCCTCTTTATTTCACACCACACGTCCCACAGGTTTGAGTGTAAACCACTTCTCCTCTGAGAGAGACAGGCCTCTTGAGCGACTTAATTAAGACTGTTTAGTTAGCGCAGGCTAAACGTTTTCTGTTTTTAATATGTGAGCTTATTATCGAGGCTTATATTAGAATGTTGTTATACTTTAAATTGTCGAAATTACCTTCATCAAGGCTTATATTAGAATTCTGTTATGTTTTAAAGTGTCAAAATTACCTTTAACTATGTCATGCTCTTAGCATAAGAACCCACATTCGATTTTAAGCTTGAAAGGGGAGAAGAAATATTCTGATGTCAGAGTGTAGTTGTCTGTTGTCTATGTGACAAGGTCTTTTAAAAGATTCATGAATACATGCAAAGGGATGGGAATAGCTCAGTGGTCAGAGCACTCTCTTTCCCCAAGCTAAGGCTAAGCACTTAGCATTTAGCGTGGTTACTGAGTGGAGGGGTAACTGCTTGCGCACCTTGACTTCAGTACAGTCTCCCAGCTCACCCAGCTGTAAATGGGTACCTGCCCTTTTTAGGGACAAGGAAGATAAAGCAGCGAGGGAGAGGAAATGGGCGCCGCCCTCAACATGCTGGTCTCTGGAGAAGCTGAGGTCTCTGACATCTCGCTCCCCAATGACCGCATAGGATAATTATGGGAGCATTTAACACGCAAACCGTTCTTCCAGTGTGCGTTCAATCTGACAGTGATTCCCAGATGGGATAAGTGCTAGTTTGTCAGAGTAAGTACTTCATTATTCTGGGGAACCCTCGAGCAGTTAAGCTGGGGAACACACGTACATCAGCAACAGCATACTGTTTGTATATTCAGTTTATTAAATCCTTTTTTGTCACTTTAGATTATCAAGAACATGTCTGTCCACTTAAAGTCAAAATCTGTCGCTGGAAACAATATATAAATAGCTTATGAAACACTGTAGCGTTAAAACAACTCTTTTAAGTCTGTCCATTTGTTGCTAGAGCTAAGTGGGATTGAAACACTGGTGGTCGAAGGTTGAGAACGGGAGTAGTCACAGAGTTCATTTCTGTTCGCTTTCAGGAGGAATATACCTGCATGCTTATACTGAGAATATGCCTGTGATTAGTCAATTCACCAATGGCTTAAAATATATTTGATTGCTGTTAAAATCAACGCTTTTGATTTTGTCCTTGATCGCTAGAATTTGTGGCATTGCCGCATCGTTGGTGTTTGGTCGGATATAATTATGTGGATTTGATATATTGTTAATGTACATATAATGTATGTTTTTTTATTTTTTATTAAGATATCATTTAAACCATATGGTCGGATGTGTAAATCAAGGATTTGTTGTCTGGAATAACAAGTTTAGAAGAAAAAGTTCTTTCAGAACTTGATGATGAATATGATTGGTTTATGGCTAATGTATGGAGTTAATAAAAAAAAAAAGTGTGTGTTGTGTAGTGTGTGCGCGCGCGTGTGTATATGGACGTGTTTGTGCGCTCTTGCTCGCGTGTATATGTGTGTGTGTTTTAGTGTTGGTAGTGAAAGTAGTAGTGTGTTTTTGATCAATACAAAACTGATTTATAAGCGGACACACAGCGTGAGAAAGAAAGAGCGTCAGAGGATTCCCAGAAAAAAAGTCTGGGTTATGCTAACCACACAAGAAGTGTGGAACTTCCTCAGTCAGCCTGCATACAGATCCAGAAAGTAATATCTGATGCTGGTGCCTCTGACCCTCACTCCTGTGCTGTCTGTCTGTAGAGAACCTCACGGCACTGACACCTGCAGCAAACAGCAGAGATCATAGCATAACCACTACAGAACGGTTGATCTTTTTTCTTCTTATTTATTTATTCTTTTCTATCGAGGATAATGGTCTCAGCATTCATGTGCTTTTTTACATCCTGCCATGTGTATATACACAGTTTTGTAAATTTTGTCATCTGTACCCACCGGCACACAATGGCCTACTCCTTCGAACATGTTTTAATATGTGCGCAAGATGTTTTGCGTGCGTTCGCACACGGGACCTCGGTTTATAGTCTCGTCCGAAGAATTTTTTGGGGAAATGGAGTCAGCACTGATAGAAACTCCCCTTGAAATGTCTTCGACTCTTATGTCCTATCTGGTAATCTTCGCATCTCTTGCTGATACTCGTTTGTTTCGTTTCCCCATCTTTCGAACTAAATTGTTCGGTGAGAGATCTGTCCTTTTTTGTTTGTTTTGGTTAAGCCCCTTATTATTGGGATTCTCTCCCACGTTTGTGTTGTGTTGTGGTGTGGTGGTGGTGGTGGTAGTTAGTGGTGGTGGTGGTAGTTAGTGGTGGTGGTGGTAGTTAGTGGTGGTGGTGGTAGTTAGTGGTGGTGGTGGTGGTGGTGGTGGTGGTGTGTGTGTGTGTGCGTGTGTGTGTGTGTGTGTGTGTGTGTGTGTGTGTGTGTGTGTGTGTGTGTGTGTGTGTGTGTGTGTGTGTGTGTGTAATCGTTAGGCATAAAAGTTCTATATACAATTCTATCATTGTTGTAAGCACTTCATGTGGATCGGTGGTCTGGAGGTAACGCGCCAGCCTAGAAAGGAAAAAGTCCGGGTTCGATCCCTGTTAGGGCCCGAAACTTTTCCTCCATCCACTAAACCATGAACCGTGGTCCTGGTGCTAGTCTTTCGGATGAGACGATAAAACCGAGGTCCTGTTCCAGAACACGCATTTAGCGCACGTAAACGAACCCACGGCAACAACAGAGTTGTCCCTGGCAGTATTCTGTATGAAAATAAAAGCCACTCTAATAAGAACAAATACACAGGAAAAGAAAAAAATGAATGAGTGGCGCTACACTCATGGCGACACGCTCTTCCCCGGGGGAAGATCAGCCCGAATTTCTTGTAGAGAAATCTGCCGTGACTTAAAAGTGATGTACAAATAGAGCTTTTATAAAAGAGAGATGAGCCGCAGAAATATGACGCATACTTACGTGCTTCCAGCAAGACTTAGCCAGTGAGAAGTGAGCATTGCTGTGTCTTCAGTGCATTAGTGCCCTGTCCTCTGATACAATGAGTATGGATGGGATGGGATGAGATGGGATGGGGTGGGGGATTCGTTTGTCTGTTGCTGCTGCTGCTGCTGATGCTCTGGGTAAGAAGAGGCCATCAGGGAATAGGCCTTTTTTTCTTTGACGCCTGGGTCTCTGAGAGAGAGAGAGAGAGAGAGAGAGAGAGAGGAGAGAGAGAGAGAGAGAGAGAGAGAGAGAGAGAGATAGAGAGAGAGAGAGAGAGAGAGAGAGAGAGAGAGTGCAAAAGGATGGCTCTGCTGTAGTGTGTTAATGTGTGTTGTGTTGTGTTGTGTTGTGTCGCGTTGTGTTGTGTTGTGTTGTGTGTGTGTGTGTGTGTGTGTGTGGATGAGTGAGTCTGTGTGTGTATGTGTGTGTGTGTGCGCGCGCGCGTGCGTGTACTATATCAAGCAGCAGAGAAGAATGATGATATTTCCTCTGATGTGACCATCACACACTGTGCAGACAACATAAGCGCTATTTTCATTGGATGGGAATAGTACGCGTCAGAAGCAGCAAACAACAGTTTGTTTGATTGGTTGGTGGGATATAGGCCCCCCTCAGACATTGTGTAGCAGACAGCAGCCATAGATTGGGTTGTTTTGGAAGAAAACATCATGCATGATTCATGAAATAATAATAACATTTCATTGGCTGGAAGAGAACAGCATGCATTATGCATGAAGTCATCAGAAAATTTGATTGGTTGGATGTGGAGATTCTGCATTATCCACCAGCAGTGTCGGGGTCAATGGTCATCATCTATGTCCATTATCTAGAGGACACAACTTGGATGGCTTCTCTGCGGGGACTGTTAAAGTGTATTAGCCCTCTCCTCTCTTCCGTCTTTTGCTATCGGTCATTAGTTCTCGTTGAAGGAGAAACGAAAGGTCAGTTTTGACGGACAACTTGACCGATGCTACAGCCTTTTTTTTTTTTGTTGTTTTTTTGCTGAGTTTCACTTTAATCCTGTAGGTCCAAGAAATCGTAATATCGAATCTGTAAATGAAGGATGGACATTTTGACGATCTCCCAGCTTAACTTAAAATGTAGGCCTGCCAGTGCCTTAGATCTCTTCTTGTATAACACTCATGCAGAAAATCAAATATGCTTGCTATGGATTCCGGAAATCATGTCAGCAATCGGTGGGTTATGGAAACATTTACATACCCAGCATGCATCATTTTCAAAAAGAATAAGCTGGTTTGAAGTTAAGATATGTTGGCTGAAGAAAGAAGGCAGATATGTAGAATTGCAAGCACAGGAGAAAAGCAGGAACTACACACCTTACCCAGTAAGGGAGCGCAGAGAAGTGAAGATACAAGCGTTCACAAACGCAGATAAATATGTAATACATTGACACCAACAACGCATTCTGTCCGAAAAAAGAAGAAAGAGAGATAGATGATAGATAGATAGATAGAGAGAGAGAGAGAGAGAGAGAGAGAGAGAGAGAGAGAGAGAGAGAGAGAGAGAGAGAGTCAGTCAAGTCAAACCAAATTCTTTTATTTCGAGGATAATGAATAAGCACTCGTGTGCTTTTTCACATTTAGAGAAGAGAGAGATACACACACACACACACACACACACACACACACCACACACACACACAACAACACACACACACACGGGAAGAGAGAGAGAGAGAGAGAAGAGGAGAGAGAGAGAGAGAGAGAGAGAGAGAGAGAGAGAGAGAGAGAAGAGACAGAGAGAGAGA
>CM060338.1:32767367-32769867 GCA_030674155.1 Stramonita haemastoma | reverse complement strand
TTCACTATAATAGTGCTGTTTTAGGAATAGTGCCTGTCTGTGTGTGGCACTACAGGCAGGGAACCACACACTACCCTCACTGAGAGCTCTTAGGAGGTCTAAGCCAGAAGCGGAAAGTCGTGAGTTGTGTCTGGGATCATAGAGACAGAAACTCACTATATAAAATAATGTCTGTCTCCCGTCTGTCACCATGGGCGATGGTGGAAACTCCACAAGTCTTGTCCTGAAGAATCCCCAGGCCACAGGGTCCCCTCACGAATAATGAAGACACCCCCAAATGAGTCATTGAATGATTTGGGTTGTTTTTTTTTCCCCGATCCTCGGTTAGATCTCCTGGGTTTTCCCAATGGTGAGAGTTTTGCGAATACGGCCCTTTACTCCCTATTAAGGTAGCTCAGGGACGGTGTCTAAACACGACCAGTGTGCATGCGGTTTTGAATGTTTGCACACAGGACCTCAGTTTATTGTGAAATTGAGAGAGAGAGAAAGAGAGAGAGAGGAGAGAGAGAGAGAGAGGAGAGAGAGAGAGAGAAGAGAGAGAGAAGAGAGAGAGAGAGAAGAGAGCAGACAGAGACAGACAGCAGCAGAAGACGCAACAACAACGAGGGATAGCACAGTCAGAATAAGAACAACAACTTTCTTTCTGCACTTCGTCCAGTAGGCCTATTACAATTGTCCTTACTCTCCCCCCAGAAACACCCCCCCCAAACCAACCGACAAACAACAAAGAAACACAAACATTTCGATCACGCAAATACCGCCTATTGGCCAAATGCTTTTAACTCTCTGTCCTCCACTGTGTTTTGGTTGTTTGATTTGTTTTGAATCTTAGATCTCTCTGTCTCTGTGTTTGTCTGCCTGTCTATCTGTCTGTCTGTCTGTCTGTCTGTCTCTGTCTGTCTGTCTCTATCTCTCTGTGTGCATATTTAGTTTTGTTTTTGTTCCATACATGTATTGTGCCCAGTCCCCTTCCCATTGTTCCCTTTGTTAATGGGCTTAAATCACAATAAACTACTCTTTGTCTGTCTTCTGTCTTCTATCTGTCTCTGTCTGTCTGTCTGTCTGTCTGTCTGTCTGTCTGTCTGTCTGTCTGTCTGTCTGTCTGTCTGTCTGTCTCTCTCTCTCTCTCTCTCTCTCTCTCTCTCTCTCTCTCTCTCTCTCTCTCTCTCTCTCTCTCTCTCCTCTCTCTCTCTCCCTCCCTCTCCCTCCCTCTAAGTATTACAGAAATATTTCTACACAATATGTATGATAAGAATTTCCTAGGAATAGTGGGAGTCGTCAGGCAAATGCGCATCTTTCACACACACACACACACACAACCCACACACACACACACACACACACACACACACACACACACACACACACACACACACACACACACGTACACACACACAACCCCCCCCCTCCCCCACTTCTGTTACTATTACTGATGTGCTGGATAGTGTTGTGCGCAGTTTAGCGTACATGCGGAATTAACCGTAGATTTTAACTGTGGAGTGTGACCTGTATGATTGTTTATGTGGACCTGATATCAGACAGTGACTTTGGATGCAACAGGCATGCACTGCCTTTAGTTGTGACCACTTTCCCTTCTGTTCTCCTATGTATGTATGTATGTATGTATGTATGTATGATATGTATGTATGTATGTATGTATGTATGTATGTATGTAATGTTTAGTTGTTGTTGTCTTCAATTTAACGTCTGTTCACTCTAAGTGATATTAGACAAGAGAAGTGGAAAGTGTAATGGAAGTGAGTGGAAGGGGTGAAAAGAGAAAACATTATAAGATAGCATTAATGGTGGTGTTTTTGTACCTTCAAAAAAAAACAAAAAAAAAACAACAAACAAACAATACTCTTAAAACCAGGAGCAAAATTTAAACTCAACAAAGTAGGAACAATTAACAATAATAATGTAACTACAGTAAATGTTCAAGTGGGCTGTGCAGTAAACATCCAACTATGGCAAAGGCTAACTTTTGAATTTTCAAATACATTTTCCAGAGACTGCTCAGAAAATGCAGGCAAAAATGGTTTTAGAATTGGGCACTCAAATATGATATGAGTGTTTGAAATATTATCTCCACATAGACATCGGACATTTTTTTGCAAAATTTGGTAAGGAATGCATTTAATTTCATTCTAAAATATAATGAACTAACCCTTCTTACGGTTAGAAAACTGAAATGTTTTTGAAAAGGAGCCATATTAAAAGAAATATGGGCAGTAGTTAAACGACTCTTTAAAGACCGTCCCTTGAATTGACCAGATTCTTTTAACTTACCCCATGATGTCTGCTCTAATATACGGTATCTCTCCTGTATAGATAAGGGAACATGCAGTTCTATCGATCCCATTTTATGTCTTGCCCCCTTTTTTGCAACTCTGTCAGCCCACTCGTTTGAAAAAATTCCAACATGAGAAGGTATCCAACAAAATGAAACAGGGATACCTCTTAAACTTAGGAGGTTTGTGACATGGTTAATTTCAAAAAT
>CM060338.1:32754867-32762367 GCA_030674155.1 Stramonita haemastoma | reverse complement strand
GCACGCACGCACGCACGCACACACACACACACACACACACACACACACAACCACAGACATACAGAGACAGAAAAGTTCCACAACAATCGATTCCACGAGGTAAATATCATGTTTCCAACATTTCATACCTTCCCGAGTTCTAAACAAGAGCAGCCCTGGTTTAGCAGACATTGAATAATGCCATCATTCCGCCTAGATGCCATTCCTGTGTATGCATCACTTCTGCTACACTTTGTCTCCCCATCTCATCATTTTCTCTCCAGCACAAGTGTCGTGACAGGCACACAACTATGGAAGCAGTAGCCGAGTGGGTTGAAATCACAGACTTTCTGCTCCTGGTCATCCTGAAATTCCAAGGTTCGAATCTTGGTAGGAGCGGTGGTGTAGAGATAATACGCTTACTTTGAAAGCGAGAAGTAGTGAGTTCGGTTCCCGTTTGAACTCTCTGAAATTTTGACTCATCCATGAGATTTGGAGTGGGGATCTGGGCGTTGTTCTTTCGGGAAGAGTCGATAAAATTAGTCATGTGTGCGACGCACATGTTTTTAACGCCTGTGAATAATAAGTGTGTGTGTGTGGTGTGTGTGTGTGTGTGTGTGTGTGTGTGTGTGTGTGTGTGTGTGTGTGTGTGTTGTGTGTGTGTGTGTGTGTGTGTGTGTGTGTGTGTGTGTGTATGTGTGTGTGTAAAGTGAAGAAAAGAAGACATCTTTGTCTGTCTGTATCTGTCTTTCTTTTCTCTCTCTCTCTCTCTCTCTCTCCTCTCTCTCTCTCTCTCTCTTCTCCTCTCCTCTCTCTCTCTCTCTCTCTCTCTCTCTCTCTCTCTCTCTCTCTCTCTCTCTCTTCTCTCTCTCTCTCTCTCTCTCTCTCTCTCTCTCTCTCTCTCTCTCTCTCTCTCCCCCCCTCCTCTCCCCCTCTCTCTCCTCTCTCTCTCTCTCTCTCTCTCCTCTCTCTCTCTCTCTCTCTCTCTCTCTCTCCTCTCTCTCTCTCTCCTCTCTTTCAGTGTGAACCAAGATAAAGATCCCATGATGGAACCAAGGCACGCGAAAGCTGTCATCACAAAACCTGTGTTCTCTGTTCAGCATGCAACGAGCATAAGCCCCAACCTACTACGCTACAATACAATACAATACAATACAATACAATACAATACAATACAATACAACCCAATATAGCACAGCACAACAGAAAACCAACACAATATACAACACAACACAATACAATACAATACAACACAACACAACACAACACAACACAACACAATACAACACAACACAATACAATACAATACAATACAATACAATACAATACAACCCAATATAGCACAGCACAACAGAAAACCAACACAATATACAACACAACACAACACAATACAAAACAATACAATACAATACAATACAATACAACCCAATATAGCACAGCACAACAGAAAACCAACACAATATACAACACAACACAACACAACACAATACAATACAATACAATACAACACAACACAACACAACACAATACAATACAACCCAATATAGCACAGCACAACAGAAAACCAACACAATATACAACACAACACAATACAACACAACACAATACAACACAACACAACACAATACAATACAACCCAATATAGCACAGCACAACAGAAAACCAACACAATATACAACACAACACAATACAATACAACACAATACAATACAATACAACCCAATATAGCACAGCACAACAGAAAACCAACACAATATACAACACAACACAACACAATACAATACAATACAATACAATACAATACAACACACCACGATAAAATACACCACACAGTAAATACAATACAATACAACACAATACAACATAACTCAACCCAACCCAACACAACACCACAGAAAAAACAACACAATACAATATACAACACAACACATACACCACAACACAACATACCACAACACAACACCACACATAACACTACAACTACAACACAACACATTACAATACAGTACAATCATCTTTTCTTTTTTTATGTTGCAGTGTTCGATTCGTCCGGCAAACCCACTCCTGGGATGCTGCTGGAGGATTACTGCAGGATGGAAACTATGACGAATGTCTGAACCTGCATCACTACCCAGAGCTGCAGGGCAACGAGAACACCACCCACTTGCCCAGAACCCATTTCTGCTCTGTCTTCTTCTCCATTCCTGTGTGGATGTCCAAGTTTTTCAAGAGTTTGGTAAGAAGAGGGGAGGGAGGGAGAGAGAGAGAGAGAGATGGAGGGAGGGTTGGAGGGGGGAGGGAGGAGAGAGGGGGAGGGAGGGTGAGAGAGAGGGAGGTTGGAGGGAGGGAGGGAAGGAGAGAGACAGACAGACAGACAGACAGACAGACAGACAGACAGACAGAGTGTATGTATATGGGGGGGGGGGGGGGGGGGGGGGCGGGGGGGTGTGTGTATGGGGGTTTTGGGGGGTGGGGGTGGGGTCTGTGTTTGTGTGTGTGTGTGTGCGTGCGTGTGTGTGTGTGTGTGTGTGTGTGTGTGTGTGTGTGTGTGTGTGTGTGTGTGTGTGCGTGTGTGTGTGTGTGTGGTTGTACAGTGTGTGTGAGTGCATGTGTGTGTGCCAGCGTGTGTTCATATGCACGCACATGCATATATGCCTATGTGTGAGGGTGCATGCAGGCGGGTTTGCGTGTGTTTATTCAGATATTTTGGGACCTTTCTATAGATATACCAAAAGATGGACTTGTTGCAGAAATCCCCTGTACAGAGACTGGCCTACACTTGTCAGCCAGAGATGAAATTCCATCACTTATCCAATAGCCAACCATTCCTATATCTGGACATTCCCCTAATACACTCACACTCACACACACACACACACACACTCACACACACACACACACACACACACCACACCACCCACACACACACACACACACACACACACACACACACACATCACACACACATCACACACACACACACACACACACACACACACACACACACACACACACACACACACACACACACACACACACACACACACACACACACACACACACACACACACACACACACACACACACACAAGTTTAGTTATAGGCCTGTCCATTCACTGATGTTGTCCTCCCATCTCTTCCTTGGTCTGCCTCTTTTTCTTCCTCCTTGGACAGTGCCTTGCAGTTTTATTTTTGCAAGTCCTTTTGATCTTGTGACATGCCCATACCATTTAAGTTTGCGCTTCTTTACGATTGTTAGAAAGTTCCAATGGTTTTGCTGCATTCTGTTACGCACGTCTTCGTTGCTTATGTGGTCTCTGTAGGAGATGCCAAGGAGTCTCCTGAAGCATCTCATTTCTACCGCCTGTACTCTTCTCTCCAAATCTGCAGTCAGGGTCCACGATTCACAGGCATACAGGAATATGGATACACGACACATAATATTATAAGTAATACTACTGGCAGAAGCAGAAAAGGGGGGGGGGGGAGGGGCACTAATCCTCAGATTGTTTACATTGGTCTTTTTTCTCCCCCCCCCCCCCAGGAGGTGCCCTATCCGGCCAAACTTTCACGTGTGACTGTGGACCTCTGTGTGCCACTCTCCTGCACTCCACACGACCTCCACACCATTGTCTCCCAGTGTAAGTAAGCCTGCTGCTGCTTTTGTCAGGAATTCATGGGATGGGGGTGGGGGGTAGAATACGGATCCGTGTGTGTGTGTGTGTGTGTGTAGGGGGGTGGTGGTGGTGGGGGGGTGGTGTGGTGGTGGTGGTGGTGGTGGTGTGTGTGTGTGTTGTGTTGTATGTGTGTATGTGTGTGTGTGTGCATATATGTGTGTGTTTGTGTGTGTGTGTGTGTGTGTGTGTGTGTGTGTGTGTGTGCGTGTGTGTTGTACGTGCGTGTACATTTACGAACACCCCACCAGCGCATGCATGATCACTTAGTCTACCACAAGAGGTCATATCACCTCAGACGTCATATGATAACAAAGTAATGATTTGTTATATCTTAAACACATGTACCCCTCCCTCCCTGCCCATCTCCTCCATCTCCTACCACCATCACCACCATTACCACCCACCACTACCACCACCACCACCATCACCGCTACCACCACCACCATTACTACTACCACCCTTGCCACCATCACCACCAACACAACCCAAACAATCACCACCACCATTACTACCATACCACTCACCACCATCAACACCACCGCCACCACCACCACTACCATCACCACCTACACCATCACCATCACCATCACCACCACCATTATCATCTCAAATGCTGCCACTCGAACCTCCCTTCCCCCGACCCTGCGCGCGCGCGCATGTGCACGCACACACACACACACACACACAACACACACACAAACACACACACACACGCACACACACACAAACACATAACCCCCCCCACACACACACACACACACACACCACAGAACACACACAACCCCCCCCCCCTCCCACGCACACACACACACACACACACACTGACAACACACAGCCAGTCACTGACCTAGCTACTTGACATTTTCTTCTTCAGGTTGCCGGCAAAACAATAATGTTTTTGGGCAACAAAGCTATGTGGCTAAACAGTGTGCCCTGCCAACACGAGTGACACACAGCAAGTGTGTTTGCATACGAATCAAGACTTTCAGAATCTTTTTTTTTTTTAATTTCAGAATGCATCTACTTTAATACGGGTAAAAACTGTCACCTTGGAGTTCTAGCTAAGGAACGAAAAAAAATTCTGTGCCATGTTGGAGGTGTTGTTATAAATTATTGAATTTAGCCTACGGTACCTGAATGGGAAAAATAAATCTGTAATTTATTTTAGGACTACATGTGAAACATGACATCTTTTTGATGCTACCTCATGAAAAAGCAAAGTCTAAGTGTTTTTTTTCTCTATGGTTATATTTAGTTTTTGTTTATGACAATTTCATGCAGAGAAATCTTCTGTGACATAAAGTGGTATACAAAAAATTAAATTAAAAAATAACTGGACGTAGCAGTTATATGGCTTCCTGTCAGTCTTCTTTTGTGATTCTACACAAATTGTCGTAGCATCTGCCTGGGAGAGCATTCTGGATGAAAGGATTTCTGTTTTCCTTTCCTACCTAAGTTCACTGGCTTCCTTTGCTATTCTTGGTAATCTGTTTATTCTTTCTATAATGCACAGCCTCAAATCATTTTTTTGCTATATTGCGCAAACTCCAGACAATTTTTTCTATAATGCACGACTCCAAATATTTATTTCTATAATTCACAACTCCACATAATTTTTCTATGATGCACAACTCCAAATACTTTTTTCTGTAACGCACAAATCCAAATCATTTTTTAATAATGCACAACTCCATATAATTTTTTTCTATAATGCACAACTACAAATAATTACTTCTACAATGCACAACTCCAAATGATTTTTTCTACAATTCACAACTCAAAAATAATTTTTTCTATAATGCACAACTCCATACCATTTTTTATATAACGCACAATTCCAAATCATTCAAGTGCAAAACAAAAAAAAACCCAAAAAGGCACGGTGGTAAATCTCACCCTGACAAACTCCAGTTAGAGGTTTCAAGTTTAGGACATTCACCCATAATGTTGACACACGATGTAAGCATTTTAGAGATTATAACCTTTATTTAGCATTTATATAATCCCATTCACCCCAATGACCGATCGGCGATTGCTTTAGAAGAAAAAATCTCGTGCACCCGGTCAAATGCCTTTTCATACTCTACAAATGGACGCTAGAGTCGGTTTTCTATTGGCAAGGTAGACACGGACCATGCAGGGAAGTGTGTTCTATCAAGTGATTGATCAGGAGTGGAATGATCTATCGGCTCCTGATCGATGTACTGTGCTGGAAAATTGGATTAATTTTGTGCATGATTGTGTGTGTGTGTGTGTGGGGGGGGGGGGATGGGGGGGGGGATGGGGGGGAGTGGGGGGGGTGGGGGGTGGGATGTGTGTATGTGTGTTGGTTGGTGTGTGTGTATGCTTGTCTGTATAAACGTTCTGTGTGTGTGTGTGTGTGTGTGTGTGTGTGTGTGTGTTGTGTGTTGGTGGGGGGGGGGGGGGGTGTATGTGTGTGGGTTGGTGGATGTGTGTGGGTTGGATGGATACACACGCTCTTGTGTGTGTGTGTGTGTGTGTGTGTGTGTGTGTGTGTGTGTGTGTGTGTGTGTGTGTGTGTGTGTGTATGCCTTTCTGTCTGTCTGTCTGTGTGTTTCTGTGTGTGCGTGCGTGTGTGCGTAGGCGTGTGTGAGTTTTTGTGTGTATGCACGTGTCTGTGTATAAGTGTATACGTGTGTGCGTGTGTGTGTATGTGTTACCGTGTTATAAGGTATACAACAGCGATCTTAACTGTGTGACAAGCAAAGCCTTGCAGATATGAGAGAGACATATGTTTTGTTAGTGTGTTTGGTAGCTTGGCCTACACAAGGATGTGCTGATAATAATTATATGAACATTGGACGCATCTGATTATGCGCTCGCGCGCCACACGCACGCGCACGTGCACACACACACAACACACACACGCACACACGCACACACTTACATACACACACGCACACACACGCACGCACGCACGCACACACACAGTGAGACAAACACACACACACTTACTCACACGCACGCAAGCACGCATGTACGCACGCACACACACACACACACATTGAAAATGACTCATTTTTGAAGCCATTCACTCATAAACTGACGTACTTACCTCAAACACATTCGTGCACCCGCGCCCGCGCGCTCGCTCGCTTGCACACATACACACACTCACGCACACACACACACACACACACACACACACACACACACACACACACACACACACACACACACACACTTTTTCTTTCCTCCCCCCCTCTCTCTTGTTTGTCCCTGTCTGCCTATGTCCCTCTATGTCTGTCGTCTGTCAGTCTGTCTGTCTGTCTGTATCTCTCTCTCTATCTCTCTGTCTCCGCCTCTGTATCTCTGTCTCTCTCTCTGTCTCTGTCTCTCTCTGTCTCTGTCTCTCTCGTTCTCCCCCCTTCTCTCTCTCTCTCTCTCTCTCTCTCCTCTCTCTCTCTCCTCTCTCCTCTCTCTCTCTCTCTCTCTCTCTTCTCCTCTCCTCCTCTCTCTCTGTCTCTGTCTCTCTCTGTCTCTGTCTCTCTTTCTCTCCCCCCCCCCTCCTCTCTCTCTCTCTCTCTCTCTCTCTCTCTCTCTCTCTCTCTATCTCTCTCTCTCTCTCTCTCTCTCTCTCTCTCTTCTCTCTCTCCTCTCTCTCTCTCTCTCTCTCTCTCTTTCTCTGTGTCTGGCACAGCCGATAAAATGCCAATGGCCATGTCTAGTCTGGACACTCACCGATCATAAAAACAACTGCTGAACACTGTCTGACCCCCCCCCCCCCCCCTCATCCCCTCTTCCCCTGTCCACCCTCGCCCACCCCAAAAAAGAAATGAGATAATTATGATATGCATTGCACTTATATAGGTTTTAACAAGAC
>CM060338.1:32717367-32727367 GCA_030674155.1 Stramonita haemastoma | reverse complement strand
ATGGGGCTGGGCTATTTTCTGCATTCCACACGTCGCCAGATCTTCTTCAGAAAGGTCAGTGTATCAAGGAGGAGAGGAGGGGGGGGGGGGGGGGGGGGGGAGAGAGGGAGGTGATTTTGCTCCAATATCTATAGATTGGAGTTTTGGGGGTGATTCAGAGGTTAATTAGTGTGTGTGTGTGTGTGTGTGTGTGTGTGTGTGTGTGTGTGTGTGTGTGTGTGTGTGTGTGTGTGTGTGTTTAAGTGTGTGTTTGTGTGTGTGTGTGTATGTGTGTGTGTGTGTGTGTGTGTGTGTGTGTGTGTTTTAAGTGTGTGTGTGTGTGTGTGTGTGCGTGCGTGCGGGCACGCGTGCATGCTTAGGTTTTAGTGCAGATATGTAAAATTTCTTACTTTAGTGTTGCAAGCGCCTAGATAACAGCTTTGTTTCAAAATCAAATCAAATCAAATCAAATTTTTTTATTTCGAAGGTAATGTCAAATGTCAGAACAATCATCTTCTCTTTCTGTTATTTTGTTGTGTTGTTGTTGTTTTTTAAACCCAAGTTCATAAAAATGTCCGAGTTTTGCGTTGCTGTGTCTTATTAAAAATTTTCTAGGTCATGAAATGATCAATTTGCCGCCCACTTCCAAAAGGATGTCTCCCACATTAATTTGCTTATACCTGTACTTTACAGACGTAACTGACTGGTCATTACACCTTCGATGTTGTAGGTAGGTAGGTAGGTAGGTAGGTAGGTAGGTAGGTAGGTAGGTAGGTGTCTATGGTTACCCGTGTAGGATATACGCTATTTCAATTTTTTTATATATAGGATATACGTTATTAAAATCGTTATGTTAACAAGCGGTGGAAGGTTACGTCAGGGTATAAACTACGCTGATTTGTTTGGGATGATGATTTTTTGTTGTTGTTTTTATGTGTCATGGACTGTATTGCAGCACGCATACTCGCGCACAACGACACAACGCACACAGCACGCACGCACGACACCACGCACGCACGCACGCACGCACACACACGCACACACACATACACATACACACGCACACACACACACGTACACACACTCTCTACTCTCTCTCATCTTCTCTCTTCTCTCTCTCTCTCTCTCTCCTCTCTCTCTCTCTCTCTCTCTTCTCTCCTTCCTCTCTCTCTCTGTAAGCGCGCGCGCGCGCGCAAGTGTGGTGTGTGTGTGTGTGTGTGTGTGTGTGTGTTGTTGTGTGTGTGTATACATATATGCATATTATACATACATATATGCATATTATACATACGTACATATATACATATATATATATATATATATCTATATATCTATATATCTATATATCTATTAATATATATATATATATAATATATATATATATATAATATATATATGTGTGTGTGTGTGCGTGCGCGCGCGCGGCGTTACCTCTAGACCACCGAAACCACCATCGTTCTTTTGCGTATTGTTTGGTGTGGTGGTATTGTGAAGCTAGCGTCTATTCACACAACTAGTAACTATTCCCCACTCATCCCCAAAAGAACAATAGCAAGAAAAACGTACCTCTGAACATGTTCAGCATTGAGGTTTCAAGCAAAAGAAAATAGCACTCGGTAGGCTGAAATCCATAGAGAGGTCAAAGGTAAGCAACACCATCTTCCAACAATGAACAGACCACCCCCCCCCCCCCCCCAAAAAAAAAAAAAAAAAAAAAAAGAACAGACCACCTCCCCACCCCCCCACCCCCATGTAGAATATCAGTTGCTATCCTGTGCCATAGTCATATCAGCTCCAGGTCTTAATAAAAGGTACAAGGTAAAGGTGTCCCATAACCTGTGTGGTCGTAGGGGCGCGAGGCATCAGAGACCTCAGCTTCTCTAGGGGACAGCACGTTGAGGGCAGTGGCGCCCATCTCCTCTCCCTCGCTGATTTACCTTCCTTGACCCTAAAGAGGGCCAGGGGAGGTATTAATAATGATAATACTGATAATACATGCAATTTATATAGCGCTATATCTTAAAAAAACACCCCCCCAAAACCAAACCAAACAACCCAAAGTTTCAACGTCTTGTTTCAACGTCTTTGTTTCAACGTCTTTGTTTCAACGTCTTTGTTTCAACGTCTTGTTTCAACGTCTTTGTTTCAACGTCTTGCTTGTTTCAGGTGCCGTTAATTGTGGGCTGGCTGACGTCACTGGGGGTGGTGGGGGCGGTGATCTACGTGACGTACGAGGGGACGAAGGAGGGGGGCGGGGGGTGGACGGCCCGGCAGTGCGGGGTGTACCAGGCCGTGTCCCGCCCCCTGTGGTGTCTGGCCGTGTCCTTCATCATCTTCCTCTGCAGCATCGGCCAGGGGGGTGAGGCAATGATGTCTTGTTTATTTATTTAGTTAGTTAGTTAGTTAGTTAGGTAGGTAGGTAGGTAGTTAGTTAGTTACCTAGTTAGTTAGTTATATCACTTTTATGTCACAGCAGATTCCTTTGCAGCATCGGGCAGGGCGGTGAGTGAGGCAGTCAGTCACGTCTTATCAATGTATTTATTTAGTTAGTTAGTTACTTAGTTGGTTAGTTAGTTGGTTAGTTAGTTAGTTAGTTAGTTAGTTAGTTAGTTAGTTAGTTAGTTATATCACTTTTATGTCACAGCAGATTTCTCTGCAGCATCGGGCAGGGCGGTGAGTCAGTCAGTCATGTCTTGTTTGTTTATTTATTTATTTATTTATTTATTTATCTATTATTTGTGTATTTATTTACGCCACTGTCATGTCACAGCAGATTCCTCTGCAGCATTTTTGGCTGGGCGGTGAGTGAGGCAGTCAGTCACGTCTTCTTTCTTTCTTTCTTTCTTTCTTTCTCTCTCTCTTTTTTTCTTTGTTTATTTATTTATTTAGACCACTTTATGTCACTGCAGATTCCTCTGCAGCATCGGCCAGGGCGGTCAGTGAATCAGTCACTCACGTCTTCTTTAGTTACTTGTTTATTTGTGACGCTCCACCACATATTAATGAGTCGCATTGCACCAGAGGTCAATTTTAGTTATTGACATGATATCAAACTGCAATAAAATGGCTATACAATACACAAAAAAAACCAGATTAAAAATCGGACAATTCTGTCAAAAGTTATATAGCAAGTTGAAATTCTAGACTGCAGGAAATGACAAAATGAGAAATTGACAAGTTTAGCATCCTAATAGGTGGTCAGAATGAGGGCTTGGGTATTTTTAAAACACGGAGACAAAATTATGATTTGATATTTCATTATGAGGTAGAATAATGGCTATACTTTTATAATCAATTAAAATCTCGAAATTGCCAACTTGACCCCACCTGCCTTTAATGGCTCCTAGCTGAAAAGTGGGTTATGTGCTAAGCAGCTAATTTCGTGGTGGAGCGTCACATTTATTTATTTATTTATTTAGACCACTTTATATCACAGCACATTCCTCTCTAGCAAGGGGCAGGGCGGTGAGTCAGTCACGTCTGCACCAAAGCTGGGAACATCACACCGTCCATCACAGGGTGTGGCCCAAACCCAAAGCTGTGTGTCACTTATTGATACATGTCAGCTCATTTTATTTATCTGTTTTTTAAATTTATTTATTAATTCATTTATTACCACTTAATGTCACAGCAGATTCCTCTGCGTGAAATTCGGGATGCTCTCTCTCCTCGGGGAGAGCACGTCACCACAAGTGCAGCGCCTACCCATTTTTTTTTTCTTTTTCCTGTCTGCAACTGTATTTTGTTTCCCTATCAGAGTGGGTTTTTTCTACAGAATTTTGCCAGGGAATTGTTGCCGTGGGTTCTTTTTTACGTGCGCTAAATAATAATGTGTAACACACGGGACCTCGGTTTATCGTCTCATCCGAAAGACTAGCACCTAGACCACCACTCATGATGTAATGGATGTGAGAAAAGTATTGGGCCCAAACGGGATTCGAACCACCGCACAGCAGCAATTCTTACCTGCTGTGCCTGATATCTGATATAGTACGTGCATAAGCGCATCTATAAGCATGCATTTGTGTGTGTGTGTGTGTGTGTGTGTGTGTGTGTGTGTGTGTGTGTGTGTGTGTGTGTGTGTGTGTGTGAGTGTGTGTGTGTGAGTGTGCGTGTGTGTGTGTGTGTGTGTGTGTGTGTGTGTGTGTGTGTATGTGCGTGTTTGTACGTGTGTGTGCGTGTGCGTGTGTGTGCGCGCGCACGTGCGTGTGTGCGTGCGCGTACATGCGTGCGTGCGCGCGCGCGTGCATGTGTGTGTGTGTTGTGTGTGCAGGGTTCGTGTACAGGATACTGTCGTGCAACATCTTCGTGCCGCTGTGTCGCACCACCTATGGCGTGTATCTGCTGCATCCCATTCTCATCACTGTCGTGTTCAGCGGCTCCCGCTACCCCCTGTACTTTACCTTCGGCTCTCTGGTCAGTCCTTCTCTCTCTCTCTCTCTCTCTCTCTCTCTCTCTCTCTCTCTCTCTCTCTCTCTCTCTCTCTCTCTCTCTCTCTCTCTCTCTCTCTCTCTCTCTGCCCTCTTTCTTTTTCTCCTTTCCCTTCTTTTCCTTTTTTTTTCTCCTGAGGGCTGGATGTAAAAAAAGAAGCATGTAATGCTGAATCTATTACCCTCTGAAAAATAAGCATTGTTTAAAAATTGTTTTTTTTAAAATTGTTCTTACATTTTCTTTCTTTTTTTTTGTTTTTGTGTTTGTATTGTGTTGTGTTGTATTGTGTTGTTTTGTGCTGTATTGTGTTGTATTGCATTGTATTGTATTGTGTTGTATTGTATTGGCACATGTACTGACAGAGGTTTGTGCTTGAAGTTGACCTGGGGAGATCGTGAAAATAAGTCCCCCACTGCACCCTTCATCAATACACCAGAAGCCGGAAAGATTCGAACCCATGACTTCATGGATCCATGGGGTTCAAGTCAAGCGGTGTCCACCACCTGAGTCCACTTCGGATCCTGCTACTGATGCTATTGCTGTTGCTGTTATTGTTGTTGCTGCTGTTTCTGCTACTGCTGTTATTGCTGTTGCTGTTACTGTTATTGCTGTTGCTGCTTCTGCTGGTGTTGCTGCTATTGATGTTGCTGCTAAAGCTGCTGTTGGTGTGGTGTGTGTGTGTGTGTGTGTGTGCGCGTGCGTGTGTGTGCGAGAGAGAGAGTCATACACACACACACACACACACACACACATACACACACACACACACACACGCACAACACACACACACACACACACACACACAACACACACACACACACACACACACACACCCACACACACACACACACACACACACACACATAACACAACACATACTTACACACTTCTACCGGGGTTTTTTTTAATTCTCAATCTGTATGGCGACAGGTGTACCAGTTTGTCTCTACCGTGGTGTGTTCCTACGGGCTGGCTTTCTTCCTCATCACCATGGTGGAATCTCCTTTCACCACCCTGGAGGCTGTTCTACGAAAGCGCTTATGATGGGGGGCCAATGCTATAGGGATAGGGGAAAATCATCCTCTTCAGGGAAAAAACAACCGTCTTCTTCAGATTCTTCTGTGCAGACAACGAGACCGCTCTCTCCCCCCCTCTCTGTCTTACCCCCCCTCCCCTGGCCCCCCTAGTGCAGCCCTCTCTATCTATGGCTGAGAGTCAGACTTGAGAGTCAGATATGTAGTTCTGATGAGAGGGGAGGGAGATTACGATGCTGACTGACCTGTTTTGTTTTTTCACGGTGTCTCTTTCAAGTGGATGCCTTAGTTGATGATGATAACGATGATGATGATGGTGGTGATGGTGATGATGATGGTGATGGTGATGATGATGATGATGATGATAAGGAGAAGGAGGAGGACGAGGAAGATGATGATAAGGAGAAGGAGGAGGACGAGGAAGATGATGACAATAACAAAAGATATTCAGAAAGTCTAACCCTAATAAACACAAAAAAAATCAAGGTATGTGGAATTGTTAAAGCGTAGGACAAAAGTAATAGAGCAACATTCAAAAGTATAATGCGCGCGCGAGCGCACACACACACACACACACACGCACGCACACACACACACACGCACGCACGCACGCACGCACGCACGCACGCACGCACGCACGCACGCACGCACGCACGCACACACACACACATTTTCAACTCAGTGTGTCAACAATCAATTTTCTGGTGTAATTTTGAACATTGGCCAGTGAACACAAGGGTAAAAAAAAAACAGGGTTATGTGCGTAGGTCTTGGATCGAGATATGATCCAAAGTTTTTTTAATACTTTTTTTAATAGAAGCTTGTTCATTTAAACTTGTGTATCTTGAAAATGAAAAGCTCGACATTCCAGGATGACGAACAATAAGCATTGTGCGTTACCAGTGAGAGACTAGTGTGGCATTTTAGATAAGAAAACTATGATATTAAATTTGGGATAAGAAGACCAGAGTGACGTTTGGATAAGAATACCATCATGGCATTTTGATAAGAATACCGTCATGACATTTGGATAAGAATACCGTCATGGCATTTGGATAAGAATACCGTCATGACATTTGAATAAGAAGACTATAATGACATTTGGATAAGAAAACCATCATGACATTTGGATAAGAAGACTATAATGACATTTGGATAATAAAGTCATCATGACATTTGGATAAGAAGACTATAATGACATTTGGATAAGAAAACCATCATGACATTTGGATAAGAAAACCATCATGACATTTGGATAAGAAAACCATCATGACATTTGGATAAGAAGACCATCATGATATTTGGATAAGATCGTCATGACATTCGGATAAGAAAATCATCATGACATTTGGATGAGAATACCGTCATGACATTTCGATAAGAAAACTATAACGTTAAATTTTGGATAAGAAGATCAGCATGACATTTGGATAAGAATGGCATTTGGATAAGAAGACCGTCATGATATTTGGATAAGAGGACCATAGTGACATTTGGATAAGAAGACCATCAATGCATTTGGATAAGAAGATCATGAATGATATTTGGATAAGAGGACCATAGAAGACATTTGGATAAGAAGACCATGGTGACATTTGGTGACAAAGACCATAGTGACATTTGGCTAAGGAAACCATAGTGACATTTGGCTAAGGAAACCATAGTGACATTTGGCTAAGGAAACCATAGTGACATTTGGCTAAGGAAACCATAGTAACATTTGGCTAAGAAAACTATAGAAGATATTTAGATAAGAAGACCATAGTGACATTTGGCTAAGGAAACCATAGTGACATTTGGCTAAGGAAACCATAGTGACATTTGGCTAAGAAAACTATAGAAGATATTTAGATAAGAAGACCATAGTGACATTTGGCTAAGGAAACCATCGTGACATTTGGCTAAGGAAACCATCGTGACATTTGGCTAAGGAAACCATAGTGACATTTGGCTGTGACATTTGGCTAAGGAAACCATAGTGACATTTGGCTAAGGAAACCATAGTGACATTTGGCTAAGGAAACCATAGTGACATTTGGCTAAGGAAACCATAGTGACATTTGGCTAAGGAAACCATAGTGACATATGGCTAAGGAAACCATAGTGACATTTGGCTAAGGAAACCATAGTGACATTTGGCTAAGGAAACCATAGTGACATTTGGCTAAGGAAACCATAGTGACATTTGGCTAAGGAAACCATAGTAACATTTGACTAAGGAAACCATAGTGACATTTGGCTAAGGAAACCATAGTAACATTTGGCTAAGGAAACCATAGTGACATTTGGGTAAGGAAACCATAGTGACATTTGGCAAAGGAAACCATAGTGACATTTGGCTAAGGAAACCATAGTGACATTTGGCAAAGGAAACCATAGTGACATTTGGCTAATAAAGTCATAGTGACATTTGGCAAAGGAAACCATAGTGACATTTGGCTAATAAAGTCATCGTGACATTTGGCAAAGGAAACCATAGTGACATTTGGCTGAGAAAGTCATAGTGACATTTGGCAAAGGAAACCATTGTGACATTTGGCTGAGAAAGTCATAGTGACATTTGGCAAAGGAAACCATCGTGACATTTGGCTGAGAAAGTCATAGTGACATTTGGCAAAGGAAACCATAGTGACATTTGGCTGAGAAAGTCATAGTGACATTTGGCAAAGGAAACCATAGTAACATTTGGATAAGAAAACTATAGAAGACATTTGGATAAGGAGACCACAGCGACATTTGGATAAGGAAACCATAGTGCCTATGATGGGTGGACATCTCAGACTGGATAGGTCTGAAGCTGAGTGAAGGAAGCACTGCGAGAGAGAGGGAAGGAAGGAAGGAAGGAAGGAAGGAAGGAAGACAGAGAAAGATGAAGAAGGCTGATTGTCAAGTCTTCCATGAATGTTAAGAAGGATTATTGTGTAATGTCATGCGATGTGATGTAATGGAATGTAATGTAACACAGTATGATATAATGCAATGTAATGGAATGTAACGAAATGTGATGTGATGTGATTTGATGTCATGAGATGTAAAATGATGTGATATAATTATAATGTCATATACTGTGATGTAAGGTTATGTGATAGAACCGTACTGGGATGCTATGTAATGTGGTGTAATATGACGTAACGTAATGTGACGTGGTGTAACGTCACGTGCTGTAACGTAACGTATAGTAAACATTGAAGCCACACACCACAGATCCTTAACTGTTGCACTGCAGACATGTCATCTTGTTGTGGTACAGTCGTGCATGTGTTTATCCAACACAGACTACATACACGCAGAACATCTTGCGCACACGTTACATCCTGTTCCGCTTTTCGTAAGAGTAGGCCATCGTGTGCCGGTGGGAACAGATGACATTTACAAAACTGCATACACACGGGGACTGGATGTAAAAAAACAAAATACGAATGCTGATTCCATTATCCTCCATATAAAAGAATGAATAAATAACAATAAAATAAATAAAAATAAAATACACACTAAGGTAGAAGCCCCAGTTTTAAAGTCCGCATAGGCCACACACAACAGTGGTCTTGCAAGACTGGCAGCCGTTAAGCGCCTAACAAGTCAGGCCCAGCACATCTGACCGGTGTGATAACGACTTACCAAAGCTACAGAATTATTTATTTATTTATCTATTTATTTGTTTTTCTTTTATATCGAGCATAATGGAACAACCACTTATCTGAAAGGAGTGTAATGCCTTCCGATCGCCTTATGAGAAATATTGAAAAATGGTTTTACTTATAAAGATATGTTGAAATTAGGGGGAAAAAAAGGTACGAAACAGTTCAAAGCATGCTTTAAGGGAACTATATAGCATGGTGGTTAGAATGATGCACATTGCGCTCGTGGTCTGCTGACCCGGGTTCGAATCTTGTTTAAGAGGGTTTTTTTCCTCTGGAGTTAACATCAGTGCCGAGTCCACTCCCTCAAAAGTCCTTTGGATAAGACTTTAAACCGAGGTCCCGTGTTCAAACTACGCGCAGATCATCTAGCGCACATGTTAAATCCAGTCCCTTTATTCAGAGGGGTAGGCTATTGTATGCCGGTGGGAACGAATGACAAAATTGACAAAACTGCATACACACGGGACTGGATGTAAAAAAACCCCACACGAGTGCTTATTCCGTTATCCTCGAAATAAAAGAAAAGATGAAATAAATAAATAAATAAATAAATATCTATTGCTATCTGTCATAACAATGACCACAAATGCGTTGCGTTGCCGTTAAGCGCCTAACAAGTCAGGCCCAGCGCATCCGACTTCGGCGTGATATCGACTTAACCAAAGCTATGGACCTGATAATCATGCGAGGAGTGTAATTCCTTCATAACGCCTCTTATCGCTAATATTCAAAAATGTTTCCATTTCTTATATTTTTGAACTTAGAAAAAAAGGCACGAAACAGTTCAAAACATGCTTTTAAAAACACTGACGGACAGAGAATATACTGAACATATTGTTCAGACCGGGATAGCTCAGTGGTCAGAGCACTCGCTTTCCCCAAGCGAAGGTTAAGCAGCATCGAGCGTGGTTACCA
>CM060338.1:32707367-32714867 GCA_030674155.1 Stramonita haemastoma | reverse complement strand
TGTAGTGCAGTGGTCTAGTGTATAGTGCAGTGCAGTGTACTTGTGCAGTATAGTGCTGTATTCTAGTGTAAGTGCAGTGCAGTGTACTAGTATAGTGCAGTAGTTTAGTGTATAGTGCAGTTTACTAATGTAGTACAGTGCAGAAATCTAGTGTAAGTGCAGTGCAGTAATTTAGTATAGTGTAGTGCAGTAGTTTAGTGTATAGCGCAGTTTACTAATGTAGTACAGTGCAGAAATCTAGTGTAAGTGCAGTGCAGTAATTTAGTATAGTGTAGTGCAGTAATTTAGTGTATAGCGCAGTTAACTAGTGTAGTGCAGTGCAGTAATCTAGTGTAAAGTGCAGTGCAGTGCACTAGTGTAGTGCAGTAGTTTAGTGTAGTGCAGTAGTTTAGTGTAGTGCAGTAGGTTAGTGTAGTGTAGTAGTTTAGTGTATAGTGCAGTTTACTAATGTAGTACAGTGCAGTAATCTAGTGTAAGTGTAGTGCAGTAGTTTAGTGTAGTGCGGTAGTTTAGTGTATAGTGCAGTTTACTAATGTAGTACAGTGCAGTAATCTAGTGTAAAGTGCAGTGCAGTAATTTAGTGTAGTGAAGTGCAGTAATCTAGTGTAAAGTGCAGTGCAGTGTACTAGTGTAGTGCAGTAGTTTAGTGTATAGCGCAGTTTACTAGTGTAGTAAAGTGCAGTAATCTAGTGTAAAGTGCAGTGCAGTAATTTAGTGTAGTGTAGTGCAGTAATTTAGTGTATAGCGCAGTTTACTAGTGCAGTACAGTGCAGTGGTCTAGTGTAAAGTGCAGTGCAGTGTATGCAGCTTTCATTCCCAGCAGCTGACTTCTCTGCTGTAAAATTCGGGCTGTTGTCCCTGCAGAGAGCACGTCGCCACAACAATAGCGCCACCCATTCTTTCTCAATCTTTCGAATTTACCTGTTTGTATGTGTATTTATTTCACTATGAATGTGAGGTGGATTTTCTTTTCTACTACCCAATTTTGCAAAGGCTGGCTCTTGTTGCTATAGATTTTATTTCCCTGTGCGATGAATGCGCGTGACACATGACACCTCAGTTTTTCGTCGCATTTGAAAGACTAGCACCCATCCCACCATTCCATGTCAAGTGTATGGGGGGAGGGGGAAGGGTAGGTTAGGACACAGGTTCGGGATTGCTTTTCGGAAGAGTAGATCATTGTGTGCCGGTGGAAACGGATGACAAAATTGTAAAACTGCGTATACACGGGGACTGAATGTAAAAAAGCACATGAGTAATTATTCCATTATCCTCGAAATAAAAGAAGAAAAAGAAAAAGATCCTGTACTGATCCCCTATTGCTGTCTTGTTATAATTGTTATGTTTGTTGTTGAATTTTCGTTACATTCCGATACGCAAGAAGTTAACGCCATAGTGTACTGTGATTTTTGATGTGCATAGATTTTTTTTAAAAATGCTGTTCATAATTATACGTCTTTATTCTCATCGATTTAAATGTTTTAATGGATAAAAAATATTGTGATGGGCTGTTGTCTTCCGTGTGTGCACACGCGCACATTCCTACCAGTGTATGTATTGTTTCATTTATTTATCTGTTTATTTATCGGAAAGACTGTGGTCAAACTCTTCAACATATCAGTGGGCCTTTTGTGTACGTGTTGTTGCGATCGTTATGTCGAGGGAAACAGTTTTGTATGATTATAAGGGTTCCATAGTTTTAACTCGCAGTATTGGTACTTTCATTTTAACTTGTGTGTGTGTGTGTGTGTGTGTGTGTGTGTGTGTGTGTGTGTGTGTGTGTGTGTGTACGTGCGTGCGTGCGTGCGTGCGTGCGTGTTTTAGGTATCTTTCCGTTTTGTACACTTTGTCAACTCTATTCTTATCGAAACATGCTGTGCACATTCTTGCCATTAAAGCTTTTTATGAAATCACTGCAACAATGTCTGTTCTTATTGATGTGTGGGTAGTGGTGGGAGGGGGGGGGAGGTATGCGCGCACGTGCGTGATATCATTAGAGTGTATACTTATGTTTTCTTCTTTTATTTTGGAACAAAACACAAATTTTCTCAATGAAGACCCCCCAAAAATATAAACACACTGAGCTAGACGTAAGACCAAGGATTGTTAAAACACTGAACGGAAAATAACAAGCAGAATATCACAAAGGGAGCAAAGTATCAGATCAGAGACTTCAGCTTCTGCAGCCCGTATCTTAAAGGCAGCACCCATCTCTTCTCCCCCTCGCTGCTTTACCTTCCCTATCTTTAAAGAAGGCATGTAGTAATGTACCCATTCACATTTGGGGAACTGTACGGGAAGAAGAGAGAAAAAGAGGCAGACCAAGGAAGCGATGGGAGGACAACATCAGCGAATGGACAGGCCTATAACTCAACAAAACTTTGAGAAAAGTAGGACAGAGAGAAGAATGGAGGTAACTGGTTGTCGAGTCTTCAGGAATGCCCTCACGGTCGCCAGACTAAGGGAGAGATAGATAGATAGATAGATAGATAGAGAGAGAGAGAGAGAGAGAGAGAGAGAGAGAGAGAGAGAGAGAGAGAGAGAGAGAGAGAGAGATAGATAGATAGATAGGACTGTACGGAAGTCAAGGTGCACGAACGGTTACCCATGTGGGAAGCGACCCTGTTCAGCGCTGCTTTGGCCCTTAGTTTGTAGAGAGCAAGTGCTCTGACCACTGAGCTACCCCCTTCCCCCAGAACACAGGGAAACACGGTTTATTTCAACTCCCTCTCAGATTTTTTCCCTGTTTGCTGCCTTATGTTCTGTGACGCTCCTGTCCTACTGTTCCCACGCCGCTCATTTCAATCTCCCCGCCACAGCCATACTCAGATTCGTTGTGTTGCATCCTCAGGGTCAGGAGTCCACAGGGAGTCCATCAATATTAGGCCGCCGTGGGGCCACCAGCCAGAGAGGCCCTGCACTGCATCTGGGTCACTTTGGTGGTGTTCAGTAGTGCTAGCTCAATCGCGGAGCCAGACTGAATGAGACACCCACCCGAGGTGGCGACCACCACAACGTTCCTTGAAAAACAGTCCTCCGCGAACCTCTAACCCCAAAGGCCCCCACATAAACTCGCCACAGGTACATACACACGCACGCACACATGCACGCACGCACGTACACAGGCACACACACACGCACACACACACACACACACACACACACACACACAAACACACACACTCACACACGCACGCACACACCCAGGCACACACACACACACACACACACACACACACACACACACACACACACACACACACACACACACACACACGCATGAATCGGTCTGATTAGCATAATTATTAAAAAGTAATAAATTCTTGCTTGTGAGAAATGTGTAGTGATTTGGATTTATTTTAGCAAACAACTTTTCAGACTGACTATTACAGGCTTTTTTATTACCATAAAGGTCTCAGGTATTGATATGTAGAGACATAATCACATTTCGAATTCAATTTCTTTTTTTCCTGTCATTCCCTTTAGGAATATGGAGGATTTTACATAATATCCATGAACTAAATCCTAACTGAACAACATACCTGTACCATGTAACTGAGTATTCAAACAATGATTATAGAACAAACAAAAAATGTTTGCTTACACATATCAAACTCTTTGAACTAAACTGACATGATATTTTTGATAATATTGATCATTTTAACAAACTGAGCTGAGACATCCATTTTGATGAAGAAAAGAGTTGTTTAAACTTTAAAGTGTTTGGATGTTTAACGTACTATTTTGCTGAACATTTGTACGAGTTTCATTAAACATTAGACAAATGAATAGGAAACGAAATTCGTCACCAATATCACCACTATTGCATTTTGTACAGTATCTTTTTTTTTTTTTTTTAATTCCTTCAAAAAAGGATATTAATAGGCAAATTGTTATTATTTATGCGAAACTGGGCAGATCGTACAGAAACATTGGATGGCAATGAGAGTAAACACTTTTCAACATCAACTTTTGCTTTAAACATTCTACAAGTTGTATAAATGTCTTCCGTATTTACCACGGTGTACCTCTTATGAATAAATGCGCCACGTAAGCATTGCTTGACTTTGGTTTTAAGCCAATTGTAACTGCATTCAATATTCTGTTGATTCAACCAGATCCCATTCAACCCTAGATCATCTAATGCATTTTTGATGCTGGTCAGATAATCTGAAGAAAACTTTTGTGTGACCTACATTTTCTACAAAATCTATAAACTAAACAGGAAGATGTATTTGCATTTTGACATGTACGTAATGTGTACCAAAAGCACAGCATCCTTGCTCTAATTGTAACATTAACAGAGACTTTTCTGACCTCACCATAAACCATGAAGATAGGAATAGACTGTCGCATTTTCAGAATTAATTTATAAAACTTAAGCTGCAATTAGGCTGCCAGGTCCATTTGGTCATAGTCCCAAATCTCACAGCTGTATGTCAAAATGGGTACCTCAGTATTTTCAAGTAATTCAATCATAACATCAGTAGGTAAAAGTAGATTATTGCCCTTTCTCAAAGGGGAAAACATTGCTATAGAGGCTCGGTCGAGCAAGTCCCGTTGTGCCACCCTATGTCTATTATTGTAATTAACCTTAATGCCTAAATAGTCATCATAATCAACTATTTCAATACCTTTCTCATTTAACGTATAAGTGGACTTCTTTCTAACTTTGCCTTTTGAGAATAGGACTACTTTACATTTCTTAGCATTCAACTTCAGCTTTCATAGTTTATAGTAAGCACCCAAACTATAATTATAATCCCTTTTGTAAACCGGCGGGGGTCTCTGACAATATAACAGTATCATCAGTTCACTAGTTGCTGACTCACTGAATAAAACGTTTTCATTTCCTGCTTGTAACAACTTCTTGGAAAATGTCAGACTTGTGTCAGGTCTGACTCGGACACAGAACCACCTTAAAAACTGCTTCAAAGATGATAAGTTTCGCTACGAATTGTGTCTTGGTGTTACACGTAAAGTTACTACAACAATAACCCCCCCCCCCAAAAAAAAAAATCAGAACTTTTCTTAATCTAAAACAAAGAAACATTTCACCACAATGCAGAACACTCTAGAAGACTTAATGAAGCCTGATGAGAAAAGAGCCAGATGAGAAGTTTTCCGTCTACAGTGTTGTCCGTATGGTGAAGAAACCAGATGAGGAGTTGTCTATTTTAGGATGATCTGGAATCCCTTGGTCGGTTCACTATTCAGCCGAGGTTTTGTGGTGAAAACTCTCTGTTAACACAACCGTGATGATCCTCTTTATTCTTATTGTCCTAAAAAAATGTATAAAAGATGACAGGTTTTTGCTAAAGAGTTATTTCTGGGTGTTATGATATGTAAAATTTCAACAACAATAATAACAAAATAAAGGCGACACTTTTCTTAATTTCAAAGAAAGAAACAGTTTTTTTTTTATCTTCTTCTTCGTCATAACGTAACTTCTTCATCGTTATCGTCTCGAGAACTGTTGTCAGACTTTATGATAACATTAGTAAGTACCATCGCCATTAAAACTTCCCACCAGCTTTTTCATCTTCATGACCTTCATCATTGTCATTGTCACGCATGATATCAGCACTCTTCACAGCAAATACAAGACTGATGCAATATTATGATACCACATAATGCAGGACGAGGCAATATGAAACGGTGCGAATATGACTCGACACGACAGAATACAAAACAATACAATACAACGCAATACATCGACAGAATCAGTTCACCATGAATTTCTTGGTTTTTAAAAATTCCATTACATGAACTCTTTGTTCTGACTTGTATGCATTCCATTTTTGACAGTTTTCTGACATTTTTTTCTGGGATCTTGTTGACTTAATCTTTTGTTCTTTTTCTGACAAGGGAGGGAGGGTGGGTGGGGACTCTGATTGCAATTATGGTCATCACCATCACTACAACCAGCACCATCACAACAACCAGCACCATCACAACAACCAGCACCATCACAACAACCATCACCATCACAACAACCATCACCATCACTACAGCTATCACCATCACTACAGCTATCACCATCACAACAACCATCACCATCACAACAACCATCACCATCACTACAGCTATCACCATCACTACAGCTATCACCATCACAACAACCATCACCATCACAACAACCATCACCATCACAACAACCATCACCATCACAACAACCATCACCATCACTACAACCAGCACCATCACAACAACCATCACCATCACTACAGCTATCACCATCACCATCACTACAGCTATCACCATCACAACAACCATCACCATCACAACAACCATCACCATCACAACAACCATCACCATCACTACAGCTATCACCATCACCATCACTACAACCAGCACCTTCACTACAACCAGCACCATCACTAGACTAATAATTATGCAGTAGACTGCTGCGCCTAGTCTTCCTCTTCTTCTTCTTCTTCTTCTGCTCCTCCTCCTCCTCCTCCTCCTCCTCCTCCTCCTCCTCCTTCTTCTTCTTCTTCTTCTTCTTCTTCTTCTTCTTCTTCTTCTTCTTCTTCTCCTCCTCCTCCTCCTCCTCCTCCTCCTCCTCCTCCTCCTCCTCCTCCTCCTCCTCTTCTTCTTCTCCTCCTCCTCCTCTTCTTCGTCGAACGCTCAGACAACTATTGTTTTCTAACATTATGAGGAGAAAATTAATACTGGCTTACTGTGAGGCACATGCACAAGCACAGGCGTTAGGGCCGCAAGTTTGTCCCCCGCAGCACGTGCAGCAAGCATCTGTAGCCCTTTCAGCGTTCCTCTTGGGTCTGCCGGCAGAGTGCAGGGGGGCTATGGGAAGCTCTGGGGGCACCAGCTCTGGAATTCAACACCAAATTGTCGTCACTTCATAGCACGTTCTTCTTCTTTTTGTTCTTCTTGTTCTTGTTCTTGTTCTTCTTCTTCAAATTCTACAAATTCTTCTTCTTCCTTCTTTTCCTTCTTTTCCTTCTTCTTCTTCTTCTTCTTCTTCTTCTTCTTCTTCTTCTTCTTCTTCTTCTTCTTCAAATTCTTCTTCTTCTTCAAATTCTTCTTCTTCTTCTTCTTCTTCAAATTCTACAAATTCTTCTTCTTCCTTCTTCTTCTTCTTCTTCTTCTTCTTCTTCTTCTTCTTTCTTCTTCAAATTCTTCTTCTTCTTCTTCTTCTTCTTCAAATTCTACAAATTCTTCTTCTTCTTCTTCTTCTTCTTCTTCTTCTTCTTCTTCTTCTTCTTCTTCTTCTTCTTCTTCTTCTTCCTGTTGGGCGTTCCCCAACTCGACAACTTGGTGGGTCATCCAAGAATGTGAACACACTTTTGCTTCCCTCATCCTCCCCTCCCCTCCCATCATCCCATCAACAACAACAGCAACATCATCAACAACAGCATCAACATGAACATGAACATGAACATCAACATCTACATCAACATTAACATTAACATCAACATTAACATCAACATTAACATCAACAGCAATATTAACATCAACACCAACATCAACATTAACATC
>CM060338.1:32692367-32702367 GCA_030674155.1 Stramonita haemastoma | reverse complement strand
TTGTCTCTCACTGAGTAGGCCTGTAGTTAAGATCGCCATGTAACGAACACAAATCGATTTTCTCTGACCACCCCAGATCAAGCCACCATATTGGTGCCCGTTTCAAGGAATTCTACCCTAGAGTTAACATTAGTACTGACTCCACTACCCCCCCCCCCCCTCTCCCGAACTCCTTTGGATAAGACTATAAGCCGAAGTCCATATGGAAATGCACGCAGAATATCTTGAGCATACGTCAAAAACCCGTTCCACTTTTCGGAAGAGTAGGCCATTTCGTGCCTGTAGGAAGTGACAACATTAAAAAATCCCAAACACATGCACACGTGGCATGTTTAGACACTATCCCCGAAGTCGGAAGGCAGCTACCTTAATGGTGAGTCAAAACGTTCGCATACGCAAGATCTCTGCATTGATAAACCTTGGAGCTATAGCCAAGGAACGAAAATTAAAAAAAACCCACCAACCTTGATTTAAAGATAAAAAAACAAACTTTCCAGGAAAAAAGGCTGTTTCCATAGACAGGCAAACGCTCAGACAGATAGACAGAATGACAAGGAGACGATGATCACGGAGGAAGACAGAACAGAGTTACCTTTCCGTGGCAAAACGCTGATTAACGCCCTTGCTCTCCCAGACACTTTCTGTGCCTCTCTTTTCAGATCCGGAATGGGGATGCCGCCTGTAACACAGGTTACACTCCTGTGTTAGCTTGCGGGTCATGTAGTATCTTCTATAGCTTGCTAGTCAGAAAATTGTCTGGTGATTTTCAGAGATAGTTTCAAAAGTATATAAAAATGCATTGTGTACTTGTTTTTGGGGATTGAGGACAAAGAGCAATATCAGGTAGTCACGAGAAAGTTGGAAATGATCTTCAAAATTAATGAGGATGGCTTGTGTTCCTGCAGTATTTACCTCATGTGTGCATATTGCGGATAGGAGGCTAGCATACGATAAAAGACTGAGGGGGTACAGTGTTTGCTGAAAAATCAAACAAATTCAAACCTAGCAAATAGTGCAAAATCACATGAATTTTGAATCTGTGGCCAGCCTCTCATAATAAGGGCTTTTTTTAAAATTCCAGTACGTGCGGTATGAATAAGGTAAAGGTAAAGGTGTCCCATAACCTAATTGGTCGTAGGTGAGCGAGGCGTCAGAGACCTCAGCTTCTCTAGGGGGCCAGCATGTTGAGGGCGGCGCCCATCTCCTCTCCCTCGCTGCTTCACCTTCCCTGACCCTAAAGAGGGCAGGTACCCATTCACAGCTGGGTGAACTGGGGGGACTGTACTGTAGCCGAGGCACGCAAACGGTCACCCATCCAACTGGCAACCACGCTCGACGCTGCTTAACCTGGCTGGGGGAAAGGGAGCGCTCTGACCACTGAGCTATCCCGTCCCCCGGTATGAATGCAAGAGTAAAATATTAGGAAAACAGAAAAAAAGTGGCAAAAACTGAAGCAAGAGTGCAGCCTAAGCATCGACAATTCTGATCATTGCTTTTCACAGACACGATAATGAAACAAGAACGGGTAATTGGAGGAATGAGCATTTTCAAATTATATATCCTGCATGATTTGAAACTAACCTTTTCAAACGAACGATGCATGGTTGGAAAGAAGTAACTTTTTTTTTCAAAACACATGGTGTTTAACTTGAAAGAACGAATAGTTTTTAACACGAAATTATTTCGTGATTTAAAGCACTGACAGTCCTTTTTTGGGTGAAACTATATTTACCGAGGTCTCGAGTGCAACGGCATCCTTATTTGAATGCAGTAACATTTACAAACACATGGTTTATAACTGAACGAAGTAACATTTACAAACACATTGTTTTTATTTGAACGAAATAACATTGATTTTTTTTAAGAATATCATATCATGGACAAAGGGACTGATGCCTTTCCACTCTGAAATGAATGGTAGTTTACTTGATGTGTTCATATAGCATCAAAGAAAAGTTACTACGTTGATGGGTTGATATGTAGCTCGTTAGTGTTTTGATCCCAGGTTTTTTTCTTCTCCTTTTTTTTGTGTTGCGCTTTGTTTTCTGGCTTTTTTGTTTTTTTAATGATTTTTTTTAATAGGATGAATGGATGTGTGTGTGTGTGTGTGTGTGTGTGTGTGTGTGTGTGTGTGTGTGTGTGTGTGTGTGTGTGTGGAGTGTGTGTGTGTGTGTGTGTGCGTGCGTGCGTGCGTGCGTGTGTGTGTGTGTGTGTGAGAGAGAGAGAGAGAGAGAGAGAGAGAGAGAGAGAGAGAGAGAGAGAGAGAGAGAGAGAGAGAGAGAGAGAGAGAGAGAGAGAGAGATTTTGTGTGTGTGTGTGTGTGTGTGAGAGAGAGAGAGAGAGAGAGAGAGAGAGAGAGAGAGAGAGAGAGAGAAGAGAGAGAGAGAGAGAGAGAGAGAGAGAGAGAGAGAGAGATTTTGTGTGTGTGTGTGTGTGTGTGTGTGTGTGAGAGAGAGAGAGAGAGAGAGAGAGAGAGAGAGAGAGAGAGAGAGAGAGAGAGAGAGAGAGAGAGAGAGAGAGAGAGAGAGAGAGAGAGAATGAACGCTTGACGAACATCAATGACATAAGAATACATTGTGCTTCAAGAAGGAATGACACACACCGAGAACGAGAAATGGATAAAAAAGATTCTGCACTGCCACAAAAAGAACACGCGGGCGCGCAAACCTGCAAACACACACACACACACACACACACACACACACACACGCACGCACGCACGCACGCACACACACACACACACACACACACAAACATATCTACAATGACGTGCACAACAACATTGCAGATCAGAACACATGACACGCATGATGTCACAAATGACGTAAATTACGTCATAGATTTGACGTCATCAGCTGACCTTTCTGCTCGGATGCGCGGACAATATAGCGAACAGCAGTATAGATGTCGGATGCTTGCTTCACTATCGTTGCCCCAGGCTGCAAATTCAGAAGAAAAAAAAAGGGAAGGAAAATAACCATGTACAATGCCAACATCCGTATCAGCATTTAGTATAATCTATCAAGCCAATTTCCTCACTCAAAAAGCACACAAAAAAAGCATTATGCCCAGTTATTACTATTTTTCTTTTCTTGCGTGAATTTCCCACTCTAGGAGTGATTTTTTTTTTTTACAGAATTTTTTTACCAGGCACAGCTAGCTGTCTCGTTGACGTGGGCCCTTTTATGTGCACTGAATGCATTTACACAAGGGCCCCAGTTTCTTGTCTTATCCCCAAATCAAGCATCCAGACCAACCTGTCTGTCAAGTGGAGGGTGGGACATTCTTTTTTTTTCTATGAAGGAGGATTTGAACTCAGGACTCGTAGTTTCTCAGACTGATGTATTACCTTTGGTCCATCAGAACAGAAAGTCAAAAGCTCAAAAATAAATCATGATATAAAGTCCAGCATAGTTTTTTGTTGTTGTTTTTAAACTTTTCTGGTATCATCTGTCCCTTTTTAAACTCTTAGACGAAAGGGTTACTCTTTATTATTACTTCTTTTTTTTTTTTTTTTTTTTTTAAAGCTCTCAACAAAAACAGGAACAACAAAACTTCTCAATAGAAATAGGTTTCATAGTCAGTGGGAATAAAACTGTTGCCACTTCCTAAACTGTCATCTCTCAAGAACAGACGAAAGAACAGCCGAAAGAACAGCCGAAAGAACAGCCGAAAGAACAGCCGAAAGAACAGACAAAAGAACAGACAAAAGAACAGACAAAAGAACAGACGAAAAAACAGACAAAAGAACAGACTAGAACAGCCGAAAGAACAGACGAAAGAACAGATGAAAGAATAGACGATAGAACAGACGAAAGAACAGACGAAAGAACAGACAAAAGAACAGACGAAAGAACAGACAAAAGAACAGACGAAAGAACAAACGAAAGAACAGAAGAAAGAACAGAAGAAAGAAACAGACGAGAACAGACAAAAACAGACAAAAGAACAGACAAAAGAACAGACGAAAGAAAAGAAGAAAGAACAGACGAAAAAAACAGACGAAAAAAACAGACGAAAGAACAGACGAGAACAGACGAAAGAACAGACGAAAGAACAGACGAAAGAACAGACGAAAACAGACGAAAGAACAGACAAAAGAACAGACAAAAGAACAGACAAAAGAACAGACAAGAACAGACGAAAGAACAGACAAAAGAAAAGACAAAAGAACAGACGAGAACAGACAAAAGAACAGAGAAAAGAACAGACGAGAACAGACGAAAGAACAGACAAAAGAAAAGACGAAAGAACAGACAAAAGAACAGACAAGAGCAGACGAAAGAACAAAGTACAGATGAAAGAACAGACTGAAACAGAAAAGGAACAGGAAAAAGAACAGAGAAGAACAAACGAAAGGACAGACAAAAGAACAGACAAAAGAACAGACGAAAGAACAGCGGAGAACAGAGGAAAGGATGAGACCATTAAACTCACGGCAGCAGAGGTGTAGAAGACCCCCGCCATCATCACCACAACACCCAGCACCATAGTCAGTCTGACAGTCATTCTAACGATGCTGGACAGAACATGAAAATCATCATCAGCAGCAGCAGCAGCAGCAGCAGCAGCAGCAGCAGCAGCAGCAGCAGCAGCAGCAGCAGCAGCAGCAGCAGCAACAACAACAACAACAACAACAATAGCATCATCATCATCATCATCATCATCAGCAGCAGCAAGCAGCAGCAGCAACAACAATAACATCATCATCATCATCATCATCATCATCATCATCATCATCATCATCATCATCATCATCACCACCACCACCACCACCACCACCACCACCACCACCACCACCACCACCACCACCACCAGCCTCAATAATAAATCACAGCAGACCAGCCAACATCACACACAGCCACACTTCTGTGAAGGTGAGACTGAGAAAATATAACCGTCATTATCACCACCTTCATTATGATTTTCTTCATTATCATTATCATCATCATCAACATCAAAACTGCGTTTGCAACAACATCATCATCAACAATAACAACAACAGCAACAACAACAACAACAAAAACACACCATTTAAGTTCTTAAGGCTGATACATCCAGGCCAGGCTGTGCTGAGGACGCCAGCTATTCCGTTTTAATTATCATATTATCTATGTTAAAAAAGCTTTAAATAGATATGTAAAAAAAAACACCACTCCTAAGTATTAAAAAAGGCATTAAAAATGCCGTGTAAGCATATAACAATACCAATCTGAAGAAAAACGTACATAAAATATCAAAGTACGAGAAAATATGTATTCTTTAAGGCTGATAACGCCAAAGGTTGGAAAAAAAAACCCAACAAAACCCAAAGACATGCCTACCGTCTTTGAAATGTAGCCTACACTAATAGTTTCAACAACTCTTTAAAAATAAAGACCCATCAATATAACTTTGAAAAAGCAAAACATGTTTACCATCTTTGAAATATACACTAATAATTTCAACAACTCTTAAAAAAAAAAACACCCATCAATATAACTTTGAAAAAAAGAAAGACATGTTTACCATTTTTGAAACATACACTAATAATTTCAACAGCCCTTAAAACCATCAATGTAACCTTGAAAAATAAATTCATGCTTACCATGTTTAATAAAACATACACTAATAATTTCAACAGCCCTTAAAACTTATCGCTGTAACCTTGGAAAACACAAATGCCATGCGTACCCTCTTTGGAACATAACTTAACAGTTTCAACAACTCTTAACAAAACCTATAAACATAACCTTAAAAAAAAACACCAAAGAAAATAATGCCTACCCCTATCCTTCTTGAAATATGCACTCTTGCTCTTAACAACTCTTAAAAACAGCCAACAATTTTAGGCACAAAAAAACCCAGCCCAAAACAAAGCACTGAAGATGACTTCACCTTGAAATTCAGCTTTACTCTGGATCCTGAAGCCCAGCAAGAACTAGTCTGGAAGACAAATAAATACGCAGGGAATAAAGCCAACCCAGGAGCATGTCCCTTATATAACAGGTCATAGTAAGCATCCAGGATCTAGCATAGTTGTTTTTTTTTTTTAGCAAAGCATTTGGAGCCGGATCCAAATTTATAGTTTTTTTGTTTTTTTTTAAAAGAAAGAAAGAAGAATGCATTTGATATGGGTGATGCACAAAAACCATAAAGGCATCTAACCCCCCCCCCAAAAAAAAAAACAAACAAAAAAACAAGCAAACCACGTTTACTTTAAAATTGGTTTGTTAAGGAATTCACAAAACTACAATAAAACAAAAAAAGAATCTCCCCCCCCCCCCCCCCCCCCTTGAATAAAAACCCAGTAACCCCGCCCCCACACCCAAACCAAACCAAACGAAACGAAAACAACAAACAACAACAAACAAAAAGTCCCCCCCCCAAAAAAAAAAATCCCCCAAGGCACCTTCACAAGAAAACCAGCAACAAACAACTCCCCCCCCCCCCAACCCATTAACGGAGACAACAAACAAACAAACAAACATTTCAGTTTGCACGGCAGGGGTTTGTTAATGCACCTGTCTGGTGTAGTTAAGTGGTAGTTGTCCTAACGTGGACAATCACAACAAGAGCTAAGAACTGGAGCAGCTAGCTACCTTAATAGTATGTGAATGGTTACATACACGATGTTTCGTCATTGGTGTATCCTGGAGCTCTAGCTGATGAATTATGTATATGAAATAAATATATATAAGAAATAAATAACACACACACACACACACAACACACACACACACACACACACATCAGTATCCACTGTGCCTCGGGACGCGGCACAAAGTCAGCGGTGGTGGATGTGACGGGGCGGTAATTAGATTACTTCCCATGCGATCAGAACTGCCAATCGAAGCGTCGTGGATCTAAATTTAGATTCACAACGCCGCGATTGGCAGTTCCGTTTGCATGGGAAGTAATCTAATTACCGCCCCGTCACATTATTTATATATTCATTTATTTATCTATTTATTCATTTGTTTATTCTTTTATATTGATGATAATGGAATAAGCACTCATGTGCTTTTTAACATCCAGTCCCCGTGTGTATGCAGTTTGAAAATCTTGTTATCTGTTCCCACATGCACACAATGGCCTACTCTTACAAAAAGCGGAACAGGATTTAAGGTGTGCGCAAGATGTTCTGCGTGCGTTCGCACACGGGGCCTCAGTTTATAGTATCATCCGAAGGACTTTGGGGAGAGTGGAGTCAGCACTGAAGTAAACTCTAGGGGGAAAATTCCCTCGACCGGAATCGAACCCCGGTCGTCAAATTGCCGGCGCAATGTTCTGACCACTAGGCGATCCCGTCCCCCTGTGTGTGTGTGTGTGTGTTGTGTGTGTGTGTGTGTGTGTGTGTGTGTGTGTGTGTGTGTGTGTGTGTGTGTGTTTTGTTCAAGTTTGCATAATATACCAGGCACAATGCACACAGAAAGGCTGTTGAGTCGCCTAGTCTTGAATGACAATCATGGCCAGGCAAATAAATAAATAACCACTTTTTTTAAAACAAAAGAAATCGTCACCACCGGACATCACCGAAAAGTATAACCAACAGCAATGCTGGCACAGTGCACAAATCCAACATCACTCAGTCAAGAGGCTACATTTAACACACCCCTTCCTTTTACCTGGTCCAAAAGTGGTCAGTTCCTGCTATGATTAGTACCAGCTGGTCCTAAATGGGATGAGATGGGATGGGATGGAATAATTAGCAGCTGATAGGAGCTGAAGGTGAGGGATACTGACAGCTGTGCTGGACCATTCTGGTCGGTGGCCACAAAGCGGTCCCAAACATTGATGAACTCTCTTAGAGAGACTTTAGGCTCCTGGAATACCAACCACACTTTTGGAATTTACGCCATGGGGTGTGTGCGGTGACTGAAACTTGCCAAACCTTCTTTAATTAAACTTCATCGTCCTCAATCTCAAGGTGACAGCCACGATATGGCCTCTGTGGTCGGCGGGGCTATAAACAACAAGATTGGATTGGATTAGGTGGCAGGATGGTTAAGACGTTCGCCTGCCAACAAGTAAACCGTGAGATTCTGGGTTCGATTCTGGTTTCGATACCCACCCTCGCCCTTCCCAGTTTGATTAAAAAAAAAATCGAACTGAATGTCAAAATCATTCGGACGAGACTATAAACCGAGGCCCCGTGTGCGAACGCACATAGAACACCTTGCGCACACGTTAAAACCCCGTTCCGCCCTTCGGAAGGGCAGGCCATTGTATGCCGGTAGGAGCGGACGACAAATTTATATAATAAAAAAAAACCCGGCATGTACACAGGTGTCGTGTTTAGACACCATCCCTGAGGAAAAATCGGGAAGTTGGAGTCCCCAGGGCGGCTCGGGGCTGTGTGTGTGTATGTATATATCTATCTATCTATCTATCTATCTATCTATCTATCTATCTATCTATCTATCTATCTATCTATATATATATATATATATATATATATATATATATATATATATATATATATATATATATATATATATATATATACATGTGTGTGTGTGTGTGTGTGTGTGTGTGTGTGTGTGTGTGTGTGTGTGTGTGTGTGTGTGTGTGTATAATGGGTAGGTAATGTACTTGTGGCAACGCGCTCTCCCCGGGTAGAGCAGCCGAATTTCACGCAGAGAAATCTGCTGTGACATAAAGTGGCATAAAATATTAAAAAAAAAAAAATATATATATATATATGAAAATATTAAATTGGATTGGAATATGACACGGCAAGCCTGGCTGTTACTAGGGTGAGAACAGCAGGACAGGAACATCACAAAGACAGAAGCTGCCAGAAGAAGAAGAAAAAAAGAAGTTATCACTTCTTTGAACAACTGGAGCCTTTTCTTCCCAGACAGAATATTCCCCCATCCCCCATCCCCCACCCCCTGTGGGGGAAAAGCAAGCTATAAAAACAGCGGTAATGTTTCCATCGCATATCAATGCGAAAAAAAGCACATGATTGCTTATTCTGTTACCCTCGATATAAAAGAATAAATAAATAAATGCGAGAGAGAGAGAGAGAGAGAGAGAGAGAGAGAGAGAGAGAGAGAGAGAGAGAGAGAGAGAGAGAGAGAGAGAGAGAGAGAGAGAGAGAGAAGAGAGAGAGAGAGAGAGAGAGAAAGAGAGAGATTTGATTTATTCTTTTATATCGAGGATAATGGAATAAGCACTCGTGCTTTTTTACATCCAGTCCCAGTGTGGAGAGAGAGAGAGAGAGAGAGAGAGAGAGAGAGAGAGAGAGAGAGAGAGAGAGAGAGAGAGAGAGAGAGAGAGAGAGAGAGAGAGAGAGAGAGAGAGAGAGAGAGAGAAAGAGACAGACAGACAGACAGACAGACATACAGACACACACGCACACACAGACACACAGACACATAGACACACAGACAGATAAACAGAAACAGAGAGAGAGAGAGAGAGAGAGAGAGAGAGAGAGAGAGAGAGAGAGAGAGAGAGAGAGAGAGAGAGAGAGAGAGAAGACAGACAGACAGACAGACAGACAGACAGACAGACAGACAGACAGACAGACAGACAGACAGACAGATAGACAGACAGACAGACAGACAGACAGAGAAAAACACAGAGAGAGAGAGAGAGAGAGAGAGAGAGAGAGAGAGAGAGAGAGAGAGAGAGAGAGAGAGAGAGAGAGAGAGAGAGAGAGAGAGAGAGAGAGAGAAGGACAGACAGACAGACAGACAGACAGACAGACAGACAGACAGGCAGGCAGAAAAACAGACAGACAGGCAGGCAGAAAAACAGACAGACAGACAGACAGACAGATAGGTTGGAAGAGACAGAGAATGAATAGTGCCTATGTGCATACATGCGCGCGCGTGCGTGTGTGTATGTGTGCGTGTGTTAGTGTGTGTTTGTAGGTGTGGGTGCGTGCGTGCGTGTGTGTGAATGTGCGTGCGTGCGTGCGTGCGTGTGTGTGTGTGTATGCGCGCACGCGTATGTGTGTGTATGTGTGTGTGTTCGTCCTTGAATTTAGCATCTGTTCACAAATTAATAT
>CM060338.1:32674867-32684867 GCA_030674155.1 Stramonita haemastoma | reverse complement strand
AGAGAGAGAGAGAGAGAGAGAGAGAGAGAGAGAGAGAGAGAGAGAGAGAGAGGAGAGAGAGAGAGAGAGAGAGACAGACAGACAGACAGACAGACAGACAGAGAGAGAGAGACAGAGACAGAGAGAGAGACAGAAAGAGAGAGACAGAGACAGAGAGAGAGAGACACAGAGAGAGAGAGAGAATTTTCAAATTACATCATCGAAACAAACCAGTCAACAAAGTGTTTCAAACACCCACAAAAACACTTCTTTAAACAATAATTATCATCAATGAAACACATAAGCTCACAATGTGGCCAAAAGCCTAATGATAAAAATAAAGAAAAACACGAAAAATGAATAAATACCCCTCCACTAACCCTTCCCCCCCCCAAAAAAAAAGACTAACCAAAAAAAAAAAAAAAAAAGCAAAACCCCTAAAAAAGTAAAAACCAAAAACAGAACTGTATCCAAAAAAATCAAAATTGCCACAAAACACCATTTAAAGTTACACAAACCGGTTTTTAAAAAACCCAATGTGTTAAAAAAAATAGTATATCTATACTAATGAAAAAGAAAAGTAAGATTGCAATTATTCAAGAGGATGATACACACATGGTATGAATACAGTTCAATTCAACATAAGAACAAACATCTATCCAATGATAAGACTAGGATAGCATATGTGGAACTGGGAGATGGAAAGAAAAAAAGGAAAGGAGAGAGAGAGAGAGAGGAGAGAGAGAGAGAGAGAGAGAGAGAGGAGAGAGAGAGAGAGGAGAGAGAGAGAGAGAGAGAGACAGAGACAGACAGAGAGAGAGGAACAGAGACAGAGAGAGACAGAGAGAGACAGAGAGAGACAGAGACAGAGACAGAGAGAGAGCATTTTCAAATTACATCATCAAAACCAGTCAAAGTATTTCAAAACACTCACAAAACACTTCTGTAAACAATAATTATCATCAATGAAACCTATAAGCTCACAATGTGGCCAAGCCTAACAATGAAAAGAACAATCCCGAAAAGCAAAACAAAAATACAAAAGAGCAAAATTGTGTAAACGAATTATCAAATAGGAGCAAACATACTGCATACACACTGGGACTGGATGTAAAAAGCACTAGTGCTAATTCCATTATCCTCGATATAAAAGAATTTTTTTTATAAGAAAAGCAAAAATAATAATTAACCCTGGAATAATAGGAACTAGGGGGAGGGGAGGGAGGGGTAGCACACAATGCTAAGGGCATGAACTGCGTAGCCTAAGTCTACCAAATACCACAAAACCATTGAATAATTTCAAATAATGGGGATAGGTTAAGGACATGCTTTCAGCCATGTCCTTCAGGGAATAAAATGATACAGGCAACAACAAGTTACATACATACACTATCCATTTGAAGGAGAAAGAAAAATGCGGGCGTTATTAGCAATTGTTACATGCACCTAAGCCAATTACACAACTGCCCAGAAATAAGCGGAAAAATGTCCAAGCCTCGTATGGAATACTACCAAAAAATTACATAATTACTGAACATGTTAACTTTAAAAGCATGTAATTCATTCAAGGGCAATGTTAAGTTTGTAAAAAAGTACTAAAAGAAAAAAATTAGTAAATTGCTTTACTTTGAGCTTAGAAATTTAAGTCGAGTACACTAAAACTGCAAAAATAAAACGAAACGTCGCCTTTGGAAATCAAATACAAAAAGAATATACCAAATTAATGTTTCATAACAAAATGTAAAAATTTGGATCGAGAAAATAGAAATGAAAAATGGAGAAGTATTACAAATACAGGACTAGCTTTCCACCAGCATTTCTCGCTAAAATGTATGGTTTTTTCTACTTCAAAAAATTGTTTAATGCAACTCCCCCCCTCGCCCCTCCGCAACAATACAGTCAAGTGTTTCGTACAACTGCTCATCATAAAAAGTTTACAATTTACCACACACACACACACACACACACACACACACACACACACACACACACACACACACACACACACCACTATCATTACCATTATCCTCGATATAAAAGAATAAATAACACACACACACACACACACACACACACACACACACACACACACACACACACACACACACACACACACCACTATCATTACCATTATCCTCGATATAAAAGAATAAATAAAACACACACACACACACACACACACACACACACACACACACACACACAACTATCATTACCATTATCCTCGATATAAAAGAATAAATAAAACACACACACACACACACACACACACACACACACACACACACACACACACACACACACACACACACACACACCACTATCATTACCATTATCCTCGATATAAAAGAATAAATAAAACACACACACACACACACACACACACACACACACACACACACAACACACACACACACACACACACACACACACACACACACACACACACACACACACACACACGCTAAGCCATTTTTTAAATTTATGCAAGGACCGTTTCATGAGAGCACAAAAGCAAAAGCAAGAAAAAAGACTGAACAAATATCAACAAGCTGTGTCACACTGTAATAACAGTTGTCCTGTAGAACACAGTATTTTACATCATTTGCTTCGCTGATTTTTAAAAAATACACACATTAGAAGTAAAGTCAATATTTCACAAAACATTATCGCTAATGGACATAACAGATACAGTACAAAGGTTGGACAAAATGAAAAAAAATCATACAACAAATCATGCAGGAATAAAAAGTGATGGCGCATCTTTTACTTTAGTCCTGCCAACACAACCAGACTTTTAGCCTTTAGCCTCTTTTCCCACTAATTTCTTCCTTCATACTTCTTTTCACCTTTTACTGTTCTTCATCGACGAGTTTGGTTTGTTTTACTTAAAAGTATAGTGGGACGTCCAACAATTTTTGCCCACTTTTCCAGATTGAACAAAAAACACCTTATAAAAGGTTAGCATCGACTACATCTATGCTGACAATAGAAATCAAAGATTGTGGGGACAAAATAATGCAGATGGAGTAGTCTATCAATGGGCTTGGAGTGCTATGACTTGGGTAATAACCATAATATTGTTTACAGCCCTACCCACCGCAAAAGCCACATCGGGGCTGTCACCTCACTCAGTTAAATATCATAATACCTAAATTACTTCATTCCTTAAGGCAAATAAAGACTGTGCTGAGGACGCCAGCCATTCAGCTTAATTTATCATCCCTAGATTACAAAAAAGGATAATAAACATGTTATAGTACAAAAATATACATAAAAAGTGCCACATGGGCAAATACCACTGCAGAATGGACATCATATGCCCATCCCAGTGTCTAAGTCTTACTTCCTGGTCGCCAGAACACAAAAAAACACAGGCAGAGTGTCATAAAATGAAAACAGAAAATTGAGCTGCTTGAAAAAAGGCAGGAGAATGGACTGGGGAGGCAGAAAATGAGCACAAGAAATTGTAGAAAGATAGAAAGAGAGTAACAAATGGAGAGATAGAAAAGTGGAAATGTCTAGCACAGAATTTCCAGAAGGTAGGGATGCTGTTCATACTGAAAGAGCCCCCGGCATCCCCACGGGGGAATAACCTGGGTAATGACTAATGGGTATATCCTGACCTACAGCAAAGCAAAAGACAAGGAACTAACAAGGTGACAGGGTACACTAATTCAAGGTACCTGCAATATTGTACCCATAGAATGAAAAGCAAAATAGTTTCCTTATACCAGATTTTGTGAAACAACAAAAGGGAAAAAACACCTTTTCTAATGCTGCTGTTAGAATTTAAAAGATGTACACAACATATTTTACAAATTAAAATATTGCAATTTTTTTTTGGGGGGGATGGGGGAGGAGACGACTCCCCGATGCTTCCTTCACCTCCATCCTTTCCAACATCACGCCAAATTTGTAAGCCCATGTTGGTTACAGCCTTAATTCCAGGAATGGAAATTAAAAAAAAACAAACACATATACACGGAACAATGCATGTATTTGAGTGAGTACCATTTTCCATTTCTTACATCCCCCCCCCCCCACATACCCCCCCCCCCCCCCCACATAATCACCACACCACACACAGGTTGACAAATACCTGTGGTATACTATTCCATAAAATTTGCCTTAAGCACACCTCTCTCTCTCTCTCTCCTCTCTCTCTCTCTCTCTCTTTTCTCTCTCTCTCTCTCTCTCTCTCTCTCTCATTCCCATGATCTTGAACACACCTTTTAGCCTTCCTTTTGAAACACATACACACACACACAAACACACACACACACTCTCCCTCTTTCTCTCTCTCTCTCCCTTCACCAACACAGCACAGCACAGCACATCACAGCACAGCACAACACAACACAACACAGCACAGCACAGCACAAACACAGCACAGCACAACACAGCACAACACAACACACACACACACACATTATTCAATCGAAAACCAGCACCCCATACTTCTGGTTTCGACTTTTTTTTTCTGAAATGCTCTCCCCCTGAGTTTATTCAAGCAAGCTTTCTAAAACCAGCTACTTCTACTTTTTGTTTCAACTTTTTTTTTCTTTCGAAAAATGCTTCCCACCCCAGAGTTTAACTGCCTAGCCCCCTATCCCCATACACTAAAATATAAGTATAAATACTCTATCTAAAAATAAAAATCCAAACAACCGAATATGAACACTTACAAAATTCGATTTTGAATACATTCTCTTGAAAACTGACTATTTTGTTATCTCAAAAACACGAGAAATTCATCCCCATCCTTAGTCATTACAACTCTTTCCCCATCTCTGTATTACATGCCAGTACATTCTACCCCCCCCCCCCAATCCCTCACCCCCTCCTAGTATTCTTTTCACTAAAAAATCTAGCCACCCTTCCCCTACCAACCCTAGCAGTAGTATCTATGACGTTTTATCTTACATCTAGCATCCCTTCTCCTACCAACCCCAGCAGTAGTATCTGTGATATTTTATCTTATTTCTAGCATCCCTTCCCCTACCAACCCCAGCAGTAGTATCTGTGATATTTTATCTTATTTCTAGCATCCCTTCCTATACCAACCCTAGCAGTAGTATCTGAGATATTTTATCTTATATCTAGCATCCCTTCCCCTACCAACCCCAGCAGTAGTATCTGTGATATTTTATCTTATTTCTAGCATCCCTTCCTATACCAACCCCAGCAGTAGTATCTGTGATATTTTATCTTATATCTAGCATCCCTTCCTATACCAACCCCAGCAGTAGTATCTGTGATATTTTATCTTATTTCTAGCATCCCTTCCTATACCAACCCCAGCAGTAGTATCTGTGATATTTTATCTTATATCTAGTATCCCTTCCCCTACCAACCCTAGCAGCAGTATCTATGATATTTTATCTTATTTCTAGCATCCCTTCCCCTACCAACCCCAGCAGTAGTATCTGTGATATTTTATCTTATATCTAGCATCCCTTCCCCTACCAACCCCAGCAGTAGTATCTGTGATATTTTATCTTATATCTAGCATCCCTTCCCCTACCAACCCTAGCAGCAGTATCTATGATATTTATTCTGATATCTAGCATCCCTTCCCCTACCAACCCTAGCAGCAGTATCTATGATATTTTATCTGATATCTAGTATCCCTTCCCCTACCAACCCCAGCAGCAGTATCTATGATATTTTATCTTATATCTAGCATCCCTTCCTATACCAACCCCAGCAGCAGTATCTATGATGTTTTATCTTATATCTAGCATCCCTTCCTATACCAACCCCAGCAGCAGTACCTATGATATTTTATCTTATATCTAGTATCCCTTCCCCTACCAACCCCAGCAGTAGTATCTGTGATATTTTATCTTATATCTAGTATCCCTTCCCCTACCAACCCCAGCAGCAGTATCTGTGATATTTTATCTTATATCTAGCATCCCTTCCTATACCAACCCTAGCAGCAGTATCTATGATATTTATTCTGATATCTAGCATCCCTTCCCCTACCAACCCCAGCAGTAGTATCTGTGATATTTTATCTTATATCTAGCATCCCTTCCTATACCAACCCCAGCAGTAGTATCTGTGATATTTTATCTTATATCTAGCATCCCTTCCTATACCAACCCCAGCAGTAGTATCTATGATGTTTTATCTTATATCTAGCATCCCTTCCTATACCAACCCCAGCAGTAGTATCTATGATGTTTTATCTTATATCTAGCATCCCTTCCTATACCAACCCCAGCAGCAGTATCTATGATATTTTATCTTATATCTAGCATCCCTTCCTATACCAACCCCAGCAGCAGTATCTGTGATATTTTATCTTATATCTAGCATCCCTTCCGATACCAACCCCAGCAGTAGTATCTGTGATATTTTATCTTATATCTAGCATCCCTTCCTATACCAACCCTAGCAGCAGTATCTATGATATTGTATCTTATATCTAGCATCCCTTCCCCTACCAACCCTAGCAGCAGTCTATGATATTTTATCTTATATCTAGCACCCCTTCTTCCCCTACCAACCCTAGCAGCAGTATCTATGATATTTTATCTTATTTCTAGCATCCCTTCCTATACCAACCCCAGCAGTAGTATCTATGATATTTTATCTGATATCCCCGAAGTCGGCATGTGGCTGCCTTAATGAGCAAAAGCGGCTGCGTACACAAAAGTCTTACCACTGATGAAACTTACAGCTCTAGCGAAGAAACTTTTTTTTCTTCGAAATATTGATATTAAAAAAATAATTCTTTGCCTTTAAAACTTTTTTCCTTCCGTGTAAGCTTGCTTTTGGTTTCGTTTTGTTTTTAGAAAGCACAGTGTAACGCAGTGCACGTGCTTGTCCATTTCATTTTCAATAAATGCATGATTCATTTCTATTCGACTCCAAAGAAAAAAGTGTTTAGCTAGGGTGTCAGCACACACCAGGTTGTCTACCTGCTTTTTGTGTCCACATGCAGGGCCAGGGTTAGAGTTGAGGTTAGTGTTAGAGTTAGTGTTAGTTAATAACAGGGAAGGGTTGTCTGTCAGCTGGTCGGTCTGAATGTTAAGACTGTATGTGGACACAACAGCACATGGACAATTAATGGCATGTAGCTGTAGACACACTGGTATTCATTTCATGTTTATTATCCTACCGACCTCAACGGCTTTAAGTATTTTGCTATGGTATGTGGCATTTAATCAGAGTCACCTGGTCTACACAAAAGCTGAGGCTATGCATTAGACTTCGGTGTCCACGAAAACTCCAGTTCTGCTATCTGTAAAATAAAGTGTTCAGATCTAAAAATATCTTGAACAAGTTTCATCCATCTTTTAAAAGCCCCAAAATTAAACTATGTAAGATCCTCGAAGTCAGAATGCAGCTACCTTAATGGTTGTCAAAAAACGGTTGCGAGTGAATTACTCTTACTATTAGTTAACCTCGGAGCTCTAGCCTATGAACTAAAAAAAAAAAGAAAAATTCTATTAGCCAGCCCCCTTTTTTCTACCCCCACTGTTCTAGATGTGCATTCATATCCCTCCTAAACACCCTTTTCACTCCTCTCTCCTTCCAACCTAATGTCTTCTCCCCTCAACTATACCCTTCACACACACACACACACACACACACACACACACACACACACACAACACACACACACACACACACACACCAAAACCACCACCAAAAACAAGACACAACACAACACACCAACACACAAAAACACACACACAAACCAACACACACACACACACACACTCAACACCCCCCCCCAACATACACCCCAACCCCCCCCACACACACACATCCCCCCCCCCCAACACACACACCAACACACAAACACACCACTTTTTAGTGGATAGCCATAAAAACACACACACACACACACACACACACACACACCACACCACACCACACACACACACACACACACACACACACACACACACACACACACACACACACACACACCCATCACATCGCACATCTCCCTAAAAATTATCTAGCACTAATATTTGGTGAAATAAACTGATTTATGAAATTTAGACATCAACCCTGAATTCGGATTACGACTACCTTAATGGTGGGCAAGAACAGTCACATAATAATGCAAAAATTTGTTGGTAAACCTCAGAGCTTTAGCTGAGGAAACTGGAGGAGGGGGGGGGGAGGTCATTTTAACTAATTGTAATGAAACCAAAAACAGCAAATCATAAAAACCCAATCCATTCCAATCTCTTTTCTTTTTTTTTAATAACTCCACCGACCACAGAGACCATATCGGGGAGGGGGTGGGGTGGGGGCTATCACTTTGTCAAACTATTAGACCTCAAAACTTCGCAACTTAACTCTATACAGATTAAACCTAGGTTTTAAAACTAACTCCACTGATGTTTCTTTGTATCAACACCCTGGCCAACCATAGGGGTCAACCCAAGACAGTTGTAAAATGTTTTTCCTTGGAGAGGCGCTTGGCGTAACCAGTCCGGTAACAAGTTTTTTGATTACTGAAAAGTCCTTTTCCTTGACTGTAGTGCAGTGATGTCCTTGACAGAGAGATGTCCTCAAAATGTCGTATGATCTGAAAAAAGAACAGAAAGAAAAAGTTGTCAGACTTGCTTGGGACAAAAAGAGGGGACTGGGAAGGTAGAAAGTTCATCAGAAATAAAGGGGGAGTGGACAGTTTAAGGAACAAGATTTTTTTTTTCAAAGGAGTGATAGAAAAAAAATCATTCCGGCAAGGCGATGGAGATATTAGGTGTGTGTGTGTGTGTGTGTGTGTGTGTGTGTGTGTGTGTGTGTGTGTGTGTGTGTGTGTGTGTGCGCGCGCGCGCGCGCGCGTGTGTGTGTGTGTGTGTGTGTGTGTGTGTGTGTGTGTGTGTGTGTGTGTGTGTGTGAGAGAGAGAGAGGGAGGGAGACAGAGAGACAGAGAGAGAGAGAGAGACAGAGAGAGAGAGAGAGAGACAGAGAGAGAGAGAGAGAGAGAGAGAGAGAGAGAGAGAGAGAGAGAGAGAGAGAGAGAGAGAGAGAGAGAGAGACAGACAGACAGACAGACAGACAGAGCGAGAGAGCGAGAGAGCGAGAGCGAGAGAGCGAGAGCGAGAGAGCGAGAGAGCGAGAGAGAGAGAGAGAGAGAGAGAGAGAGAGAGAGAGAGAGAGAGAGAGAAGAGAGCGTGTGTGCGTGTTTTTTTTTATATAAAATATTTATTTGAAGTTACTTAGAGTGTTTAAACAAATTTGAAACATAACTTTTCTTTCAAGATTATAAGTCCTATCAAGTATGTGCTTGTCAGTGCTGTAATTGTCCTTCACAATGGCCTTTTTATACAGAATTTTGCCGGCGACATCTCTCTTGTTGCCGTGGGTTCGTTTATGTGCACTAAATGCGTGCTTCATACATGACCTCGGTTTATCCCCTCTTCCGAAATACTAGCACCCAGACCACCACTCACGGTTTAGTGGATGGGAAGAAAGTTTCGGATTCAAACCTATTACCTGATCACGTGCTGGTTACGGACAGGTGGTGACGATGGCGTGTGTGTTCTTCGGCACGTGATTCCCGTCCACTTGTTCCTGTAAGCAGTACAGAAATCATCAGTGACAGGGAAAATGTTGAATGTTAGCTCATATGATACAGTGATTTTATCTTACCACTTTGAACCAGAATAAATTCATAATTGCTCTTTACAGATTTTGACTCATTTCAGCTCTGCCTTTGTAACCTTTTGACAGAGAAACGCTTTGATCACATGACTTTAAAACGGAATGAATTTACAATTATTCTTTAAAGACACATTTTTCAGTTCAAACGTTAAAAATAAATTCTATAGGAATAGAAAATAACAGTTATTCTGCAAAAGATATCACATTTCACCTTTTGCTTTATAAGCTAAACTATTAAACTGATTTGAGGGAGAAAAAAAAAACCCGCTTTGATTGCACAAATAATATCAGTGATTTTCTCACCTGGATTTTGCCGAAATGTGAAGCATCGACACAGGTACATACTCGGACGTTTGCAGTGTAGTAGTAGCGATGCTTG
>CM060338.1:32655302-32674767 GCA_030674155.1 Stramonita haemastoma | reverse complement strand
GGTAGGTAGGTAGGTAGGTAGGAAGGTAGTTAGTTAGTTACCTATTAGTTAGTTATATCACTTTTATGTCACAGCAGATTCTTTGCAGCATCGGGCAGGGCGGTGAGTGAGGCAGTCAGTCACGTCTTATCAATGTATTTATTTAGTTAGTTAGTTACTTAGTTGGTTAGTTAGTTGGTTAGTTAGTTAGTTAGTTAGTTAGTTAGTTAGTTAGTTAGTTAGTTAGTTAGTTAGTTATATCACTTTTATGTCACAGCAGATTTCTCTGCAGCATCGGGCAGGGCGGTGAGTCAGTCAGTCATGTCTTGTTTGTTTATTTATTTATTTATTTATTTATCTATATTTGTTTATTTATTTACGCCACTGTCATGTCACAGCAGATTCCTCTACAGCATTTTTGGCTGGGCGGTGAGTGAGGCAGTCAGTCACGTCTTCTTTCTTTCTTTCTTTCTTTCTTTCTCTCTCTCTTTTTTTCTTTGTTTATTTATTTATTTAGACCACTTTATGTCACTGCAGATTCCTCTGCAGCATCGGCCAGGGCGGTCAGTGAATCAGTCACTCACGTCTTCTTTAGTTACTTGTTTATTTGTGACGCTCCACCACATATTAATGAGTCGCATTGCACCAGAGGTCAAGTTTTAGTTATTGACATGATATCAAACTGCAATAAAATGGCTATACAATACAAAAAAACCCAGATTAAAAATCGGACAATTCTATCAAAAGTTATATAGCAAGTTGAAATTCTAGACTGCAGGAAATGACAAAATGAGAAATTGACAAGTTTAGCATCCTAATAGGTGGTCAGAATGAGGGCTTGGGTATTTTTAAAACACGGAGACAAAATTATGATTTGATATTTCATTATGAGGTAGAATAATGGCTATACTTTTATAATCAATTAAAATCTCGAAATTGCCAACTTGACCCCACCTGCCTTTAATGGCTCCTAGCGGAAAAGTGGGTTATGTGCTAAGCAGCTAATTTCGTGGTGGAGCGTCACATTTATTTATTTATTTATTTAGACCACTTTATATCACAGCACATTCCTCTCTAGCAAGGGGCAGGGCGGTGAGTCAGTCACGTCTGCACCAAAGCTGGGAACCATCACACCGTCCATCACAGGGTGTGGCCCAAACCCAAAGCTGTGTGTCACTTATTGATACATGCCAGCTCATTATTTTTATTTATCTGTTTTTTAAATTTATTTATTAATTTATTTATTACCACTTAATGTCACAGCAGATTCCTCTGCGTGAAATTCGGGATGCTCTCTCTCCTCGGGAGAGCACGTCACCACAAGTGCAGCGCCTACCCATTTTTTTTTTCTTTTTCCTGTCTGCAACTGTATTTTGTTTCCCTATCAGAGTGGGTTTTTTCTACAGAATTTTGTCAGGGAATTGTTGCCGTGGGTTCTTTTTTACGCGCGCTAAATAATAATGTGTAACACACGGGACCTCGGTTTATCGTCTCATCCGAAAGACTAGTACCTAGACCACCACTCATGATGTAATGGATGTGAGAAAAGTATTGGGCCCAAACGGGATTCGAACCACCGCACAGCAGCAATTCTTACCTTCTGTGCCTGATATCTGATATAGTACATGCATAAGCGCATCTATAAGCATGCATTTGTGAGTGTGTGTGTGTGTGTGTGTGTGTGTGTGTGTGTGTGTGTGTGTGTGTGTGTGTGTGTGTGTGAGTGAGTGTGCGTGTGTGTGTGTGTGTGTGTGTGTGTGTGTGTGTGTGTGTGTGTGTATGTTGCGTGTTTGTACGTGTGTGTGCGTGTGTGTGCGCGCGCACGTGCGTGTGTGCGTGCGCGTACATGCGTGCGTGCGCGCGCGCGTGCATGTGTGTGTGTGTTGTGTGTGCAGGGTTCGTGTACAGGATACTGTCGTGCAACATCTTCGTGCCGCTGTGTCGCACCACCTATGGCGTGTATCTGCTGCATCCCATTCTCATCACTGTCGTGTTCAGCGGCTCCCGCTACCCCCTGTACTTTACCTTCGGCTCTCTGGTCAGTCCTTCTCTCTCTCTCTCTCTCTCTCTCTCTCTCTCTCTCTCTCTCTCTCTCTCTCTCTCTCTGCCATCTTTTTTTTCTTCTTTTTCTCCTTTCCCTTCTTTTCCTTTTTTTTCTCCTGAGAGCTGGATGTAAAAAAGAAGCATGTAATGCTGAATCTATTACCCTCTGAAAAAATTAATAAACATTGTTTAAAATTTGTTTTTTTTTTAAATTGTTCTTACATTTTCTTTCTTTTTTTGTTTTTGTGTTTGTATTGTGTTGTGTTGTATTGTGTTGTTTTGTGCTGTATTGTGTTGTATTGCATTGTATTGTATTGTGTTGTATTGTATTGGCACATGTACTGACAGAGGTTTGTGCTTGAAGTTGACCTGGGGAGATCGTGAAAATAAGTCCCCCACTGCACCCTTCATCAATACACCAGAAGCCGGAAAGATTCGAACCCATGACTTCATGGATCCATGGGGTTCAAGTCAAGCGGTGTCCACCACCTGAGTCCACTTCGGATCCTGCTACTGATGCTATTGCTGTTGCTGTTATTGTTGTTGCTGCTGTTTCTGCTACTGCTGTTATTGCTGTTGCTGTTACTGTTATTGCTGTTGCTGCTTCTGCTGGTGTTGCTGCTATTGATGTTGCTGCTAAAGCTGCTGTTGGTGTGTGTGTGTGTGTGTGTGTGTGTGTGTGTGTGTGTGTGTGTGTGTGTGTGTGGTGTGTGTGTGTGCGCGTGCGTGTGTGTGTGTGTGTGCGAGAGAGAGAGTCACACACACACACACACACACACACACACACACACACACACACACACACACACACGCACAACACACACACACACACACACACACACACACACACACACACACACACACACACGCGCGCGCGCGCGCACAACACACACACACACACACACACAAACACACAACACAACACATACTTACACACTTCTACCGGTTTTTTTAAAATTCTCAATCTGTATGGCGACAGGTGTACCAGTTTGTCTCTACCGTGGTGTGTTCCTACGGGCTGGCTTTCTTCCTCATCACCATGGTGGAATCTCCTTTCACCACCCTGGAGGCTGTTCTACGAAAGCGCTTATGATGGGGGGGACAAATGCTAAAGGGATAGGGGAAAATCATCCTCTTCAGGGAAAAAATAACCGTCTTCTTCAGATTCTTCTGTGCAGACAACGAGACCGCTCTCCCCCCCCCCCCACCTCCCTCCTTCTTACCCCCCCCTCCCCTAGCCCCGCTAGTGCAGCCCTCTCTATCTATGGCTGAGAGTCAGACTATAGATTGGTAGTTGTGGTGAGAGGGGAGGGAGATATGATGATGCTACTGGCCTGTTTCGTTTTCACGACGTCTCCATCAAGTGAATGCCTTAGTTGATGATGATGATAACGATGATGATGATGATGGTAATGGTGATGAGGATGATGAGTAGGAGGAGGAGGAGGAGGAAGATGATAACAAAGGATATTTCGAAAGTCTAACCCAAATGAACACAAAAAACCCAAGGTGTGTGGAAGTGTTAAAGCGTATGACAAAATAATAGAGTTACATTCAGAAGTATAATTCGCGCGCGAGCGCGCGCACACACACACACACGCACGCACGCACGCACGCACGCACACACACATTTTCAACTCAGTGTGTCAACAATCAATTTTGTGGTGTAATTTTGAACATTGGCCAGTGAACACAAGGGTAAAAAAAACAGGGTTATGTGCGTAGGTCTTGGATCGATATATGGTCCAAAGTTTTTTTGATTGTTTTTAATAGAAGCTTGTTCATTTAAACTTGTGTATCTTGAAAATAAAAACCTCAACATTCCAGGATGACGAACGATAAGCATTGTGCGTTACCAGTGAGAGATTAGTGTGGCATTTTAGATAAGAAAACTATGATATTAAATTTGGGATAAGAAGACCAGAGTGACATTTGGATAAGAACACCATCATGGCATTTTGATAAGAATACCGTCATGACATTTGGATAAGAATGCCGTCATGACATTTGGATAAGAATACCGTCATGACATTTGAATAAGAAGACTATAATGACATTTGGATAAGAAAACCATCATGACATTTGGATAAGAAGACTATAATGACATTTGGATAATAAAGTCATCATGACATTTGGATAAGAAGACTATAATGACATTTGGATAAGAAAACCATCATGACATTTGGATAAGAAGACCATCATGATATTTGGATAAGATTGTCATGACATTCGGATAAGAAAATCATCATGACATTTGGATGAGAATACCGTCATGACATTTCGATAAGAAAACTATAACGTTAAATTTTGGATAAGAAGATCAGCATGACATTTGGATAAGAATGGCATTTGGATAAGAAGACCGTCATGATATTTGGATAAGAGGACCATAGTGACATTTGGATAAGAAGACCATCAATGCATTTGGATAAGAAGATCATAAATGATATTTGGATAAGAGGACCATAGAAGACATTTGGATAAGAAGACCATGGTGACATTTGGTGACAAAGACCATAGTGACATTTGGCTAAGGAAACCATAGTGACATTTGGCTAAGGAAACCATAGTGACATTTGGCTAAGGAAACCATAGTGACATTTGGCTAAGGAAACCATAGTGACATTTGGCTAAGGAAACCATAGTGACATTTGGCTAAGGAAACCATCGTGACATTTGGCTAAGGAAACCATAGTGACATTTGGCTGTGACATTGGCTAAGGAAACCATAGTGACATTTGGCTAAGGAAACCATAGTGACATTTGGCTAAGGAAACCATAGTGACATTTGGCTAAGGAAACCATGGTGACATTTGGCTAAGGAAACCATCGTGACATTTGGCTAAGGAAACCATAGTGACATTTGGCTGTGACATTGGCTAAGGAAACCATAGTGACATTTGGCAAAGGAAACCATAGTAACATTTGGCTAAGAAAGTCATAGTGACATTTGGCAAAGGAAACCATAGTAACATTTGGCTAAGAAAGTCATAGTGACATTTGGCAAAGGAAACCATAGTGACATTTGGCTAAGAAAGTCATAGTGACATTTGGCAAAGGAAACCATAGTAACATTTGGATAAGAAAGTCATAGTGACATTTGGCAAAGGAAACCATAGTAACATTTGGATAAGAAAACTATAGAAGACATTTGGATAAGGACACCACAGCGACATTTGGATAAGGACACCATAGTGCCTATGATGGGTGGACATCTCAGACTGGATAGGTCTGAAGCTGTGTGAAGAAAGCACTGCGAGAGAGAGGGAAGGAAGGAAGGAAGGAAGGAAGGAAGGAAGACAGAGAAAGATGAAGAGGGATGATTGTCAAGTCTTCCATGAATGTCAAGAAGGATTATTACGTAATGTCATGCAATGTGATGTAATGTAATGTGATGTAACACAGTATAATATAATGCAATGTAATGGAATGTAACGAAATGGAATGTGATGTGATTTGATGTCATGAGATATAAAATGATGTGATATATAATGTCATATACTGTGATGTAAGGTTATGTGATAGAACCGTACTGGGATGCTATATAATGTGGTGTAATATGACGTAATGTACTGTGACGTGGTGTAATGTCACGTGCTGTAATGTAAAGTTATGTAAACAGTGAAGCTACACACCACAGATCCTTAACTGTTGCACAGCAGACATGTCATCTTCTTGTGGTACAGTGGCGCATGTGTTTAGCCAACATAGACTAGGATACACACTAAGGTAGAAACTCTAGCTTAAAAGTCCGCATAGGCCATATACAGCAGTGGCCTTGCAAGACGCACAGCCGTTAAGCGCCTAACAAGTCAGGCCCAGTGCATCTGACTGGTGTGGTGACGACTTACCAAAGGTAGAGACTTGATAATCATGCGAGGAGAGTAATTCCTTCGGAACGCCTCTTATCGCTAATATTCACAAATGTTTTTACTTCAGATATTTTTGAAATTAGAAAAAAAAAAGGCACGAAACGGTTCAAAACATGCTTTTAAAAACACTGACGGACAGAAATTATACCGAAAATATTGTTCAGACCGGGATAGCTCAGTGGTCAGAGCACTTGCTTTCCTCGAGCTAGTGTTAAGCAGCGTCGAGCATGGTTACCAAGTGGATGGGTGACCGTTTGCGCGCCTTGGCTTCAGTACAGTCCCCTAGTCCACCCAGCTGTAAATGGGTACCTGCCTTCTTTAGGGTCAGGGAAGGTAAAGCAGTGAGGGAGAGGAGATGGGCACCACCCTCAATATACTGGCCCCTGGAGAAGTTGAGGTCTCTGATGCATCGTTCCCCTACGACCACAAAGTTTATCGGACACCTTTACCTTTTTACAACTTGTTTTGGGGATGGAAACATTGATTTTTAGCACGTTGACCAAACCCAAAGTTGAAATGAGTGTGACTGCATTGTGTTGATAAAAGTGCGCAAGTGGCTGAACAATTACACGTCTTCTCTTTTGATCACAATCTATGCACAATAAGACCACTTTTTTGTGTATGTGTTTCTTTCCTATTGGCTTTTGTGGGTCTTTTTTTTATTTTTTTTTTATAGATAACATACAAAAAAGTGACTGTTTGGAAAACCCTGAGGCGTGGCTTGTAAGTGAATTGTTTGTTTTCATGATGCATATCTTGTTTTGTTTTCCAGTTGGTTTTTTTATCTGTTGAATGAATCTATGATTCTGTATGCGTTTCTGTCATACCTGAGATAATAATTGTCCTCGAGGTATTGTTTCTATTGTTGCAAGTTTAGATTACGTATATCTTCAGTTTCATTTTCAGTTTCATTCTCTCTCTCTGTCTGTCTGTCTCTCTGACTGTCTCTCTGACTGTCTATCTGTCTGCCTGTCTGTCTCTGTCTGCCTGTCTGCCTGTCTGTCTGCCTGTCTGTCTGTCTGCCTGTCTCTCTGTCTGTCTGTCTGTCTGTCTGTCTGTCTGTCTGTCTGTCTGTCTGTCTGTCTGTCTGTCTGTCTGTCTCTCTCTCTCTCTCTCTCTCTCTCTCTCTCTCTCTCTCTCTCTCTCTCTCTCTCTCTCTCTCTCTCTCTCTCTCTCTCTCTCTCTTCCCCCCTCCCCCCCGCTTCTATCTCGTATATTCGTTTGCTTACATTGAATGATTTTATTGCTGCAGGTTTAGTTTGTGGAACCCTCCCCACTCTGTCTGTCTCTGTCTCTGTCTCTGTCTCTCTCTCTATTTGAAATCGAGGAATCTTAGAGGTGTGTTGACTGCTGTTTGTAACTTGTTTTTCCAAACTGGTTTCATTATTGTTGTTGTCGTGTTATGAATATAAATTAAAGACCTCGTTATCTTTCCTCCAGTCTTTCAACAGTCTGCTGTTTTACACATTGCATTACACTGTTTCATGTTGTTTTGTAGTGTAATGTAGTGGTGTAGTATAGTGAAGTGCAGTGTAGTTTAGTGTAGTGTAGGGTAGGGTAGTGTAGTGTAGTGTAGTGCAGTGCAGTGTAGTGTAGTGTAGTGTAGTGTAGTGTAGTGTAGTGCAGTGCAGTGCAGTGTAGTTTAGTGTAGTGTAGTGTAGTGTAGTGTAGTGCAGTAATCTAATGTAAAGTGCAGTGCAGTGTACTAGTGTAGTGTAGTGTAGTGTAGTGTAGTGTAGTGTAGTGTAGTGTAGTGTAGTGTAGTGTAGTGTAGTGAAGTGTAGTGTAGTGTAGTGTAGTGTAGTGTAGTGTAGTGTAGTGTAGTGTAGTGTAGTGCAGTAATCTAATGTAAAGTGCATTATAGTATACACAGTTTTCAGTTGCCAGCAGCAGACTTCTCTGCTGTGAAATTCAGGCTGTTCTCCCTGAAGAGATCACGTCGCCACAAGAATAGCGCCACCCATTCTTTTTCAGTCTTAAACAATTCAATTACATTCACCAATTCAACTCTTTTATTGTCCTCTATCAAAGGAAATTTGTTTTGCAGTGATTAAAAGCATATCTAAACAACTAATAAGAAATAGACAAATAATTTGAACGCACAGAATAAGTTAAAATTGAAGTTAGCTGTCTGTATGTGTATTCATTTCCCTATGAATGTGAGGTGTTTTGGTTTTTACTACACAATTTTGCCAAGGATGGCTCTTGTTGCTATGGATTTTATTTCCCTATGCGGTGAATGCGTGTGACACATAAGACCTCCGTTTTTCATGTCATTTGAAAGACTAGCACCCAGCCCACTAGTCCATGTTAAGTGTATGGGGGTGGTGGGGGGAGGGGGAGGGGAGGGTAGGACACAGGTTGGGGAACGCTTCCCGGAAGAGTAGACTATTGTGTGCCGGTGGGAACGGATGACAAAATTGAAAAACTGCATACACACGAGGACTGGATATAAAACAAAATAACAACACAAGTGATTATTTCATTATCCTCAAAATATAAGAAGAAAAAGACAATGTACTGATCCCCTATTGCTGTCTTGTTATCATTGTTATGTTTGTTGTTGAATTTTCGTTACATTCCGATACGCAAGAAGTTAACGCCATAGTGTGCTGTGATTTTGATGTGCATAGATTTTTGTTTTATCCTGTTCATAATTACACGTCTTTATTCTCATCGATTTAAATGTTTTAATGGATAAAAAATATTGTGATGGGCTGTTGTCTTCCGTGTGTGCACACGCGCACATTCCTACCAGTGTATGTATTGTTTCATTTATTTATCTTTTTATTTATCGGAAAGACTGTGGTCAAACTCTTCAACATATCAGTGGGCCTTTTGTGTACGTGTGGTTTCGATCGTTGCGAAGATGGAAACAGTTTTGTATCATTGTAAGGGTTCCATGGTTTTAACTCGCACTATTAGTACTTTCATTTTGGCTTGGTGGTGTGTGTGTGTGTGTGTGTGTGTGTGTGTGTGTGTGTGTGTGTGTGTGTGTGTGTGTGTGTGTTTCGTGCGTGTGTGAGTTCGTGCGTATGTGTTTTAGGTATCTTGCCGTTTTGTTTACTTTGTCAACTCTATTCCTATCGAAACATGCTGTGCACATTCTTGCCATTAAAGCTTTTTATCAAATTACGGCAACAATATCTGTTCTTATTAATGTGTGCATGTGTGTGTGTGTGTGTGTGTGTGTGTGTGTGTGTGTGTGTGTGTGTGTGTGTGTGTGTGTGGTGGGGGAGGTATGCGCATGTGTGTGTGTGATATCATTAGAGTGTATACTTATGTTTTCTTCTTTTATTTTGGAACAAAACACAAATTTTCTCAATGAAGACCCCCCCAAAATATAAACACACACTGAGCTAGACGTAAGACCAAGGATTGTTAAAACACTGAACGGAAAATAACAAGCAGAATATCACAAAGGGAGCAAAGTATCAGATCAGAGACTTCAGCTTCTGCAGCCCGTATCTTAAAGGCAGCACCCATCTCTTCTCCCCCTCGCTGCTTTACCTTCCCTATCTTTAAAGAATGTATGTAGTAATGTACCCATTCACATCTGGGGAACTGTACGGGAAGAAGAGAGAAAAAGAGGCAGACCAAGGAAGCGATGGGAGGACAGCATCAGCGAATGGACAGGCCTAGAACTCAACAAAACTTTGAGAAAGGCAGAACAGAGAGAGGAATGGAGGAGACTGGTTGTCAAGTCTTCAGGGGTGCCTCCACGGTCGCCAGACTAAGGGAGAGACAGACAGATAGATAGATAGATAGATAGATAGATAGATAGATAGATAGATAGATAGATAGATAGATAGATAGGACTGTACGGAAGTCAAGGTGCACAAACGGTTACCTATCTGGGAAGCGACCACGTCCAGCACTGCTTTGGCCCTTATTTTGTAGAGAGCAAATGCTCTGACCACTAAGCTACCCCCTCCCCCAGAACACAGGGGAACACAGTTTATTTCAACTCCCTCTCAGATTTTTTTCCCTGTTTGCTGCCTCATCTTCTGTGACGCTCCTGTCCTACTGTTCCCACGCCGCTCATTTCAATCTCCCCGCCACAGTCATACTCAGATTCGTTGTGTTGCATCCTCAGGGTCGGGAGTCCACAGGGGCCCATCAATATTAGGCCGCCGTGGGGCCACCAGCCAGAGAGGCCCTGCACTGCTGCTGGGTCACTTTGGTGGTGTTCAGTAGTGCTAGCTCAATCGCGGAGCCAGACTGAATGAGACACCCACCCGAGGTGGCGACCACCACAACGTTCCTTGAAAAACAGTCCTCCGCGAACCTCTAACCCCAAAGCCGACACAAACTCCCACAGACCAAACCGCAGCCGCCGACACACAATCGCCCACAGCACAAACACAAACACACCACCACACACACACCACAACAACACACACACACGCACACACACACCACACACAACACACCACAACCACACACACACAACACACACACACAACACACACACACGAATGAATCGGTCTGATTAGCATAATTATTAAAAAGTAATAAATTCCCGCTTGTGAGAAATGTGTAGTGATTTGGATATATTTTAGCAAACAACTTTTCAGACTGACTATTACAGGCTTTTTTTTTATTACCATAAAGGTCTCAGGTATTGATATGTAGAGACATAATCACATTTCAAATTCAATTTCTTTTTTTTCCTGTCATTCCCTTTAGGAATATGGAGGATTTTACATAATATCCATGAACTAAATCGTAACTGAACAGCATACCTGTACCATGTAACTGAGTATTCAAACAATTATTATAGAACAAAAAAAAATGTTTGCTTACACATATCAAACTCTTTGAACTAAACTGACATGATATTTTTGATAATATTGATCATTTTAACAAACTGAGCTGAGACTTCCATTTTGATGAAGAAAAGAGTTGTTTAAACTTTAAAGTGTTTGGATGTTTAACGTACTATTTTGCTGAACATTTGTACGAGTTTCATTAAACATTAGACAAATGAATAGGAAACGAAATTCGTCACCAATATCACCACTATTGCATTTTGTACAGTATCTTTCTTTTTTTTTTAAAATTCCTTCAAAAAAGGATATTAATAGGCAAATTGTTATTATTTATGCGAAACTGGGCAGATCGTACAGAAACATTGGATGGCAATGAGAGTAAACACTTTTCAACATCAACTTTTGCTTTAAACATTCTACAAGTTGTATAAATGTCTTCCGTATTTACCACGGTGTACCTCTTATGAATAAATGCGCCACGTCAGCATTGCTTGACTTTGGTTTTAAGCCAATTGTAACTGTGTTCAATATTCTGTTGATTCAACCAGATCCCATTCAACCCTAGCTCATCTAATGGATTTTTGATGCTGGTCAGATAATCTGAAGAAAACTTTTGTGTGACATACATTGTCTACAAAATCTATAAACTAAACAGGAAGATGTATTTGCATTTTGACATGTACGTAATGTGTACCAAAAGCACAGCATCCTTGCTCTAATTGTAACATTAACAGAGACTTTTCTGACCTCACCATAAACCATGAAGATAGGAATAGACTGTCGCATTTTCAGAATTAATTTATAAAACTTAAGCTGCAATTAGGCTGCCAGGTCCATTTGGTCATAGCCCCAAATCTCACAGCTGTATGTCAAAATGGGTACCTCAGTATTTTCAAGTAATTCAATCATAACATCAGTGGGTAAAAGTAAATTATTGCCCTTTCTCAAAGGGGAAAACATTGCTATAGAGGCTCGGTCGAGCAAGTCCCGTTGTGCCACCCTATGTCTATTATTGTAATTAACCTTAATGCCTAAATAGTCATCATAATCAACTATTTCAATACCTTTCTCATTTAACGTATAAGTGGACTTCTTTCTAACTTTGCCTTTTGAGAATAGGACTACTTTACATTTCTTAGCATTTAACTTCAGCTTTCATAGTTTACAGTAAGCACCCATACTATAATCATAATCCCTTTTGTAAACCAGCAGGGGTCTCTGACAATATAACGGTATCATCAGTTCACTAGTTGCTGACTCACTGAATAACACGTTTCCTTTTCCTGCTTGTAACAACTTCTTGGAAAATGTCAGACTTGTGTCAGGTCTGACTCGGACACAGAACCATCTTAAAAACTGCTTCAAAGATGATAAGTTTCGCTACGAATTGTGTCTTGGTGTTACACGTAAAGTTACTACAACAATAACCCCCCCCCCAAAAAAAAGAAAAGAAGTCATAACTTTTCTTAATCTAAAACAAAGAAACATTTCACCACAATGCAGCACACTCTTGAAGACTTGATGAAGCCTGATGAGAAAAGAGCCAGATGAGAAGTTTTCCGTCTACAGTGTTGTCCGTATGGTGAAGAAACCAGATGAGGAGTTGTCTATTTTAGGATGATCTGAAATCCCTTGGTCGGTTCACTATTCAGCCGAGGTTTTGTGGTGAAAACTTTCTGTTAACACAACCATGGTGATCCTCTTTATTCTTATTGTCCTAAAAAAAATGTATAAAAGATGACAGGTTTTTGCTAAGGGTTATTTCTGGGTGTTACGATATGTAAAATTTCAACAACAATAATAACAAGATAAAGGCGACACTTTTCTTAATTTCAAAGAAAGAAACAGTTTTTTTTTATCTTCTTCTTCGTCATAACGTAACTTCTTCATCGTTATCGTCTCGAGAACTGTTGTCAGACTTTATTATAACATTAGTCAGTACCATCGCCATTAAAACTACCTACCATCTTTTTCATCTTCATGACCTTCATCATTGTCAGTGTCACACATGATATCAGCACTCTTCACAGCAAATACAAGACTGATGCAATATTATGATACCACATAATGCAGGACGAGGCAATATGAAACGGTGCGAATATGACTCGACACGACAGAATACAAAACAATACAATACAACGCAATACATCGACAGAATCAGTTCACCATGAATTTCTTGGTTTTTAAAAATTCCATTACATGAACTCTTTGCTCTGACTTGTATGTATTCCATTTTTGACAGTTTTCTGACATTTTTTTCTGGGATCTTGTTGACTTCATCTTTTGTTCTTTTTCTGACAAGGGAGGGAGGGTGGGTGGGGACTCTGATTGCAATTATGGTCATCACCATCACTACAGCTATCACCATCACCATCACTACAGCTATCACCATCACCATCACTACAACCAGCACTTTCACTACAACCAGCACCATCACTACAACCAGCACCATCACTAGACTAATAATTATGCAGTAGACTGCTGCGCCTAGTCTTCTTCTTCTTCTTCTTCTTCTTCTTCTTCTTCTTCTTCTTCTTCTTCTTCTTCTTCTCCTCCTCCTCCTCCTCCTCCTCCTCCTCCTCCTCCTCCTTCTCCTCCTCCTCCTCCTCCTCCTCCTCCTCCTTCTTCTTCTTCTTCTTCTTCTTCTTCTTCTTCTTCTTCTTCTTCTTCTCCTCCTCCTCCTCCTCCTCCTCCTCCTCCTCCTCCTCCTCCTCCTCTTCTTCTTCTCCTCCTCCTCCTCTTCTTCGTCGAACGCTCAGACAACTATTGTTTTCTAACATTATGAGGAGAAAATTAATACTGGCTTACTGTGAGGCACATGCACAAGCACAGGCGTTAGGGCCGCAAGTTTGTCCCCCGCAGCACGTGCAGCAAGCATCTGTAGCCCTTTCAGCGTTCCTCTTGGGTCTGCCGGCAGAGTGCAGGCGGGCTATGGGAAGCTCTGGGGGCACCAGCTCTGGAATTCAACACCAAATTGTCGTCACTTCATAGCACATTCTTCTTCTTTTTGTTCTTCTTGTTCTTGTTCTTCTTCAAATTCTACAAATTCTTCTTCTTCCTTCTTTCCCTTCTTCTTCTTCTTCTTCCTCTTTTTCTTCTTCTTCTTCTTCTTCTTCTTCTTCTTCTTCTTCTTCTCCTTCTCCTCCTCCTCCTCCTCCTCCTCCTCCTCCTCCTCCTCTTCTTCTTCTTCTTCTTCTTCTTCTTCTTCTTCTTCTTCTTCTTCTTCTTCTTGGGTGTTTTCCCCAACTCAACCACTTTGTGGGTCATCCAAGAATGTGAACACACCTTGGCCTCACTCATCCCCTCCCCTCCCATCATCCCATCAACAACAACAGCAACATCATCAACAACAGCATCAACATTAACATCAACATGAACATAAACATCAACATGAACATAAACATCAACATGAACATCAACGGCAACATCAACATCAACATCAAGAGCCACGGTACCTGTCAGGTGAGTTAGTGTCGCTGTCAGAGCATCCACCAGTTGCCCGTAGGAAGAGGTGAGAGCAGTCATGTCTGTGAGCAATGCAGGGAGACAGTGATCATGGACAGTGTTCATCGTTCATGAGCAATACAGGGAGACAGTGATCATGGACAGTGTTCATGGGCATTGTTCATGGACAGTGTTCATGGATATAGGTCATGGACATTGATCATGGGCATTGATCATGGACATTTTAAACTGTTCATGGACATTGATCATGGACATTGTTCATGGATATTGATCATGGACGTTGTTAATGTAAACTGTTCATGGACATTGTTCATGTACCTTGTTAATTTTCATGGAGATTGCTCATGGACCTTGTTAATTTTCATGGACATTGTTCATGGACATTGTTAATTTTCATGGACATTGTTCATGGACATTGTTAACCTTTATGGACATTGTTCATGGGCATTGTTCATGGACATTGCTCATGGGCATTGTTCATGTTCATGGACATTGTTAATTGTTCATGGACATTGTTCATGGACATTTCTCACGGGCATTGTTCATATTCATGGGCATTGTTCATGGGCATTGTTAATTGTTCATGGACATTGTACATGGACCTTGTTAATTATTCATGGACATTGTTCATGGACCCTGTTAATTGTTCATAGTCATTGTTCTTGGACCTTGTTGATTGTTTATGGACATTGCTAATTGTTCATGGACATTGTTCATGGACATTGATAATTGTTCATGGGCATTGTTAATTGTTCATGGAAATTGTTCATGGGCATTGTTCATGGACATTGTTCATGAAAATGATGACCAGGTGTGCAGTACAGGGTAGCTTAGTGGTCAGGGTGTTGCACTCGCCATGTGACTCTCCGGCATCCAGCCCTCATTAAGCTGAGCCATCACCCCTGCCTGAGACTTCGCCCCTTCAAGGGCAGTTTTTGAGACAGTAGTTTTTTTAGACTCCCATTCAAGGGTAGTTTTTGAGACTGTAGTTTTTTAGACTCCCGTTCAAGGGTAGTTTTTGAGACTGTAGTTGTTTTAGACTCCCGTTCAAGGGTAGTTTTGGAGACACCTGCTCAAGGGTAGTTTTGGAGACACCTGCTCAAGGGTAGTTTTTGAGACACCCGTTCAAGGGTAATATTTGAGACACCTGCTCAAGGGCAAGTTTTGAGACGGTAATTTTTTCAGACGCCCGTTCACAGGGCAGTTTTTTGAGATGCTTGTTCAAAGGGCAATTTTTGAGACGCTTGTTTAAAGGGGAATTGTTGAGACGCTGGTTCAAAGGGAATTGTTGAGACGCTGTGTCAAAGGGCAATTTTTGAGACGCTTGTTCAAAGGGCAATTTTTCAGACGCTGGTTCAAAGGGCAACTTTTCAGACGCATGTTCAAAGGGCAATTTTTCAGACGCTTGTTCAAAGGGCAATTTTTCAGACGCTGGTTCAAAGGGCAATTTTTGAGACGCCCGTTCAAGGGCAATTACCATTATGGAGTAAACATAGGTACTCACTGCACCCCCAAAAAACAACAAAAACAACAAAACCCCACCTAAAACCAACCAAACAAAACCCCTCCCCAGTCCTTCGGTTAAGACAATAAATTTTTGTCCTGTGCGCAAATGCCCACTGGACATCTTGCGCGCACGTTAAGACCCCTTCTGCATTTCGCGAAAGTAGGTCATTGTGTGCTCGTGGGAACAGAAGACAAAATTTACATAACTGCATCCACGCGGGAAATAAATGTAAAAAATATGCACATGAAGTCTTTATACGATTATTTTTGAAATAAAAGAATTCCACATAAATTCAAACAATTAAAATGTTAAGAGCGCCAAGAAGCAAACAGTATAACGACAATAACACACACACACACACACACACACACACACACACACACACACACACACGCGCGCGCGCGCGCGCACGCACGCACGCACGCACGCAAGCACGCACACGCACGCACACACACACACACACACACACACACACACACACACACACACACACACACACACACACCATACACACACACACCGGAGTCAGAGGTTGCGACGAAAATATCAGTGGTGTTGGAGAGCTGTTCCAGATCTGCTATCACCTCCAGTACTGAAACACACACACACACACACAACACACACACACACACACACACACACACACACACACACACACACACACACACACACACACACACACAGAGTCATCAACGCGAACACACCCAAAATATCTTGTGCATACGTTAAATCTTGTTCCGCTTTTCATAAGAGTAGGCCATTGTGTGCTGGTAGGAACAGATGACAAGATTTACAAAACTGCGTACACACGGGGACTGGATGAAAAAAGCACATGAGTGCTTATTCCATTATCCTAGATATAAATAAATAAATAAATAAATAAATAAATAAATAAATAAATGAAAGTTCGCGAGTTCGAACCCCAAAATAGTCACAGGAATTTTTTTCAGACTCAAGCCGGCTCCAACCCTGAGTTAGTTTGCTAATGACTTTTGGGAAGACTGGAACCACACAGTCGAGCTTAATCCACTGTACGGGTAAGTTTCAGTTTAAGAATGTTGCTCCAATGAATTGACCAACGCTGCAGGTGTCTGTGTCTCTCAGACCTGGTTGGTGCGGGGATAGGAAAAATACCCCTGTTGCTCTTATCTCATGATGACATCAGTTTTAGGTTCACGCACGCTTCGGGATATGCCTAGCTCAGTGGCCAGAGCACTCGCTTTCCCCAAGCCACTGTTAAGCAGCATCGAACGTGGTTACCAAGTGGGTGGGTGACCGTTTGCGCGCCTTGGTGTCAGTACAGTCCCCCAATTCACCCAGCTGTAAATGGGTACCTGCCCTCTTTAGGGTCAGGGGAGGTAAAGCAGCGACGGAGAGGAGATGGGCGTCGCCCTCAATATGCTGGTCCCTAGAGAAGCTGAGGTCTCTGACGCCTCGATCTTCTACGACCACATAGATTATGGAACACCTTTACAATTACCTTTACACTTCTTTGCCTGGAAATGGCGTCAAAGTCTTCGAAGTCAGAGACTGATGGGTAAAGGCTTTATCCAGGGAAGTCTGGAGTACAATAGTACGCCCCCCCCCCCCCCATGTGGATGACTGACAGTTGGGCACCACAACTAAGCCATTGCTGTCGTTAGTGGGGGTGGGGAGGGGTGGGGGGCTTAGATGGCGGTGACCTCATAGTGCCTGACATTTGTTTTCGTTCCTCGGCTAAAGTTTCCGAGGTTGACGAATGGTGAAAATTTTGCGTATGCGACCACCACCTTTACCCCCCCCCCCCCTATTTAGGCAGCCGCTTTCCGACTTCGGGGATGGTGTCTAAACACGACACCTGTGTGCATACTGTCTTTGTTTTTTTGTTGTTGTTGTCATCCGTTTGTAATAGCACACAATAGCCTACTCTTTTGAAAGGCGGAAGGGGGTTTAAACGTGTGCGCTAGATTGTTCTGCGTGCGTCATGTTTGCACACAGATCCTCGGTTTATAATCTCATCCAAAAGGCTTTGACATTTAGTTCGATTTCTTAAAAAATCAAACTGGGAGGAAAGGGCAGGGTTAGCCGGGAATAGAACCTACAACCTCACGGTTTCCTTGTTGGAATGTCTTAACCATCTTACCACCCTCCGGCCTGACATTGATCAGCTCCTTGGGAATCATCTGGATGTGGTGTTGCCATATGTCCATGATGATGATGACGATGATGATGGCGATGAAGATGACGACAAAGACCACGACAGCCTTACTAAGTCTAAAAGAAGGAATCAGCATAAAACACAGAATGTAAAATCAACTTTCTCTGACCGTCCCAGATCAAGCCACCATATTGGTGCGTTTCAAGGAATTCTACCCTAGAGTTAATATTAGTACTGACTCCACTCCCGCCCCCTCCCCTAAACTCCTTTGGATAAGACTATATAAACCGAGGTCCGTGTGCAAAGGCACGCAGAACATCTTGAGCACAAGTTAAAAACTCGTTCCACCTTTCAAAGGAGTAAGCCATTTCGTCCCTGTAGGAAAGGATGAGAACATTATAAAAAACACACACAAAAAACACATGCATACAAGTGTCATGTTTAGACACCATCCCCGAAGTCGGAATGCAGCTGCTACCTTAATGGTGAGTATAAGCGGTCACATAGCAAAATCTTTGCATTGATGAACCTTGGAGCTCTAGCCAAGGAACAAACATTAAAGAAACAGCAACCTCGATTTAAAGATATAAAAAAAAGATTCCAGGAAAAAAAGGTGTTTTTCATAAACAGGCAAACGCCCGGACAGACAGACAGACAACCAGACAGACAGACAGGCAGACAGATAGACAGATACAATGACACGGAGACGTTGATTACGGAGGAAGACAGAACAGAGTTACCTTTCCGTGGCAAAACGCTGATTAACGCCCTTGCTCTCCCGGACACTTCCTGTGCCTCTCTTTTCAGATCCGGAATGGGGATACCACCTGTAACATAGGTTACACTCCTGTGTTAGCTTGCGGATCTTGTAGTATCTTCTACAGAGTGCGAGTCAGAAAATATTCTGGTAATTTTCACAGATTTTTTAAAAAACTTAAAAAATGCACCGTGTACTTGTTTTGGGGATTGAGGACATAGAGCAATACCAGGTAGTCACGAGAAAGTTGGAAATGATCATCGAATGAGGATTGCTTGTGTTCCTACAGTGTTGACTGGCGCTGGCATCTTGCAGTTAGGAAGTGAGCAGACAACAAAGGACTGAAGGGGTACAGTGTTTGCTGAAAAATCAAACAAATTCAAACCTACCAAATAATGCAAAATCGCATGAATTATGAGTAAGTGGCCAACCTTTAATGATTTTTCTAAGGATGAATGTGTGTGTGTGTGTGTGTGTGTGTGTGTGTGTGTGTGTGTGTGTGTGTGTGTGTGTGTGTGTGTGTGTGTGTGTGTGTGTGCGTGCGTGTCTGTGTCTGTGTGTGCGTGTCTGTGTCTGTGTCTGTGCCTGTGTCTGTGTGTCTGTGTGTGTGTCTGTGTTACTTTTTATTTTTTTATTTATCAAAAAAAAAGTTTTATGTACAGAACAATGGAATAAGCATCCACGTGTTTTCACACCCAGTCCCCATGTACATGCAGCATTTCAGATCTTGTCATCTGGTCCCACCGGCACACAATGACATACTCTTACGAAAAACGGAACAGGATTTAACGTGTGCGCAAGATGTTCTGGGCGCGTTCGCACACGAGGCCTCGGTTTATAGCCTCATCCGAAGGACCTTTGGGGAGAGTGGAGTCAGCACTGATGTTAACTCCAGGGGAAAAACCCCATCGAACGGAAATGAAACCCCGGTCG
>CM060338.1:32645302-32650302 GCA_030674155.1 Stramonita haemastoma | reverse complement strand
AGCCTTAATGGTATGTAACCGGTTGAAGAAGAAAAAAAAGGTTATCACTTCCTTTGAACAACTGAAGCCATTTGTTCCCAGACAGAATACCCCCCTCCCACCCCCCACCCCCTCCGTGGTGAAAAGCAAGCTACAAAAAAGGTAATGTTTCAATCTCATATCAATGCGAAAGAGAGAGAGAGAGAGAGAGAGAGAGAGAGAGAGAGAGAGAGAGAGAGAGAGAGAGAGAGGAGAGAGAGACAGACAGACAGACAGACAGACAGACAGACAGACAGACAGACAGACAGACAGACAGATAGACTGAGGTAAAGGCAAAGAGGTTGGTAGAGACAGAGAGTTAATTGTGCCTATGTGCATACATGTGCAGCACGCGCTTTTGTGCATGTGTGCATGTGTTTCTCTGTGTGTGTGTTTGTGTGCGTGTGTGTGAATATGTGTGCGTGCGTGCGTGCGTGCGTGCGTGCGTGTGTGTGCGTGTGTGTGTGCGTGTGTGTGTGTGTGTGTTCGCGCACGCACGCGTATGTGTATGTGTGTGTGTATGTGTGTGTGTTCGTTCTTGAATTTTGCGTCTGTTCACAAATATGCTGGCCCCTAGGGAAGCTGAGGTCTCTGATGTCTCGAACACCAATGATCACACAGGTTATGGGAATACCTTTATTTTATTATTTTGAATATCTGAGAGTCATGTCAGTTCACAGCCAGTCACGTAGACCTGTGAAAACGAGACAGTGTGTTGTCGGATGGTGAGACGCATGGAGCAACTCTCCAGAAACCGAAAAAGACTGAATAGATGAATACACAAATAATAGTTGAATAAATAATCGGCTATAGTCTTCTTCTTCTTTGTTGAAGGCGAAAATGCACCGCACTGCCTTTTAGTGTCTGACAAGTCATGGGCAGTGCACCCCACTTTCCCATGGGAGAGAAGAAATAAGAGAGAAGAAATAACAGAGAGAGAGAGAGAGAGAGAGAGAGAGAGAGAGAGAGAGAGAGAGAGAGAGAGAGAGAGAGAGAGAGAGAGAGAGAGAGAGAGAACTCTGAACTCTGAACTCTGAAATTTAATTAATATAGGCCAACAGCCCCTTTCATGGGGGGAAACGCAAACATCGATAAAATATTTAGACGTGAAATATAGCATGATAAAGAAACAAAATAATGATACTATATGAACATGTTCATTGGGAAAACCACAACAACTGCTGAATATAGATGGAAGCAGTCTTACTCCAGGAGATAATACTTTTAATTGTTCACTTTGTCAATGAAGTTCTGTCTGAGTCCAAAGGCAGCTAAAAGGAATTTCGCAAGATAGTAAATGCTGCTTGTGAATATTGCAAGCTCGCACACTGACAAGCACATTGTCTATGTTTATGCCAGCATTACCGTTGAACTTGCACTGCTGTCTAACGTCCTTATATAATGGACATTTAAACAGAAAATGTGCTTCATCTTCTCTCGTGTCTGTACATACAGGGCATGTTGTATTCTCATTTGTAGGTGAAAAGCGATATTTGTGCACATTTAGTTGTGAAACACCCATCCTGAATTGTGCCAGGATATTTCTATATCCTTCAACGTACACAATTTCAACATACTGCTCTATAACAAATAGCTGTATAGTCCTACCATATTGTGAAAATCGTACATTTGAGTCCAAGCGGTTTCGCCAATTGTAACAGAAATTGCTCTGTAACCTTTCTCTCAGCTCTTTCATAAAAATGTTTTCATAACCACATCCCAAAACCCACACTTGTTCAAAACCATTCTCACATAGAATATTCTTTAGGTGGTTTACCCATGTCACGTGGCCTTTTTCTTGCATAGCTAATAGCATTTTATATGCTTTTTTCGAATACCTCTCTTCAGGTTGCTTTAAGAGTCTCAACCAGTATTTCACACATCTAGTAATGGCTGTAATCCATAGAGGAAAACGGCCTAGTTCGCCATATACAACATCATTAGCAGTTTTGTTTCTCACATGCAGGAATCTTTTATATGCATAAAGATGTACTTGTTTAGCTTGGTTAAAAGCCTTATGTCCCCACACCTCAGAGGCATACAGAACCAGTGGGACAACTTGAGCATCAAAAAGCTTGAAGAACACGTCAGGAGAATTACTGCCAATTTTTCTCAAAGTACACATAATGTCATTCACACATTTTTTACCTTTAAGTTTTACCTCTTCCATAGCAGCTGTGAAACTATTCCCAGTAGAGAAGGTAAGACCCAAATACTTATATGAATTCACAACTTCCAATGGACTTCCGTTCAAAAACCATTTTTCTCTGGCACTGAGAAAGCCACCTTTCCTGAAAACAATAATTTTAGATTTGTCTGTGTTTACTCTTAACTTTAACTTCTCTGTTTCCTTCTGCAGGTTATTCAGCTGATGCTGTAGCCCTACTACACTTGAGGCTAACAAGGTCAAATCATCAGCAAATAACATTAGATATAGTTCAATCTCACTTGAATCAAGTGTCACACCATGTCTACCATTTGATATTAATTCAATGGCTAGCTCATTGATCAGTAGCGAAAATAATACTGGGCTTACAATGCAACCCTGCTTCAACCCCTGCAAACAATCAAAGAAGCTTGAATAGCCTGTCTTGCTCTGGCACATTACAATGCTCTAACAGTAGAATACATAGCCCGTAGCATCCTGTAATTCTACCCTTAATACCTGCACGAAACAGTACAGACCACAAAATATTACGATTAACAGTATCATATGCTTTCTTAAAATCAACGAATGCTACATACAATTTCCTATGTTTAAGTAAATAGTTTTCTACCAGAGCATTCAAAGTAAATATGTGATCTATTGTTGACCGGCCTTTTCTAAATCCAGCCTGGGCTTCACAAATAGATCCATTTTGCTCTACCCACAATGTAAGTCTCTTATTTATGATATGTGTAAATACTTTGCTAAGAATACTTAAAAGGGATATACCCCTGTAATTGTCTGGGCTACTAATGTCACCTTTCTTGTGTAATGGGTATATCGCTGCTTCAGTCCATTTTGAAGGAAAAAAAACCCTTAGAAAATATGGTATTGAAATATTTAGACAAAAATGGCATGATTACTTGTTCAGCATTTTTCAGCATTTCCGCTTAAGTACCATCTGAGCCTGCTGCCTTTCTGCACTTCATGTGATTGATGGCTTTCCTAATTTCTTCTTCTGATATTTTAATGTCCAATATATTATCAGGTGTGATTTCATCCACTTCATCCTGAAAGAAGTTATCATCATCAACAACAACTCTGTCATTGAATACAGATTCAAAGTGACGTACCCACTCTTCTTCTGAAATGTTATTAGTAATAACACTACAACCTCTGTGTCTGCGGATTTCACCCCAGAACTTGTTAGGATCATTCATAGAATCAAGTATATTGTTGAGATTAGAGTTTTTATGTGCCCGCTCTTTCTTTCCAAGCAAGGTCTTGTATTCTTTTCTTACTTCTGCGTACTTCTTGTAATCTTCATTTTCCTTTGTTTTCCTATACTTTTTAAAATAACTTCTTACTTCCCTTTCTTTCACAAGGCACTCCCTATCAAACCACCTGGCCTGTTGACTTTTTGGTTTTCCAAGAACAAACTTTCTCTTCATTGACTCTGCTGCTTCATTTAACGCTCTTGTAAAAACAGACACTGAATCCTCTAAACTACTATCGATTAAAGTGATTGCTCTTTCTAACTGAACCTTGAAGTTTTCAGACTGTACACTATTGCTAAAATTTGCAGCTTGGTCTTCTGACCAAACTACCTTTTCCATGGCAACAGGGGAATCAACAGAAACTTGAGTGCATGAATCCCTAACAACACAATATAATTCCACTGGCATGTGATCTGATTCAATTCTATCAGATACAAACAGTCTATCAAAAATTCCACATATATCAAAACTAACTAAAAAATAATCTACAACACTATGCCCTTGATCAGACAAATATGTAAAGTTGCCTGAATTATCAAGACCTGGACAACCATTAAGTAGCTTTAAATTAAAACAGGCACACATATCAAGCACTTTTTTTTACCAAAATCACTGACAACCAAATCTTGAGATAATCTGCTACTCTCAAAGGATACTGAATTATCAAAAATGTCTAAATAATTATCTGAAGCAGATCTGAGGTTCTGGACTTGCATGTTACCAGTGCGAGCATTAAAGTCACCATTACACAGAAGGTAGAGAGAGAGAGAGAGAGAGAGAGAGAGAGAGAGAGAGAGAGAGAGAGAGAGAGAGAGAGAGAGAGAGAGAGAGAGAGAGAGAGAGAGAGAGAGAGAGAGAGAGAGAGAGAGAGAGAGAATGACAAAAAGGTTTATTGTGTGAGGTTTTTACAACCCATTTACAAAAGGAGTTTGGGGGTAGGGATCGAAAAGTACACAAACTAAATGGATAATTGTACCAATAGTTATCTTCCCGAATGGAAACGAAACACGAAATGTATAGTTTATGCAGTTACACAAATGCTTGAGCTAGTATTACTCGCTGTTTCCACAGCCATAGGTATCCAACAGGAATTGTCACAAAATGTCACTATCGATGTGGCGTTGACTGGTCACTGGGTGTGTGGAGAGCTGTCTATCCTCGCCAATGTCTTTTATCTGTGACCACAAGCTGCGACTCAACTTGTTGGCTCCTTCTTGAAATGCTTCCATGATTGCCCTCATGTCGTCAGTGGATAAAGTGCTGTCATTTCTCAGTCATTGTTTGAAGTTGCACTGTCCACTGTATTTCTCCATTGTTCGTCCTTGGTCACGTTTACAGTAGAAGCCTCCTTTGTAAGTGTCACAGATGGTATTGTGGTTTCATTTTCAACATCGTTGTCAATGTCGGATCGCCACTTTCGTTTTCAAGCTCCAAGTCACAAGGCGGCACTGTCACTGACATAGGATCCACACTGCACACATCTGTAGGCGACTGGTTGGTCGTGCTGCATTTTGTGTACTGTAAAATAAACTGGGGGGTGTTGGCAGAAACAAATCTGA
>CM060338.1:32632802-32637802 GCA_030674155.1 Stramonita haemastoma | reverse complement strand
TACATAAAATGTCAAAGATTGGATCGACAAGATAAAAAGTGAAAAATGGAGAAGTGTTACAAATACAAGACCAGCTGTCTACCAACATTTCTTTGCTAAACTGTATGTTTTTCTACTTGAACAAATTGATATAATGCACAACCACCCGCCCCTCCGCAACAATACAGTCCAGTGTTTCGTACAACTGCTCATCATAAAAGTTTACAATTTACCACACCACACACACACACATACACACACACACACACACACACACACACACACACACACACTATCATTACCATTATCCTCAAAATAAAAGAATAAATAACACACACACACTATCATTACCATTATCCTCAAAATAAAAGAATAAATAACACACACACACACACACACACACACACACACACACACACAACACACACACACACGCTAAGCCACTTTCTAAATTTATACACGGACCGTTTCATGAGAGCACAAAAGCACAAGCAAGAAGAAAGGCTGAATAAACAAGCTGTGTCACACTGTATTAACAGTTATGGGGTAGAACACAGTATTTTACATCATTTGCTTCGCTGATTTTTGAAAAAAATACACCCATTAGAAGTAAAGTCAATATTTTACAAAACATTATCGCAAACGGACATAACAGATACAGTACAAAGGTTGGACAAAATGAAAAAAAAAATCATACAACAAATCATGCAGGAATAAAAAGTGATGGGGCATCTTTTGCTTTTAGTCTTGCCTACACAACCAGTTGTTTTGCCTTTAGCCTCTTATTTAACGTATTTCTTCCTTTATACTTCTTTCCACTTTTTACTGTTCTTCATCGCCGAATTTGGTTTTGTTTTCTTAAAAGTACACAGTAGGACGTCCACCATCTTTTGCCTACTTTTCCAAATTGAACTACAAAAAAATAAAATAAAAGGTTAGCATAAAGTACATCTATGCCGACAATAGAAATCAAAGATTGTGGGGACAAACTAATGCAGATGGAGTAGTCTATCAATGGGCTTGGGAGTGCCACGACCTGGGTAATAATCATAATATTGTTTATAGCCCTACCCACCGCAAAAGCCATATCAGGGCTGTCACCTCAGTTTCAGTGGCTTCAGTAACTCTCAACTCGAGTTTCAAAACCAACACTTCCGAACACTTTCAAATATCTAACACCATCCATCTAAAAAGAAACAAATTACACAATACCTAAATTACTTCAATCCTTAAGGCACATAAACCAGGCTGTGCTGAGGACGCCAGCCATTCCGCTTAATTTATCATCCCCAGATTACAAAAAGAAAACACATAAAAGAGGATAACAAACATGTTATAGTACATAAAATTAGATAAAAAGTGCCACATGGGCAAATATCACTGCGGAATATACATCTTGTGCCCATCCCAGTGTCTAAGTCTCACTACCTGGTCGCCAGAACAAAACAAAAAAAAAACACAGGCCGAGTGACATAATGAAAACTGAAAACAAAGAATTGCGTGAAAAAAGGCAGAAGAGCGGACTGGGAAGGCAGAAAATAAACACAAGAAATTATACAAAGATAAGGAGAAAGGCAAACAAAGAGAGATCTAGAAAAGTGGAAATGTCTAGCACAGAATTTCCAGAAGGTGGGGATGCTGTTTATACTGAAAGAGCCCCCGGCATCCCCACGGGGGAATAACCTGGGTAATGGGCATATCCTGACCTACAGCAAAGCAAAACACAAGGAACTAACAAGGTGACAGGGTACACTATTTCAAGGTACCTGCAATATTGTACACAGAATGAAAGGCAAAAAATGGTTTTCTTCTACCAGATTTTGTTTAACAACAAAAGAGAAAAACGCCTTTTTCTAATGCTGCCGTTAGAATTTAAAAGATGTACACAACATATTTTACAAATTAAAATATTGCAATTTTTTTATTTGGGGATGGGGGAGGAGATGACTTTCCGATGCTTCCTTCACCTCCATCCTTTCCAACATCACGCCAAATTTGTAAGCCCATGTTGGTTACAGCCTTAATTCCAGGAATGGAAATTAAAAAAAACAAACACATATACACGGAACAATGCATGTATTTGAGTGAGTACCATTTTCCATTTCTTACATCCCCCCCCCCCCCACACACACATAATCACCACACCACACACAGGTTGACAAATACCTGTGGTATACTATTCCATAAAATTTGCCTTAAGCACACATTCTCTCTCTCTCTCTCTCTCTCTCTCTCTCTCTCTCTCTCTCTCTCTCTCTCTCTCTCTCTCTCTCTCTCATTCCCATGATCTTGAACACACCTTTTAGCCTTCCTTTTGAAACACATACATACACACACACACACACACACACACACACACACACACACACACACACACTCTCCCTCTCTCTTTCTCTCTCTCCCCTTCACCAACACAGCACAGCACAGCACAGCACAGCACAACACAGCACAACACAGCACAGCACAGCACAGCACAGCACAGCACAGCACAACACAACACAACACAACACAACACAACACACACACACACACAGATTTCAATCGAAAACCAACACCCCATACATCTGGTTTTGATTTTTTTTCTAAAATGCTCTCCCCCTGAGTTTATTCAAGCAAGCTTTCTAAAACCAGCTACTTCTACTTTTTGTTTCAACTTTTTTTTTTCTTTCGAAAAATGCTTCCCACCCCAGAGTTTAACTGCCTAGCCCCCTATCCCCATACACTAAAATATAAGTATAAATACTCTATCTAAAAATAAAAATCCAAACAACCGAATACGAACACTTACAAAAATTCGATTTTGAATACATTCTCTTGAAAACTGACTATTTTGTTATCTCAAAAACACGAGAAATTCATCCCCATCCTTAAGTCATTACACCTCTTTCCCCATCTCTATGTTACATGCCAGTACATTCTACCCCCCACCCCTCCAATCCCTCACTCCCTCCCTAGTATTCTTTTCACTAAAAAATCTAGCCACCCTTCCCTACCAACCCTAGCAGCAGTATCTATGATGTTTTAGCTTATATCTAGCATCCCTTCCCCTACCAACCCTAGCAGTAGTATCTATGATGTTTTATCTTATATCTAGCATCCCTTCCCCTACCAACCCTAGCAGTAGTATCTATGATGTTTTATCTTATATCCCCGAAGTCGGTATGTGGCTGCCTTAATGGGCAAAAGCGGCTGCGGACACAAAAATCTTACCACTGATGAAACTTAAAGCTCTAGCGAAGAAACATTTCTTTTCTAAATATTGATATTTTAAAAAATAATTTTGTGCCTTTAAGTCTTTGTTGATCACTACCTTCCGCGTAAGCTCTCTGTTTCATTTTTGTTTTTAGAAAGCACAGTGTAGCGCAGTTCTGTGCTTATCCATTATTTTCAATAAATAATTCGATTCAATTCTATTCAATCCAAAAGAAAAAAAATGTCTAGCCAGTGTGTCAGCACACACCATGTTGTCTACCTGCCTTTTGTGTCCACATGCAGGGCCAGGGTTAAGAGTTGAGGTTAGTGTTAGAGTTAGTGTTAGTTAACAACAGGGAAGGGTTGTCTGTCAGCTGGTCGGTCTGAATATTAGAACGCATGTGGACACAAATAGCCCAAAGACAAATGGTATGTAGCTATAGACACAATGGCATTCATTTCATGTTTATTATCCTACCGACCTTAACGACTATACGTATTTTGCAATGGTAAGGAGCTTTAAATCAGAGTCACCCGTTTTGTCAAAAAGCTGAGACTATGCATTGGACCAGTATCCACAAAATTTCCAGTTTTGCTATCTTTAAAAGAAGAGTTAAGGTCCAAAATACTTTTCAACAAGTTGCTTCCATTTCAAAAAGCCTAAAAATGAAACCGTGTAACACCCTCCAGGTCGGAATGCAGCTACCTAAATGACTGGCAAAAACGGTTGCGTGGGCATCACTGACTATTGGTTAACCTGGGAGCTCTAGCTAAGGAACTAAATAACCCAGAAAAATTCTATTAGCCAGCCCTCTTTTTGTCTATCCCCACTGCTCTGGATGTGCATCCATACCCATCCTAGTCACCTTTTCCCTCCCCTCTCCTTCCAACCTGACGTCTCCTCCCCACATCTATCTCCTTCACACACACACACACACACACACACACACACACACACACACACACACACACACCAACAACCACCACCAAAAACAACACACACCAACAACACAACACACACACCAAAACACACACCAACACAAACACACCAGCACAAATAAACCAATACAGTCACCGAGACACACACACCGACACACACACCGACACACACACCGACACACACACCGACACACACACACACACACACACACACACACACCGACACACACCACACACACACACACACACACACACACACACACACACACACACACACACACACACACACACACACACACTTTTTAGTGGATAGCCATAAACACACACACACACACACACACACACACACACACACACACACACACACACACGCACACACCACCACACCACTCCACACCACACCACACCACACATCACAATGCACATCACAATGCACATCTCCCTAAAAATTATCTAGCACTAATATTTGGGAAAATAAACTTATGAAATTAAGACATCAACCCTGAATTCGGACTGAGACTACCTTAATGGTGGGCAAAATCAATCACATTAATGCAAAAATCTATCGGTAAACCTCGGAGCTCTACCTGAGGAAAGTTGAGGGGGGGGGGGGGAGGGGGGAAAGGTCATTTTAACTAATTGCAATGAAGCCAAAAACAGCAAATAATAAAAACCCAATCCAATCTTCTTTTTTTTATATAAAACTCCACCGACCATAGAGACCATATCGGGGAGGGGGTGGGGTGGGGGCTATCACCTTGTTAAACTATTACATCTCAAAACTTCGAAACTTAACTCTATACAGATTAAACCCAGGTTTTAAAACCAACTCCACTGATGTTTCTTTGTACCAACACCCTGGCCAACCATAGGGGTCAACCCAGGACAGT
>CM060338.1:32601253-32611253 GCA_030674155.1 Stramonita haemastoma | reverse complement strand
AAACAAAAAAAAGAAGACCCCCCCACGACCACCACCACGACCACCACCACCACCACGACAAAACCAAGCAACCAAAATAATACATCATAATTTTTCCACAGAGGAAAGCAGTGCAAAAAATGGAACGCCTCTTGTAGCGAACATAGACCCCAACGTGCTCTGCATACTCTCTTTTTTTCTGTTCCATGTGCACACACATATTTTGCATAGTTTGTATTTTCTCTGGGCTGCTGGATCTTTCAGTTTAGAAAAAAATATGAATAAACCAGTAACCTCGGAGAAGTGGTTAGTGCATTACAGCTAAGGACTGGAAGGTTGCGGGTTCGAATCTCATAGGAGTCTTACGGACAGTTTTGGACTCTGGCTGGCTCCTACCGAGAGTTAGTTTGCTATGGTGCTCATTGGGTCAGGGAATTTGAGCATCATTTTTAAATTCGCATCCGTAAAGTAGATGAAGCTCGACTGTGTGGTCCTAGTCTCCCCAATAAGCCTATAGTAAACTCACTATGTTTAGAAGACGATCGGATTCCGAAAAATCCATATGAGTCTTATGGGAGACCTTCCAGTCCGTAACCCAAAGCGCTAACTACAGTGCCATGGCGGCTGGTTCACATTGGTGAAGTCTTTGTAGAGAAACTTTTCTGTACATTTCCAAAAAAATATGCTAGGTAGGTATTTGAGATTTTTTTTCATTCCCCGCCTAGAGACCCGATGTTCACTAATAGTGAGATTTTGCGTGTGTAGCCGTTTTATGCCCCCCCCCCCCTCTCCACCCCCCCCCCCACCCCGTGAAGGTAACCGCACTCCAACTTCAGGGTAATTTCAAATTCTGAATTTTAGCTCTTCCTCGGATATTTTTTTTACATGCTGGGTTTTTTTTTCATCTACGGTATGCGTGCTATGTTTAGTGCAAAGTATATGATTTTCAAAAGCCTATCTTTTATCATTTACTGTGTTTAGTGTAAAGAATATTGCATTCAAAAGCCTGTTCTATATCATTTACTGTGTTTAGTGTAAAGTATATTGTATTCAAAAGCCTATTCTTTTATCATTTACTGTGTTTAGTGTAAAGAATATTGTATTCAAAAGCCTATTCTATATCATTTACTGTGTTTAGTGTAAAGTATATTGTATTCAAAAGACTACCTCTTATATCGTATTCAAAAGCCTATCTCTTATATCGTATTCAAAAGCCTGTTTTGTCATTTGTACTCTTTAGTGTACAATATATTGTATTCTATATCATTTACTGTGTTTAGTGTAAAGCATATCCTATTCAAAAACCTATCTTTATCATTTACTTAATAATAATAATACATGGAATTTATACTGCGCTATATCTTGCAAAAAAAAAAAAAAAAATCAAAGCGAGTTAGGAATGCATGCTAGGATCACAAGAACTGATCTTGCTTGATAACTCGGTCACAAAATGCTGTCTTTGAGCTTCCTGTTTTCGTGTCCTAGGAGATCACTTAGCTTTCTTTTCAGCATGACAAACAAAGACGCCAGGTGTGGATCAGTGGTCTAGAGGTTTAACCCACTAAAGGTCTAGACAGCCAAAAGCCCGGGTTAAATCCGGGTCCGGGTTCGATACACGTTTGTGCCCGAGGCTTTTGCCCCCATTCACTAGACCGTCAGTGGTGGTCTGAGTGCTAGTCTTTCGGATGAGACGATAAACAGAGGTCCCGTGTGGGAATACGTATTTAGAGCACGTAAAACAACCCGCAGCAACAAGTGAGTTGTCACTAGCAAAATTATGTGGAAAGAAAGCCCCTCTGATAAGGAAACAAAATTAATACAGTTGTAGACAGAAAAAGAAAGAAAAAGGGTGGCGCTGCTCTTGTAGCGACACACACACACACACACACACTCTCTCTCTCTCTCTCTCTCTCTCTCTCTCTCTCTCTCTCTCTCTCTCTCTCTCTCTCTCTCTCTCTCTCTCTCTCTCTCTCTCTCTCTCTCCTCTCTCTCTCTCTCCTCTCTCTCTCTCTTTATCTATTAACGCTTCTCTTTTTCTTTTATAATCAAAATCATTTTATTGTGGCTTCTGATTTTCGTCTTCTGAAAGTGTGCATTTTTATGATCTTATTATGTATAATGTCCTTATTCCTTTATGTTGTTTGGTACTGCATATAGTTTTACTGTTTAGTATCTTTTTATCTTGATGTATCCCTGAAAAGGGCGGGGACTGGATGTAAAAAAGCACACGAGTGCTTATCTATTATCCTCGAATAAAATACTTTGCCTTGCCTTGCCTTGCCTGCCTTGCCTTGCCTTGCCTTGCCTTGCCTTGCCTTGCCTTGCCTTGCCTTCTCTCTCTCTCTCTCTCTCTCTCTCTCTCTCTCTCCATCTCTCTCTCTCTCTCTCTCTCCTCTCTCTCTCTCTCTCTCTCTCTCTCTCCTCTCTCTCTCTCTCTCTCTCTCTCTCTCTCTCTCTCTCTCTCTCTCTCCCCATGGAGAGAGCAGCCTGAATTTCAGGCAGAGAAATCTGTCGTGACTTGAAGTGGTGTACAAATACAAATACAGATCAGTGGTAAGAATTATCTGGGAGGAGGTCTACATGGAGAAATAGGCTAGGGTCAAAGGCTTGATTTAAAGTGCAAGAAAAATGATTGAAAGATAAGTACGATTTTTTGGGGGTGGGTGGGGGTGGGGGGTGGTTCTTTTTGAATAGCGGGCGTGTGTGTGTGTATGTGTGTGTGTGTGTGTGTGTGTGTGTGTGTGTGTGTGTGTGCGTGTGCCTGTGTGTGTTTGTCTGTGTCTGTGTATACGTACGTGCGCTTGTGTGTGTATACGTGTGTGTGCGTGCGTGCGTGCATGTCGGTGTGCGTGCGTGCGTGCGTGCATGTCGGTGTGCATGCGTGCGTGCATGCGTGTGTGTGTGTGTGTGCGTATGTTTTAATGAATGTTTAATGCATTTCTATGTCAGAAGACCTACTCAGATTGCTTAACGAAAACCCACTTTATGAATCTCTTTTTAGAAACCCAACTATTTTTCTTCGCCGACCCCTCCCCCCCCCCCACCACACGTCTCAATCGCACACCTTTCCCCCACCACACACTTAAGATTTTCAGTTTGTTTTTTTGTTTCTGGCTTTTGCATAAGACACTGTCCCACCCCCCTCCTAACCACCACCACCACCATTACGGTAGCTTCATTCTAACTTTGGGGATTTGGTTTTTTTTTTAGTATAGATAAGTATGCTACCCGAATGTAAAATCAACAACAACAACAACAAATGGTGCTAAAATACTCCGGGTAGACTATGTAGCGAAATAGGTTGTTTTTGTATGTTTCATTATAAATGTACCGCGTGTTTAAAAGCTGAGTCATACCCGGGATTTTTATTTATTTCGATTTTCTTTTTGGCGTTGATGAATGTGATACCGTGGCTCATTGATTTGGCAGAAAATATGTCCAAAAGCTTTTAAACAGACACTTCACTTTATTTATGAAGCCGTCTCTTTCACAACCAACTGGGTTTCCTACCTGTCAATACACGCAAGCACACACGCACACACACACACACGCACAAACACACATACACGCACACACGCACACACACACAGATAGACATAGACACTCACACAAGCACACTTGCACACACAAACACACACACACACACACTTACAAATAGACACACACACTCACACTCACACACACACACACACACAGATAGACATAGACACTCACACAAGCACACTTGCACACACACACACACACACACACACACACACACACACACAACACACACACACACACACACACACACACACACACACACACACACACACACGTACGTGATGCATCACAGCAAAGTGCAGGGCCGCCGCCACATGCACATACACAAAAAGAACGCACACACAAACACCAGCGCGTGCACTCATGCCTGCGCGCATACACACACCCTAAGACAAAGACGCATTTGGAAAAGATGTGACAAAGGGCCGGTTTGAGTCCCATCCCTACCCCAACATTTGCACAGTAACAGAGCACACGGCACCATGAGAGTGCTGTACTGTATGCATACACACTTTACTAGCATCTTTGATATGCCTGGCGCCAGTGTTGTTGCGACACCACAGCCCCAAAGAGGACAGCCTGTCTTGAAAATAACAAGGTTTTTTTCAGAACGAAAAGCTGGTACAGTGTACGCAATAATACGCAGTAGTATACATAATGGTGTTAATATACAAAACGATGCACCATAGCAAAGAGCAGGTCCTCTGCCAAATGCACACACACATAAAACTTAAAAACAAAAACGAACGCGCAAGCAGGCACGCCCCCCCCCCCCCCCCCCTCCACACACACACCACCAAGAATAAGGCGCATTTATTTGAAAAAGATGTGACAAAGGGCTGGTTTGAGTCCCATCCTACCCCAACATTTGCACAGTAGCAGACCCCACGACACCATGAAAATACTCTACTGTATGCATACACGCTTTACTAGCATCTTTGATATACATGGCGCTGGTCTCGTGGGGACACCACAGCCCCAAAGGGACAGTCTGGCTTGAACATACTAAGTTTTTTTTTTCACAATCACAGCTGGTACTGTGTACGCAATAATACGCAGTAGTATACATAGTGATGTTAATATACAAAACGATGCACCATAGCGAAGGGAAGGTCCTTTGCCATATGCACACACAGAACAAGCTCACAAACAAAAACAAACGCGCGAGCAGACACGCGTGCACCCCCCCCCCCCCCCCCCTCCCAGAATAAGGCGCATTTGAAAAAGATTTTTTTTAAATTTTATTCTTTTATATTGAGGATGATGGGATAAGCACTCTTGTGGGTTTATTTTTTTACATCCATTCCCCGTGTGTATGCAGTTTTGTAAATGTCATCTATTCCCACCGGCACGCGACGGCCTACTTTTACGAAAAGCGGAGCAGGATTTAACGTGTGGGCAAGATGTTCTGTGTTCATTTACACACAGGGCCTCGGTTTATAGTCTCATCCGAAGGATGCGACAGAGAGTCGGTTTGAGTCCCGTCCTACCCCAACATTTGCTCAGTAGCAGATCCCACGGCACCATGAGAGGGTTCTACTGTATGCATACACACTTTACTAGCATCTTTGATATGCCTGGCGCCAGTCTTGTTGCGACACCACAGCCCCCAAGAGAGAGCCTGGCTTGAATATAGCAGGTTTTTTCTGAACGAGAGCTAGTACAGTGTACGCAATAATACGCAGTAGTATACATAATAATAATGATAATGATGCATGCATACGCACACAGACATACAAACACATAGACTCAGACTCAGACACACACACACATACTCACACACACGCGCGCGTGCGCGCGCACCACACAAGCATGCACGCACACACGCATGCACGCAAGCACACACACACATACACATACACACACACACACACACAAGAACGAACACATACACACACACAGACCTACAGACGCACACACGCAGTCGCACACACACACACACATACATACATACACACACACGCACCTACACACACACGCACCCGCCCCACCCACTCACACACACACACACACACACACACACACACACACCTACATACACACAGACACAGACACACAGACACACAGACACAGACACACACAGACACACACAGACACACACAGACACACAGACACACAGACACACAGACACACACACACACACACACACACACACACACACACACACACACACACACACACACACACACACACACATTGGACAAAATGTTTTCCCAACAACGCTAAATTCTGATTCTTCTATCTTGCTTTTGGTCTTCCCTTAGTTCAAAACATTTTCCTTGAACAGAAACCATCACACCTTTCATTATTGGCTGAAAATTAAAAAAGAACAACAACAATAAACGAAGAATGCCAACAAAAAAAAACCCTCAACCATTACTACGATGGCGTATTTCTTTTTGCAGCGAAAAAAAGTAGTAAGAATAATGATTACCACAAGAAAAGGCAAAAAAAAAGGTAAATGTGTCCCGTAACCTGTGTGGTCGTAGGGAAGCGAGGCATCAGAGACTTCACCTTCTCTAGGGGCCAGCTATATTGAGGGCGGCGCCCATCTCCTCTCCCTCGCTGCTTTACCTTCCCTGACCCTAAAGAGGGCAGGTACCCATTTACAGCTGGGTGAACTGGGGAACTGTACTGTAGCCAAGACGCACAAACGGTCACGCATCCAGGTGGTAACAATATTCGATGCTGCTTAACTTTGACTTGGGGAAAGCGAGTGCTCTGACCACTGAGGTATCCCGCCCCTAACACAGTAAAGCAAAGAAAAAAAGGAACAAAGAAAAACAAAAAGCCCAAACAAAAAAGCAAAATCAAAAACAAACAAGAATGGAAAGGAATATCAAGCTCACCCACGACCCTCAAACAAAACAAACGGAATAAATATCCTACACCCCCTCCCATCACCACCACTACTAACATCAGCAACCAGACACACACACACACACACACACACACACACACACACACACACACACCACACCACACACACACACACACACACACACACACACACACACACACACACACAAACACACACACACACAACACACACACACACACACACACACACACACACACACACACACACACACACACACACACACACACACACACACCGCGCGCACGAGCGCACGACGCACACGACACACCCACACCAGCACAACCACAAAAAAACAAACAAACAACACACACACACACACACACAAGACACAGACACAACACACAACACACACACACACACACACACACACACACACACACACACACACACACAACACACACACACACACACACAAATACATTTCCAGTTTGGTGTTTCCCTGTTATTTGATTATCGGTTTTTTGTTTTTTGACAAAGGTAATAAGAAGCCAAATAGTATTAAAAAGAAGATAATACCGTGTTTTCATTGTAGCTGAATATAGCACAACCAGACCCCCTTTTACTCTGTGGCTAGTGAGGATTTCCATAAAATAAGATTAAAAAAAAAAAACTTAAAAAAAAATGATCACGATTTCTGCGCAGATCAGAGCATTTCTTTCCTGCCGTTTCATTCTTGTTTGTCGTCACCAAACAGGATGTTTATGTCATAAAACCAATCGTCAGCAATTTATGTATTTTTGTTGTTGTTGTTGTTGTTGTAACGGTAGATTTTTAAAAAAAGAAAAAAAAGATGTGATTTTTTTTAAAGTGTAGAAGACATTTTAGCCATACTGAGCAAAACAATGTTTAGCGAGAGTCTTTATGTGTATCTTATCTGTCTATCTATCTATCTATCTATCTATCTATCTATCTATCTATCTATCTATCTATCTATCTATCTATCTCTCTATCTATCTGTCAGTCTGTCTGTCTATTTATCCATCTATCTATCTATCTATCTATCTATCTATCTATCTATCTGTCTGTTTGTCTGTCTGTCTGTCTGTCTGTCTATCTATCTATCTATCTGTCTGTCTGTCTGTCTGTCTGTCTGTCTATCTGTCTGTCTATCTGTCTGACTGTCAGTCTGTCTGTCTGTCTATGTATTTATCTCTCTATCGATCTATCTATCTATATGTCTGCCCTGTCTGTCTGTCTGTCTGTCTGTCTGTCTGTCTGTCTCTCTCTCTCTCTCTCTCTCTCTCCTCTCATCTCTCTCCTCTCTCTCTCTCTCTCTCTCTCTCTCTCTCTCTATCTCTATCTCTAGTATATATATTATAAAGCCCACTTGGTCATAATTTCTCACAAGCTTGCCTTGGCAACACAAGAATGTACACCCGTACATGCTATATTTCATAAACACGAATAAAGTGGTGACTGAGAGAAAAATGCGTACAAACACAGATCAGATGTCTTCATTCATTTACCCTGCTTCTTAGAGGTCCACCTCATTCCAATGTCACCCGGAGACAAAATTGATAATGACGTAATACTTGATATTGTTGCTGTTCTATCCTTTGAAAAAAACATCAAGTACAATACCCATCGAGTTAGTTAAAACTAATCGTATTCACATACAGGTTTTTTTTCAGAAAAAAAGGTTTCTGATATATATATATTATATATATATATATATATATATATATATATATATATATATATATATATATATATATATATATATATATATATATATATGTATATGTATATATATATAAATAAATATATATAAATATAAAAATTATATATATATATATATATATATATATATATATATATATATATGATGACGATGATGATAATAGAGAGACAAAGACAGAGAGGACTCAGGATTTTAATTGTAAGGTCACCGACCTATATATAAGAAGGTCCATCATTTTGGAAAAAAAGGATAAATAAAAGAATATGGCAGACACAGTAACTTAACTTTGCCTTTTTGTACACCAGTGTATGAAACATTTTTACTCTACCAAGTTCTTGAGCTTTGAAAGCAAAAACATATGTACATTTCCAAATGTCTCCATTGGCAGACGTTTTCACCCTACAACACACTCTTCAGGCAATGTTCGTTTACATTTCCATAGAACTTGAACGGACATTTTCCTCGTAAGTCTGTATACTTTGTGCACTCAAAAAGAAAACCGATTTCAGTTTCTATGTGTGTGTGTGTGTATGTGTATGTGTGTGTGTGTGTGGTGTGGTGTGTGTGTGTGTGTGTGTGTGTGTGTGTGTGTGTGGTGTGTGTGTATGGCTCTATAGGTTTATCTGTCAGTGTGTATGTGTCTGTTTGCCTCTCCTCTCTCTCTCTCCCTCTCTCTCCTCTCTCCTCTCTCCATCTCTCTCATCTCTCTCTCTCCTCTCTCTCTCTCTCTCTCATCCTCTCTCCTCCTCAATCTCCCACACTCACCACACACACACACACGACACACACACACACACACACACACACACACACACACACACACACACACACACACACACACACACACACACACACACACACACACACACAAGGAACAACCCACCCACAAAATACACCAACTTTTCGCCATTCATACTCAATTACTCATCACAATAAACACCACGTATACAACTTTTACCAAAAAAAAGATTTGCAGGATAGAGAGCTAAAAACGGCAACAGTCGATAACCTAATGAGATACAGACTCTAATTTAGTCATTATTATCAATCATTAATCAGACTTGACTACGAAAATAGATCTTCGTTATCATCAAGGTACTGTCATTATTCAGACCTGCAGGGCAGTGACTGCCTGATATGTGAAAAGGACAAACAATGCATTCGTTGTGTACAAAAATACTGCACAAGTACATTATGCATATAGAATGTATGCGAGGCTAGTTAACTTACTGTGGCTCCTATGATTTTGCGCGGAGGTCAGTAATGGGCTGGAAAATATGACAGGGCGCTGATGACCCACGCGATCACATCAGCAGATTATTTAGCCAGGCAACCTCGCCCCCCCCCCCCCCCTCAAAAAAAACAAAAACAAACCAAAACAAAAACCAACAAAAACCAAAAACAAAGCAAATAAAAAACAAACAAACACCACGAGACATCTAGTTGTTATTGTGTGTTATCTTTGTTTTTTTAAATTATCTTTGTCGTTTGTTGTTTGTTATCTCTGTTGTTTGTTGTTGTTGGTTATTAGTGTTAGATTTCTTTTCCCAGCGAAACAGACTTGAATTCACCGACTGTGTAGGTAGGTGCATTTGTGTTCTGTTATGAAAATGTTCATTGTTTAAAACCTTACCTGTAAAAAACAACAACAACCCCACAAAGCTTTGATGTGAAGGCAATACAAAAGATAGAAGACACACTCCTATTTATTTATTTATTTACTTATTTATTTATTTATTTATTTATCTATTTATTTATTTATTTATTTATTTATGTCACTCCAGATTTCTCTGCGTGAAATTCGGGCTGCTCTCCCTGGGTAGAGCGCGTCGCCACAAATGCAGCGCCTACCTATTTTTTTTTTCTTTTTCTGTCTGCAACTGTATTTGTTTCTCTATCAGAGTGGGGGGGTTTAA
>CM060338.1:32582276-32591153 GCA_030674155.1 Stramonita haemastoma | reverse complement strand
AGAGAGAGGGGGGGGGGTATTGGTGGTAGTTTTCTTTATGGGTTTACCACTCCTGTTTTAATGAACAGGAAGGAAGGTGGCAGGATGGTTAAGGACGTTCGCCTGCCAATATGTAAACCGTGAGTTTCTGGGTGTGTACCCAGCCTCGCCCTTTCCTCCCAGTTTGACGAAAAAATCGAACTGGATGTCAGTCATTCGGTTGAGACTATAAACCGAGGCCCCGTGTGTGAACGCAAGCAGAACATCTTGTGCACACGTTAAAATCCCGTTCGCCTTTTGGAAGAGCAGGCCCATCGTGTGCCGGTAGGAGCGGATGACAAAATTATTTTTAAAAACCAGCATGCACACAGGTGTCGTGTTTTTTAGACACCATCCCAAGGAAAAATCGGGGAGTTGGAGTCCCAGGGCGGCTCGGGGCTGTATATGGCAACGTTCTGGTGGCTCCTGCGACGGTACTGGAACCATTCGTTTCGGTCATTGCCTTCCCAATGGTTCATTCCAGGGGCGTGGAGAGGGGGAGGGGGGTCTGCTGTATGGGTAACAGTTTGCCCTCCATACTTACCTACCCAGGCTTTGCGCTCTAAAGACTAGAGCGCAACTCCAGTCTTCTGAGACTGATGGGTGCCTACTACTGCTACTACTTCTAAGAACGGAAGCAGAGAGTGAGGAGTGAGAGAGAGAGAGAGAGGAGAGGAGGAGAGAGAGGAGAGAGAAGAGTGAGAGAGAGAGAGAGAGAGAGAGAGAGAGAGAGAGGAGAGAGAGAGAGAGAGAGAGAGAGGAGAGAGAGAGAATCAGACTGACTCTCTCTGTCTCTCTCTTTCTGTCTTGTCTGTCTGTCTGTCTGTCTGTCTGTCTGTCTGTCTATCTTTTCCTTCTCTCTCTCTCTCTCTCTCTCTCTCTCTCTCTCTCTCTCTCTCTCTCTCTCTCTCTCTCTCTCTCTCTCTCTCTCTCTCTCTCTCTCTCTCTCTCTCTGACTTTCCCACTCTTTTCTTTCCTTTCCCAGTCCAGCTCACATTTCCCCATTCCCTTCTGACCGAGTATTGAACAGAGACCTAGAAATAACCTCCTGTCTTTGTTCAGCCCTGAAAGAAGTCGTGAACACAACAGATATTTATTTATATCGAGACACAACCTTCATTCGTGTACACTGAAGGATTTGATTCTTGTCTTTCAAAACTGCCTTGCATTTTTTTTGCTGACGTTACTGTAGCGGAGTCTTGTTACTACTGCTGCCACTCTGAAACTTGAGCCTATGTTGTCTGTCTGTCTGTCTGTTGAATTTGTGTTGTTGTCTTTGCTTGAATGAAGCCTTGGGTGTCATTTTGGTGCGTGACTTGGACATGGTTCAAAAGGTTTTTGCAAGGTATTGATGTCAGCTAAGTGCCGAGGCCAAGTTATTACGTTGTAAAAAAAAAAAAGTTATGTTGATATTGTCTTCAGCTTTGACAAGCTTACCGCATTACAAGCTACCCTCTTTTTTATTTACTTTTTTTTTATATTATTTTATTTATACCACTTTATGTCACAGGTTTCTCTGCATGAAATTCGGGCTGCTCTCCCCGGGGAGTGTGCGTCACCACAAGTGCAGCGCCTACCCATTATTATTTTTATTTTTATATATACAGCCCGAGCTGCCCTGGGGACTCCAACTCTCCGATTTTTCTTCAGGGATGGTGTCTAAACACGACATCTGTGTGCATGCTGGTTATATATATATATATATATTATATATATATATATATATATATATATATTATATATATATATATATTATAATTTTGTCATCCGCTCCTACCGGCACATAATGGCCTGCTCTTCCGAAAGGCGGAACGGGATTTTAACGTGTGCGCAAGATGTTCTGCGTGCGTTCGCACACGGGGCCTCGGTTTATAGTCTCGTCCGAATGACTGTTTAAACGGGGATATCATAAAGGTATCCCCAGTTCTTTTAATTTTTAAAAATTATTTATTTATTCATTCATTTGTTTATTTCTTCTTCTATAACGAGGATAATGGAATAAGTACACATTTTTTTACATCCAGTCCCCGTGTGTATGCAGTTTTGTAAAATCTTGTTATCTTTTCCCACCGGCATACGATGGCCTACCCTTACGAAAAGCGCAACAGGATTTAACGTGTGCGCAAGATGTTCTGCGTGCGTTCGCACGCGGGGCTTCGGTTTACAGTCTCACCCGAAAGACTCTTAGGGGGGAGGGGGGGGGGGGGCAAGGCAAGGCAAGGCAAAATTCTTTTATTCGAGGATAATAGATAAGCACTCGTGTGCTTTGCACTGATGTTAACTCTAGAGGAAAAATCCCCTCGAACGGGAACGAGAATCGAACCCGGGTCGTCAAATTGCGAGCGCAATGTTCTGACTACTAGGCTATCCATCCGTCTTTCAACACAATAGCAGTGACAGAGGTTGGCAGAGACAATCTTATCAATTCTTCTGTCCTCATTTTTTTTCTTCTCTTTTCCTTCTTTTCTATGTTGCCAGCAGAGACATTGTTATCAATTCTTCACTCCTCATTTCCCCCCCCCCTCTTTTTCCATTTCCTTATGTTGCCAATACATCCGAGCCGTCTGCCCCTACAAACTAGCACCCAGACCACCACAGAGCTCTGACTACTATTGTCTGAAAAAAGAAGTCTAGATTCGGTCATCTCCTCCGACAAACTAGCACTCAGACCACCACAATGCTGTGACGACATAGCCTGAAAAAGATCAATCTAGATTGGGATCCAATTCAAACGAACCAAGGACACGTCTGTTGGGTCGCTAAGGGGTGATTGTCCTAATGTGGAACAGTCTCAACGGAGATAAAAAATAAATATCTTTCCTGGGTCTGGAAATTACCTGCAGGCGAAAAAAATCTATTCTCTTCCATCTAATTTTTGTATAGAGGATAATGGGATCAGCACTCATGTACTTTTTTTTTTTACATCCAGTCCCCATGTGTATGCAGTTTTGTAAATGCATCTGTTCCCACCGGCACACCATGGCCTACTCTTTCGAAAAGCGGAACAGGATTTAACGTGTGCGCAAGATGTTCTGTTCTCCTCCACCAGGTGGTTCGTCAATGCACAGACCTCGAATCTCGAGACAAATGATTCCAAATCTGACCATTGCTATTTGTCTTTGTGAGTGTGGGAATCAGGTAAATCAACATTATTTTTCTGGGAGTATTCGTTTTACGTTCGTTCGTAGGCTTGACTTGAGTTTTTATCTATGTAATGTATTTCATTGCCGGTATTTTGGGTCGTGTTTTTTGTGTGTGTTGATGGCAAGTAATGTACAAGCAGTTGAAACATAATTTAAAGTTTTTTTAAGAGCAGTTTTATGCAGTTGAACATCTTATCTTTCATTTATTTTATCTGTTTAGTTATTCTTTTATTTCGAGGATAACAGAATGAACACTCGTGTGTTTTTTTAACATGCAGTACCCATGTGTATGCAGTTTTGTAAATTGTCATCCGTTCCCACCGGCATAAAATAGCCGACTCTTGCGAAATACGGAACAGACTTTAACGTGTGTCCAAAATGTTCTGCATGCGTTCGCACACGGTACCTCGGTTTAGTCTCATTCGAGGGATTTTGGGGGGAAGGGGACGGGGGGGGGGGGGGGGGGGTGAGTAGAATCGGCACTGATGTTGACTCCAGGGGAAAATATCCCCATTAAACAGGATTCGAACCCGGGTCAGCAGATCACGAGCGCAATGCACAACGCTCTAACCAAGCAGGCTATTCTGTCCCCCATCAACATGCAGTTAGCAACAAGGACACCATTTAACGACACCGCACACGTCACTTCCTAGACGAGAGCGTTAACCTTGTATCAGAGATCAGAATAATCGCTCTCTATAGATAATTATGTTTCTATGTTGGCACTGTCAAAGACCTTCTGGAAGCCAAGCCTGTCTCGCACACACACCTACACGCCTAGATAGCCTGGCCATGGCATCTCCCATTATATTCAGTGAGTTGACTGGGGAATTCTTTGACTGAGATTCTAATTCTGTTATAAAAGGACCCCACCCCCTTCTAACAATTACGCCCCCCCCCCCTATACACACACACAGACACAGACACAGACACACACACACACACACACACACACACACACACACACACACACACACCACACGCACACACACACACACACACACACTCACACACACACACACACACACACACCACACACACACACACACACACACACACACACACACACACACGAGCACACACCTTTCCTGCCTATCCTCTCTTCTTCGCCACACACGATCACTTTTGTTCTATTGATGATCATTGTGAATAGGGCCTAAAAATACACTCTGTCATTGCGCCTGGCATAAAACGCAGATGTGAAAAGGAGCCTATACTTAGAAATCTATAACGGCTTAGCTGTGGTGTGTCAGACTGAAAAAAACCATTATAATAAAAAATAACTGTTCCCAGTGTTGCTTGAGAGTTACTTTAGGTTGGAATCATAATGATTGCTGAAGTAGGACATGGCAGCAGAATCATAATGATTGCTGAAGTAGACACTGCAGCAGAATCATAATGATTGCTGAAGTAGGACATGGCAGCAGAATCCTAATGATTGCTGAAGTAGGACACTGCAGCAGAATCATAATGATTGCTGAAGTAGGACACTGCAGCAGAATCATAATGATTGCTGAAGTATGGACACTGCAGCAGAATCAGAATGATTGCTGAAGTGTGACATGGCAGCAGAATCATAATGATTGCTGAAGTAGGACATGGCAGCAGAATCAGAATGATTGCTGAAGTAAAACATGGCAGCAGAATCCCAATGATTGCTGAAGTAGGACATGGCAGCAGAATCCTAATGATTGCTGAAGTAGGACATGGCAGCAGAATCCTAATGATTGCTGAAGTGTGACATGGCAGCAGAATCATAATGATTACTGAAGTATGACATGGCAGCAGAATCATAATGATTGCTGAAGTATGACATGGAAGCAGAATCCTAATGATTGCTGAAGTAGGGACACTGCAGCAGAATCAGAATGATTGCTGAAGTAGGACATGGCAGCAGAATCCTAATGATTGCTGAAGTGTGACATGGCAGCAGAATCAGAATGATTGCTGAAGTAGGACATGGCAGCAGAATCAGAATGATTGCTGAAGTATGACATGGCAGCAGAATCATAATGATTGCCTGAAGTAGGACATGGCAGCAGAATCAGAATGATTGCTGAAGTGTGACATGGCAGCAGAATCCTAATGATTGCTGAAGTAGGACATGGCAGCAGAATCCTAATGATTGCTGAAGTGTGACATGGCAGCAGAATCTAATGATTGCTGAAGTAGGACATTGCAGCAGAATCCTAATGATTGCTGAAGTAGGACATTATAGCAGAATCTAATGATTGCTGAAGTGTGACATGGCAGCAGAATCCTAATGATTGCTGAAGTAGGACATTATCAGCAGAATCTAATGATTGCTGAAGTAGGACATGGCCGCAGAATCCTAATGATTGCTGAAGTAGGACATTATAGCAGAATCCTAATGATTGCTGAAGTAGGACATGGCAGTAGAATCCTAATGATTGCTGAAGTAGGACATTATAGCAGAATCCATAATGATTGCTGAAGTAGGACATGGCAGCAGAATACTAATGATTGCTGAAGTAGGACATGGCAGCAGAATCAGAATGATTGCTGAAGTAAACATGGCAGCAGAATCTAATGATTGCTGAAGTGTGACATGGCAGCAGAATCAGAATGATTGCTGAAGTGTGACATGGCAGCAGAATCAGAATGATTGCTGAAGTAGGACATGGCAGCAGAATCAGAATGATTGCTGAAGTAGGACATGGCAGCAGAATCAGAATGATTGCTGAAGTGTGACATGGCAGCAGAATCAGAATGATTGCTGAAGTGTGACATGGCAGCAGAATCCTAATGATTGCTGAAGTGTGACATGGCAGCAGAATCAGAATGATTGCTGAAGTGTGACATGGCAGCAGAATCAGAATGATTGCTGAAGTAGGACATGGCAGCAGAATCAGAATGATTGCTGAAGTAGGACATGGCAGCAGAATCCTAATGATTGCTGAAGTAGGACATGGCAGCAGAATCCTAATGATTGCTGAAGTAGGACATGGCAGCAGAATCCTAATGATTGCTGAAGTGTGACATGGCAGCAGAATCAGAATGATTGCTGAAGTAGGACATGGCAGCAGAATCCTAATGATTGCTGAAGTAGGACATTATAGCAGAATCCTAATGATTGCTGAAGTAGGATATGGGTCTTTTTGAGGAGAACGCGTGACCGTGACCCTAGCAGCGCAACACTTCATTCACCTCCTTTTACTTGGTATGGTGGTCAGAGCGATCGCTTTCCCCAGCCAGTGCTAAGCAGCGGGGAGTATGATTGCCAATTGGATGGGTGACCGTTTGCGCGCCTTGGCTACAGTACAGTTCCCCCAGTTCTCCCAGCTGTAAATGGGTACCTGCCCTCTTTAGGGTCAGGGAAGGTAAAGCAGCGAGGGAGAGGAGATGGGCGCCCCTCAACATGCTGGCCCTTAGAGAAGCTGAGGTCTCTGACGCCTGGCTCCCCTACGACCACTCAGGTTATGGGACACCTATGTCTACCTGCTAAAGTAGAACAATAATCATATTTCCTCTGCAGCATTTTGTTTTAAAAGGGTAGGTGTATTCTGTACGTAAAAAAGTCACGCCTCTACACATGCAACAAAACAAAAACTATGGTGTCCTAACCACCCACCCAGCATGAAACCTCGTGTTTATTTTTCTATCTGAAGAACAATCTACCCGGCCACTACTTCAAAGTTTAGCAACACAATGGGCTTAAAACAAAATGAAACCCAAAATTATATAGCAAACATAGACAAAGAAAGAACGAAAAAAAAATCAGGCCAGAGCACTAATCAAAGCCCTAGATCTCGTCCGACACCTCTACGCGAACAGTTTTTGTTGAGGTTTAAGATTTCAAAGGGAATACTCTGGAACAATGACACTGCCCCTGAGATGCATTAGCACCCAGCCGGGGTAAATGAAGTTTTGATGAACCAGACAGATAGTAGTATTATTAGGGAGCAGGTCTGTAATCACGTTACGCCGTTGGTATTACCTGTCTACCTGAAGTAGATTACCTATGTAAGGTTTGCATTAGCGATTTGGACAAAAAAAACACAGAGACAGACTCAGATATACAAACACAAAGAGACACAGACACGTACACAGACACATACGCGCGCGCAAATGCACACGCAAATGCACAGGCAAATACGCGCGCACGCGCGCCGTGCGCGCACACCACACACACATTCCCGTTCGAGGGGATTTTTCCCCTTTAGATAACATCAGTGCATGTGTGTGTGTGTGTGTGTGTGTGTGTGTGTGTGTGTGTGTGTGTGTGTGTTGTGTGTGTGTGTGTGTGTGTGTGAGAGAGAGAGGAGAGAGAGAGAGAGAGAGAGAGAGAGAGAGAGAGAGAGAAGGAGAGAGACAGACAGACAGACAGACAGACAGACAGACAGACACAGACAGACAGACAGACAGACAGACAGGACAGACATGAATTCATTGACAATGGAAACTGAGGACAACATGTAAGTTAATGACAGCATTTCATTTAGATTTTTAATTCACCTAACACGTGATAAATAACGGCATAACTGTAAGCCGACAGCACAAATTGTACTAATATAATATTAATGACCAGCTTTCCTTTTATGAGTCAGATGCTCCTCACAAACAACCTACCTTAAACCTACCAATTTCTCAACTTTTCAAATAAGCTTTAAACGAGTTTTATAGCCACGCACAAAGACAGTAAATATAATAGGGGACAGAACATCACCTTGAGATCGAACATTCAGCTAAAACAAAGAATACTTGAAAACAATTTTAAAACCAACAATTCTGATTTAGAGTCAGCTGAATGTCTATACACTACCAAAAAAAATATAACGAGATTGAATTTCCTGGTAAAAAAGCTTTGATGGCAAAGGGTGTATGTAGTTGTATGATTCAAAGCCAGAGAGAAGTCAATGAAAAGCAATGCACTCAGAGGAAGTCTCTGATTTCAAGGTGATTGCAGGCAGAGACAGACCTGGCACAAACAAGACAGAGTTCGCCCAGTCCAAGGTCTGAAAGGAAGACGCAGGATAATGAGCTCCTAACGAACCCTCTAGCTTCCCCCACCCCCACTTCCACCCCCTTGCTTCCATCCCCACCCCACCCCAGCCCAACTTTTCAACCCCCTTCCTGTTCTTGTAAATGAACACGCCTTCTCTGCGTGAATGCCAACTAATTATTGACCTATTTCCGTTTTGCAAAATTCGGCTTTTGCGTTATTCTGTTTGGTAACATATCCATGATGATTTTTTTTTCTGTGGGTAGGTAGGTATACATATATATCATGCACGTTCTAGAGGATTTTTTCTCTGGAGTTAATACATCAGTGCTGACTCCACTCCCACCAAAAGCCTTCGGATGAGACTATAAACCGATGTCCTTTATGCGAGGCCCTTTATGCGAGCGCACGCAGAGCATCTTGCGCGCACGTTAAAACCCTATCCGCTTTTCGGAAGAGTGGGCCATTGTGTGCTGATGGGAATGGATGACAAAATTTACAAAACTGCACACACACGGGGATTGATGTAAAAAAAAAAAAGCAAATGAGTGCTTTTTCAACTATCCTCGAAATAAAAGAATAAAATAAATTTGTAAAAAAAGCACCACATGTGCGGGCTTGCGCTTGCCTGGTTATACAAGAAACTGCGTTTTAATTCCTGTGTATTCACGTTGATTATAAAAAAGATAATGAAGACGTTCATGTACAGGTGATTTAGTTTGCGTAAGCTGTTTTTCTCCTCGTCTCTTTTGT
>CM060338.1:32554776-32574776 GCA_030674155.1 Stramonita haemastoma | reverse complement strand
CAGACGGACGGACAGAGGGAGAGATTCTTTTTCATTCTGTTATTTCGAGAATAATGGAATAAGCACTCGTGTGCTTCTTTACATCCAGTCCCCGTGTGTAAGCAGTTTTGTAAATTTCGTCATCCGTTCCCTCCGGCACACAATAGCCTACTCTTCCGAAAAGCGGAATGGGTTTTAACGTGTGCGCCAGAGAGAAGAGAGAGAGAGAGAGAGAGAGAGAGAGAGAGAGAGAGAGAGAGAAGAAAGAAGACAGACGCGACAGAAGAGAAGGACGAGACAAAAGACAGGAGAGAGAGAGAGAGAGAGAGAGAGAGAGAGAGAGAGAGAGAGAGATGACGAACATGACAGAGAGAAGACATACATACAGACAGACAGACAGACAGACAGACAGACAGACAGACAGAGACAGACAGACAGACAGACAGATACGACAGAGAGAGAGAGAGAGAGAGAGAGAGAGAGAGAGAGAGAGGAGAGAGAGAGAGGAGAGAGAGAGAGAGAGAGAGAGAGGAGAGAGAGAGAGAGAGAGAGAGAGAGAGAGAGAGAGAAGAGAAATGATGGTGATGATGATGATGATAATGAAAAAAATAGGAAAGAACGGAATATTTTGTCAGAAAAGTGCTTCCCCCAAAAAAACAAAAACCACCACCAACAACAACAAAACCAAACCAACAACACCATCAAAAAGCCAAACAAAAAACCGAAAAGCAAAAACAAACAACAAAAAATCAGCTAATTTTCAAAACCAACTTATGCCTATAACATTAACAAGGTGTGACGCAAAACAACTCGCTTTTCTCAACAGCTGAGTGCATGTGTAATAAGCTGCTTACAGCACAACAATGTAGCCTACTGGTTAGAACGTTGGGCATTGCGCTCGTGATCTGCTGACCCGGGTTCGAACCTCGTTCAAGGGGACATTTTCTCCCGGAGTTTACTTTCTTTATTTTATTTGTTATTGTATACCCCTTTATGTCACAGTTGACATCAGTGCCGATTCCATTCTCTACAAAAGCCCTTCGCATGAAACTATGAAACTAGGTCCTGTGTGCGAACGCATGCAGAACATCTTGCACACACGTAAAAGCCTGTTCCTTTTTGGGGGGAAGAGGAGGCCATTGTGTGCCTGTGAGAACGGATGAGAAATCATTAACAAAAACCTCACACACACACACACACAACACACACACACACACACACACACACACACACACACACGGGGACTGAATGTAAAAGATCATATTATTGCTCTCGTGTACACTCCTACGTTTATTCCATTATCTTCGAAATAAAAGAATATTAAAAAAATCCTAATAAAAGCAAACAAGTAAAACACACACACACACACACACACACACACACACACACACACACACACACACACACACACACACACGGGGACTGAATGTAAAAGATCATATTATTGCTCTCGTGTACACTCCTACGTTTATTCCATTATCTTCGAAATAAAAGAATATTAAAAAAATCCTAATAAAAGCAAACAAGTAAAACACACACACACACACACACACACACACACACACACAACACACACACACACACACACACACACACACACACACACAACACACAACACACACACACAAATCCCCCTCCCCCAAAAAACCCCACGACAGAAAACCAACCAAACAAAACCGAAAACAAAGACAAACTTAACCCTCCCACTAAAAACTCAAAACAAACCAACAACATCAGTCGCCGTTTTTTCAAGGCAAGTTTCCTCTATGTATGACAATCAATGATAATGATAAACAACAAGAACAAAAGAAACAAGTGAGATAATTAACAAACACTAGCAAAAAAAAAACCCAGAAAGAAAACAAAACAAATAATCTCAGGGATGTTTTTAGATATTTCTTTTTAGCATTTTTGAACGCATGACATCATCCAAACTAGTCTATAAACAAAACACACACACACAAATCCCGAACGAAATATCCCTCCCCCATAAATAAATTTCAAAGTCAAAACAGCGTAAACAAACAATGACAAAACTTTTTTTTAAACAGCTTGGTGTTGTGTGTGTGTGTGTGTGTGTGTGTGTGTGTGTGTGTGTGTGTGTGTGTGTGTGTGTGTGTGTGTGTGTGTGTGTGTGTGTGGTGTGTAATAAGTTACTACAAAAAAAACCCCAACAAGAACCCTCCCCATCCCCAAAACAAACGAACAAAAAACATCCCAACAACAAAAACACAGCAACTCCAGGCACCATTTTCAAGCAACATGTTTCACGCTTAATAATCAATGGTAATGATAAACAAACAAACAAACAAACAAACAAACAAACACCACAACGCATTATCAACAACCTCAGGCGCTATTTCAAAGCAGAATCTTCTCCCTTGCCTGATAGTCAGTACTAGTAATAAACAACAAAAACAAAATACCAAAGGAAAACAAAAACAAAAACAAAAAATCACACTATCGACAACCTCAGATTCCACTTTAAAAAAGGCAATTTTTTTGTATTGGTGACAATCATTGATAATGATAATGAAATGATGCAAATGCAGACAGAAGATTATCATGTTACAGGACTGTCTGTATTTGTGTGTGTGTGTGTGTGTGTGTGTGTGTGTGTGTGTGTGTGTGTGTGTGTGTGTGTGTGTGTGTGTGTGTGCGTGCGCGCGTGTGTGTGTGTGTATGTTTGTGTGCGCAGGCGCTTCAAGCACCATATAAAATTGAAATGAAAGTGTCAAGACTTGATCACACTTGTTAAAATGCTCTGAATATCTAATTCCATTGTCTGTGTTGCAGTGCTCTGGTTTCATTATTGTGGGGTAGTCTTATGGTGTTTGTGGTGTGTGTGTGTGTTGTGTGTGTGTGTGTGTGCGTGCGTGTGCGTGTGTGTGTGTGTGTGCGTGCGTGCGTGTGTGTGTGTGTTAGTCTTTTGTGTGTGTGTGTGTGTGTGGTGTGTGTGTGTGTGTGTGTGGTGGTGGTTGTGCGTGCGTGCGTCGTGTGTGTGTGAACTTATTGTGGGTCACATTCTTTGTCTTTCTGGGTCATTGAAAACAAAAGTTTTAGGAAATGGGTCAATGTTTTTCGAAAGTAGGCCACATACATTTGCTTAGACTGTGATTTTTGGCTTCTAGTTTTCCTTTTGTTTCTATGTTTGTTTGCTCTTCTCTGTAATTTCGTGTTTTGTGTTTTTTTTTTGTGGGGTGTGTGGGTGGGTGGTTATATCTGTCTGTTTGTCTTTCTTCCTTCCTTTGTTTTTTTCTTTATTTCTCCTCCTTTTGTTTGTTTGTTTTCTTCCAGCTTTTTTTTTTTTAAAGAAAGAATATGCAGAAAATAAGGTGTTAAACTTGAACCTGATGTTTGCTTTTGCTAAAAAAAAAAAAAAAAGACTTGTCACATAATTATCAGTGTCTAATCAATTTTGTGCCCCCCCCAAAAACTCAAAACAGTTTTTCCTTTACTTGTTGTCTGGCATATTGTTAACGATCATAATATGATGAATGACGGTAACCTTAAAGAACTCAATAATTTTAATAATTATGGGGTAAAGAGAAGAAGAAACAAGCAGAAAAGAGGAGAGGAGAGAAGAGAAGAGAACAGAAGGGGAGAGGAGAGGAGGGGAGGAGGAGAGAAGAGAGAGAAGAGGAGAGAAGAGGAGAGAAGAGAAGGGGAGAGGAGAGGAGAGAGAGATAGAAGAGGAGAGAAGAGAAGAGGAGAGGAGAGAGGAGAGGAGAGAAGAGAAGGGGAGAGAGGAGAGGAGAGAGGATAGAAGAGGAGAGAAGAGAAGAGGAGAGAAGAGGAGAGGAGAGGAGAGAGGAGAGGAGAGAAGAGAAGAGGAGAGAAGAGAAGAAAAGAGAAGAGAAGAGAAGAGGAGAGAAGAGGAGGAAGAGAAGAGAAGAGAAGAGAAGAGGAGAGAAGAGAAGAGGAGAGGAGAGAAGAGGAGAGAAGAGGAGAGGAGAGGAGAGAGGAGAGGAGAGAAGAGAAGAGAAGAGGAGAGGAGAGGAGAGAAGAGAAGAGGAGAGGAGAGAAGAGGAGAGAAGAGGAGAGAGGAGAGGAGAGGAGAAAAGTAAGGAGAAGACGAACGAGTAGGAAAGAAAAGAAAGAGAAGAGAGAGAAAGAGAATGAGGAGAGTAGATAAGGAAAAGAAAGCAGGATCGGCAGAGAAGTGAGAGAAAAGATGAGGAACAGAAGGAGAGAGAGAAGAGATGAAGAGAGAGAAGAGAGGAGAGGAAAGCAGAAGAGAGAGAGGAGAGAAGAGAAGGAGAGAGAGAAGAGAAGGAGAGAAGAGAAGGGGAGAGAAGAGGAGAGGAGAGGAGAAGAGGAGAGGAGAGGAAGGAGAAGAGAAGAGGAGAGAAGAGGAGAGGAGAGAGGAGAGAGAGAGAAGAGAAGAGAAGAGAAGAGAAGAGAAGAGAGAGGAGAGGAGAGAAGAGAAGAGGAGAGGAAGAGAAGAGAGAGAGAAGAGGAGAGGAGAGAGAAGAGAGAGAGAAGAGAAGAGGAGAGAAGAGAAGAGAAAGAAAAGAAGAGAAGAGAAGAGAAGAGAAGATAAGAAGAAAGAAAGAGAACAGAAAAAGAAAAGAAAAGAAGAGAAGAGAAAGAAAGCACGACAAGAGAAGATAAGACAATTCTTATTTGGTTTCGGAGTCATAACAAACGTTAAGAACCTACAGAGGGCTCAACAAAATTGACTAGTCGTTTTAATTAAACCTACATAGTGGACATAGTGGCTTTCATTACTTTGTAAGCTTCTTATTGGGTCAAAGTGCATGGAAATGGCCTTGTAGGTCATGAACACACACCTATCAAGCTGTTCTAATGTTTTAGTGTCCTCTTTCTCTAGGCTCACGTTTTCCCTTCACATGGGACAAGAGGAAAAATATGATAATAATGGTGTCATGACCTGATTGTCCTTACCACAAAATAACCATGTCTTCATTCTGGACACGAAGTCGTGTAGGGCTGTACTGACCTAGACTGTACAGGAGAGAGAGAGAGAGAGAGAGAGAGAGAGAGAGAGAGAGAGAGAGAGAGAGAGAGAGAGAGAGAAGAAGACGAGACAGACAGACAGACAGAGCAGACAGACAGACAGACGAGACAGATAGACAGACAGACAGACAGACAGACAGACAGACAGACAGAGAAAGAGCGCGCAAGAGCGCGCGCGCGTATGTACTGTGTTTGTTTGTGTGTGTGAGTGTTGTTTGTGTATGTGTGTGAGTGTGTGTGTGTGTGTGTGCGTGCGTGCGTGGTGCATCGGCGTTGTGTGTGCAAGTCGTCTGTTAGACGGAAAAAAAACACAAAAACCACAAAAAAAACCAAAACCTAAACTGTTCTGTGTGCTGTGTTGTGTGTGTGGTGTGTGTGTGTGTGTGTGTGTGTGTGTGTGTGTGTGTGTGTGTGTGTGTGTGTGTGTGTGTGTGTGGTGTGTGTGTGTGTGTGTGTGTGTGTATGTGAGATATGTGTGTGTGATGTGTGTGTGAATGTGTGTATATTATATGTATGTATGTATGTATGTATGTATGTATGTAATGTATGTATGTATGTATGTATGTATGTATGTATGTATGTATGTATGTATGTATGTATGTATGTATGTATGTTGTATGCAGACAGTTTCCGCTGAAGAAGACAGATAAATGCCAACAATTTCAGTAGTAAAAAAACAAGCTGTTGTCTATGTAGTCCCCCCCCCTCTCTGTCTGTCTGTCTGTCTGTCTGTCTGTCTGTCTGTCTGTCTGTCTGTCTGTCTGTATGTTGTATGTATGTATGTATGTATGTATGTATGTATGTATGTATGTATGTATGTATGTATGTATGTATGTATGTATATATACACATATACTTTGCTGCTATTAATTTTGTACTGCAAGTTAAGGCTTTCGATTCTCCTCCAAAGAAACACTTCCATCTATCTATCTACTTCTATCTATCTATATCTATCTATCTATCTATCTATCTATCTATCTATACTATCTACCTATCTACTTCTATCTATCTATCTATCTATCTATACTACCTATCTACTATCTATCTATCTATCTATCTATCTATCTATCTATCTGTCTGTCTGTCTGTCTGTCTGTCTGTCTGTCTGTCTGTCTGTCTTACTACCTACCTACCTACCTACCTACTACCTCACCTACCTACCTACCTACCTACCTGATTATTATATGTATGATTATGTATGTATGTATGTATCTATGTTCTATGTATCTATGTATCTATCTATCTATCTATCTATCTATCTATCTATCTATCTATCTATCTATCTATCATCTATTCTATCTATCTGCTGGCGACCGTGGGGGCACCCTTGAAGACTTGACAACCAGTTCCCTCCATTCCTCTCTCTGTTTTGCCTTTCTCAGGGTTTTGTTCAGTTCTAGGCCTGTCCATTCGCAGATGTTGTCGTCCCATCTCTTCCTTGGTCTGCCTCTTGTTCTTCCTCTGTACTATCTTTCAACCTGTATCTTACTTGGAGGATGACAGAAGACCCGTACCAGGTTAAAGTCATGTGGGTTCATTTATTTTCCACAAGAGACAGGTAGTCTGTCTGGTCCATCATTAATAATAAAAAATCTTCGTCTCCTGGGCCTACCTCTATCTAAATCATATCCACAGCTGTGATGGAGACAGAATCACCAGGTAAGATGGCCAGACTAAACTCTCTCTCTCTCTCTCTCTCTCTCTCCTCTCTCTCTCTCTCTCTCTCTCTCTCTCTCTCTCTCTCTCTCTCTCTCTCCTCTCTCTCTCTCTCTCTCTCTCTCTCTCTCTCTCTTCTCTCACAAGATAAAATGATATACAGCCTTCATTGTCCACTTACATAATATATAGAAAAAAGTCTCCCAACTGCACCACACCTACCCTTATTACCCTCATCTCCCCTCTCTCCTCCTCCTCCACCCTCTCCCTACAGTCATCCCACCTTCCCCACTCTTCCTGTCTTCTTAATATCGTGACCTAACATTATTCTCCATTAGACGCCATGGTGTCTGATTTTTATTTCGGTGGTGTAGAAACAAAGAGAAAAAGGAAGAAGACAGCATTACCATATGTGACGCTCCACCACGAAATGAGTTGCTTAGCACCTGACCTAATTTTCCGCTAGCAAGCATTAAAGGCAGGTGGGGGTCAAGTTGTTGATCTTAAGATTTTGATTGATTATAAACCTATAGCCTCTATTCTACTTTGTGATGAAATATCAAGGCATAATTTTTTTCCATTTGCCTTTAAACATATTTTTAAAAATACGAAAGCCCCTCATTCTGGCTACCTAACAACTGCTTAACTTGTCAATTTCTCATTTTGTCATTTCATGCAGTCTATCAATTCAAGTTGTAATAACTTTTGATAGAATTGTCGGATCTCCAACTGTTTTATTTTGTATTGTATAGCCCTGTTATTGCAGTTAATAACATGTCAATAACTAAAAACTGACCTCATGTGCAATGCGACTCCTAATGTGGTGGAGCGTCACATATTTTCCATAATGTTTGCAGGACAACACCAGCGCGGAAGGGATGACAAAGCAGAGACGTTGCTGTATAATAATGATAATATATGAATTAACATTCTCTGCTTCTATTTGTGAGGCCTTGGGACTTTACTGTCAAGAGTTTATGAACTTCGGTTCTAGACGTAGAAACATATCATTATGGTTATAGTTGGTTGTTTGGGGGTTTGTTGTTTTTTTCAGATATGCAAACAATACATTTTTTTGTCTTTTGTTTGTATTTAGTCCAGGTAACAGCTTTTGGATGTTTTGTTGTCATATTTTGTCTAAAACACAGGACGATTTTTGTGTTTGTGAGTCATGCTTTGTAAACAACGTTTGTTTGGTTTTTAACGTGTGTGTTTAATTTTCTTTCTTTCTTTTTATATATCTTTTATATCGAGGATATAGGAATAAGCACTCATGTACTTTGTTACATCCAGTCCCCGTGTGTATGCAGTTTTGTAAATCTTGTCATCTGTTCCCACCGGCACATGATGGCCTACTCTTACGAAAAGTGGAACAGGATTTGACGTGTGCGCAAGATGTTCTGCGTGCGTTCGCACACGGGGCCTCGGTTTAACAGTCTCATCCGAAGGACTTTTGGGGAGAGTAGAGTCAGCACTGATGTTAACTCCAGGGGAAAAAATCTCCTCCAACGGGAATCGAACCCGGGTCGTCAAGAGAGAGGAGAGAGAGAGAGAGAGAGAGAGAGAGGGAGATTGTTAGGGAGGCGGAGGAAGAAGACATACTCGCTCGTTGCCATGTTTCTTCCATTCTTTTGTATTCTAGGTGAATTAGTACACTCGGGAACAAAACCATGAAAGATGTTCCCCTGTTTTGGCAGAGCAAAACTACCATTCTTGGTTTCATAATTATTTCAACACTTAATTTAATATTCTAGCCCGGCCCCTCTCCTTTATCTCAAACCGTATCATTTCCGGCAGTGAGATGTCGCTATGTTGTCGTAAACATGTCTTCTCCATAAAAGATCATCACTCTGAGTTTTTGAATATATGCATGACTTATGCTAAATCTCAGGCCGACGAGCAAGAGTTGTACTAACGAGCACATGTTTTAGTCACATTTAAAAAACAACATATCTTTTGTGTTGAGTTAGTGACTGAATGTACAGCGACTGAGTGACCTGACATGTCCGAACAGTTGTACCTGATGACCCTGACATTTTGACAACAGTGGTAACTCTCAAGGTCACCCTCTGTCTGTCTCTGCCCCCTGCTTCTCTCTCTCTCTCTCTCTTCTCTCTCTCTCTCTCCTCTCTCTCTCTCTCTCTCTCTCTCTCTCTCTCTCTTCTCTCTCTCTCTCTCTCTCTCCTTATTCCTTTATGTTGTTTGGTACTGCATATAGTTTTACTGTTTAGTATCTTTTTATCTTGATGTTTTCCCTGAAAAGGGCGGGGACTGGATGTAAAAAGCACATGAGTGCTTATCTATTATCCTCGAATAAAAGAAAGAATTTTGCCTCTCTCTCTCTCTCTTCTCTCTCTCTCTCTCTCTCTCTCTCTCTCTCTCTCTCTCTCTCTCTCTCTCTCTCTCTCTCTCTCTCTCTCTCTCTCTCTCTTTTCTGTCAGTGTGTGTGTGTGTGTGTGTGTGTGTGTGTGTGTGTGTGTGTGTGTGTGTGTGTGTGTGTGTGTGTGTGTGTGTGTGTGTGTGTTTCCGCAGTGTGTGAGGGTGTATGTCTTTATGTGTCTCTCTGTCTCTCTATCTCTGTCTGTCTGTCTCTGTCTCTGTCTCTGTCTCACTCTCTGGGAGACAGGATAGCTGGTTGGTTAGAACATTGTGCATTGCACTCGTGATCTGCTGACCCGGGTTTGGATCCCGTTCAAGGGGACATTTTCACTTGGAGTTAACATCAGTGCTGACACCACTCCCCCAAAAAACTCCTACAAATGAGACTATAAACCGAGGTCCTGTGTGCGAACGCACGCAGAACGTCTTGTGCACACGTTATAACCTGTTTCGCTTTTCGGAGCTGTAGGCCATTGTGTGTGACAAATTTTTTTAAATGCATACACACGGGGACTTGATGCAAAAAAACACATGAGTGCTTATTTCTTTATTCTCCATATCTCATATCCTCGATATAAAGAAATAAATAAATAAAAAATAATAAAAATATAAAAATTCTCGAAATAAAGAAAAGAATAAAAATCTGAATGAGTGTGCGGATGTTCTACACACACTTACACATGCACACATGTATTTATGTATGAAGTGCAATGACCCAAAAAATGGGAAGAGCTTCAAGAACAATCCTTCATGAAGATGATTCTTCTTGAACTTTTCTTTTGTGCCATTTCCTTGTTGTCTCATGTGAAATATTCGGACAAGGTTATCTCCCATTTTAGACGGTGTTTTTTTTATTTCCTGGTCCTTATTAATTGTGATTCATGTGCAATATTTCCGCCTTGGGCACACACACAAAAAAGAAATGTTTAAACATGTTTCTGGGTTAGGTGTTTTTTTGTATACCAAAGAAACTAGCCATTATAATTTTTTTTGATGACAATAACATTTAAAACACTCCCTTTCCCATTACATCAAGCCATCTCATCAAATAAAATTTAACAATAACCGTCCCCTTAAAAGAGAACCAAACCAATTCAAACAAAAACGTAAAATGTAAATAAAAACATGCAACCAAAACGGGATAGAAGTGAAGGTCTTTCTTCTGTATGGTAGGTCGTTACACAATGTTTCCCCCATACACTTTGATTCCTAAGAAAATGTACTGTAAATTTGATGATATACAGATAATTTCAGGCTAAACAGTGTTCTGTGAAAAATCTGGTCATGCTTGTGGTGTCTTTAGGTAACGCGAGTGATATTTCCAAACAACGCATGTAATGCTGTTGAATGAATGCATATGATCATATTAAAATATGAATGTCATAATTCCGAATCAGACATAAAATATTTCTAAAAAAATACAGGAATAGTTTTAAATGATGCTCGTATCATTTCCAAATTAAGCATGTAGTGTTGTTATGATGCCTGTAGTAACGCACATAATGCTTTCAAATAATGCAAGCATTTTTCCCACAAAAACAACATGAAATAGCCTACTATCGACTGAATTATTTCGGAATGCTGTTTACAATATTTTGAAATTTAATATGTAAACATCCGTCTTCATTTGAGAGAGGTTTCTTATAGCCATTTGCTACCAAAATATAAGCTAGGAAGATCAGTATCATATGATATCAAACTGCCAAAGCAAATGATTGTTAAGATCAATTAACAAAAAGACACTGTTATACCTAAGAATAAATGGGTAGAATACACTTTACCCGTCTACAAGACAGTAGGACAGAAGGTTCTCCTCTCTCTCTCTCTCTCTCTCTCTCTCTCTCTCTCTCTCTCTCTCTCTCTCTCTCTCTCTCTCTCACACACACACACACACACACACAAACACACGGGCGCAATCCACACACAAATAAGCCCCTTGTTTTCACAAAAAAAGAGAATAGATTCACCGCACGAATGGAGAGCAAGTCAGCTGGTGCCGTGCGTCATTGCATGAAGTCTACACTACAAAAAAGGAAACAAAAAACAAATCTAAAAAACCAAAAAACAAACAACAAAAACACACTGTGTATATATATAATACATGTTCTGTATATATATATATATATATAAAATATATATATATATATATTATTATATTATATATCTGTTTATACTTTGTGTGTGTGTGTGTGTGTGTGTGTGTGTGTGGTGTGTGTGTGTGTGTGTGTGTGTGTTTTGTGTGTGTGTGTGTGAACTCCAATCTCATTTCCATGCCTACAAGTATTTCTGAAACATTCAGCATTTCAAATTATTGTGTGTATATTGTGGTTATAAAATTCAATCCATATCTAAAGTACATCTACCCTGTATCTTTACAAATCAAGAAAGCTTTGATAAATGTTAAAATAATTTTGATACAGTGACGAACCGAAATAGAGTAAAAACCAAACTTTTACCATTCACCCCAAACAGAAGTAGTATCTTAGAAATGTTATTCGTGTATGAACAAAGAAAATAGATACAACATAAGGCAAAACAAAGGAAAAACTCAACACGCAGAATAATAATAATAATGAATAAGTTTTCTACTGCTGAATTTCGATTTTCTTTTTCTTTTTCTTCTTCTTCTTTTTTTTGTTTTTTAGCTATGAACATATATCTAGGACTGGTTTTTAATTCACAGACACACACACACACACACACACACACACACGCACGCACGCACGCACACACACATACACACACATACACACACACACACACACACACACACACACACACACACACACACACACACACACACACACACACACACACACACACACACACACGGATGACACAATTAAAAAGCTGCATACACACGAGGACTGGATGTAAAAAAAAACACATGAGTGCTTATGTCATTACCCTCGAAATAGATGAATACAATAAATATAAAATAATAAAATAAGATGCACATACGCACACACACACATACACACACGCACACACACAGGCACACAATCACAATCACACACACACACACACACACACACACACACACACACACACACACACACACACACACACACACACACACACACACACACACACACAGAAAACGAATGTATGCTACCGACCTATCTAACAAAAAACTTGTTCCGCGGAAAGGAAATAACACAAGATAAAAGGAAACAGGATGCTTACTCAAGGTACACGGAAAGACAGAAAGAAAGAAAAACGAAACAAAAAAAGTGGACAAAAAAGGAGGAAAGAAATGAAAGACAGGAAGGGAAAAGAAAGAAAAAACAAACTTTTGATAGGACAGAAAAACGACTACAGAGAGGAAAAAAATGAAAGAAAAAACAACAACAAAGAAAATCATAACAACACACATAAAGCAAAGGAAGTAAGAAGGAATGAAAAGACAACCAAAAAATCACACACACGCACGCAGGCACGCACGCACGCACGCACACACACACAGACACACAGACATACAACAGACACACAGACACAGACAGACACAGACACAGACACAGACACAGACCACAGACAGACACAGACACACAACACACGACACACGACCACACACACACACACACACACACACACACACACACACACACACACACACACACACACACACACACACACACACACACACACACACACACACACACAGAAAGAAACGAAAAATAAGAGAAGGGAAAACAAGAATAGTTCAAGGAGTCTAATATTTTACATTGTTTGATACATAAAAGTAAAAAAAAAAGGTAAAGGTGTCCTATAACCTATGTGGTTGTAGGGTAGCGAGACATCAGAGACCTCAGCTTTTACAGGGGCCAGCATATTGAAGGTGGCGCCCATCTCCTCTCCCTCGCTGCTTTACCTTCCCTGTCCCTAAAGAAAGCAAGCACCCGTTTACAGCTTTTGGAAATTCTAGGATAGGTACGGGCATGTAACAAAATCAAAGGACTAGCAAAAACAATACTGCAAGGCACTGTCCAAGAAGGAAGAAAAAGAGGCAGACCAAAGAAGAGATGGGAGGACAACATCAGCGAACGGACAGGCCTGGAACTCAACAAAACCCTGAGAAAGACAGAACAGAGAGAGGAATAGAGAGAACTGGTTGTCAAGTCTTCATGGGTGCCCCCACTGTCGCCAGACTAAGGGATAGATAGATAGATAGATAGATAAATAGATAGATAGATAGATAGATAGATAGATAGATAATAGATAGATAGATAGATAGATAGATAGATAGACAGATAGACAGATAGACAGATAGATAGATAGATAGATAGATAGATAGATAGATAGATAGACAGATAGACAGATAGATAGATAGGCTAGGAATTCCTTCTCTTTTCATTCCCTCTTCTTGTTTCTGTGTTGTTTCTTTTCTTCCAGTACATCCTCCTTGTTTATTTTCTGCCTTCTTGGGCCATTTCCCAGCATTTTTTTATTTTCTTAGAAAGACTTTCAAGATAACAATACTAAAAATACTCTCCCACGCTGTAGTTGGATGCACTGGGTTTGACTTGTCAGATGCTTCACGGTGTGCAACGCATTTTAGCGCATATGGCAGACTACGATAGTTACTGTCTGATCGTTCGACGACGAAAAAGAAGAAAGTAACGGGAAATTTGTAATATCTGTGTGCATACTCTGTCTGTCTGTCTGTCTGTCTGTTTGTCTGTCTGTTTGTCTGTCTGTGTCTGTGTCTGTGTGTCTGTGTGTCTGTGTCTGTGTCTGTGTCTGTCTCTCTCTGTCTCTCTCTGTCTCTCTCTGTCTCTCTCTGTCTCTCTTCTGTCTGTCTGCTCTCTCTCTCTCTCTCTCTCTCTCTCTCTCTCTCTCTCTCTCTCTCTCTCTCTCTCTCTCTCTCCTCTCTCTCTCTCTCTCTCTCTCTCTCTAATTACGCAAACGTGAGTGCGCGCGCGTGCACATGCCTACATCATGGCGTATGTTACGTCCTTCTCTGCATGTGCACACTGATACATACCTGCATTTCCTCTGTCCAATGGCTTTCAACAGGGGAGTCTGCTGAGATCAACAGTATACCTGCACTTTGCGTAGATGCTGGTTATTAATTAAGTTTGATTCTTCCAAGAGCACAGAAAAGAAAAAAAATCACCAAATAAAAACAAACAAAATATACACAACAACAAACAAACCAAAAAAATTTCTGCTAAGCACACCACACCAAAGCAAATCAAAACACCACCACCACCACCACCACCACCACCACCACCACCACCACCACCACCACCACCACCACCACCACAAAAACAACAACAACAACAACAAAAAAAGCAGAAAGGAAAAGAAAAACCATCCATAAGTACACAGCAGAGCGAGCTAGACAGCAAATCTTCATAGAAAAAAGCCCGCCATTGTTTAACTTCAACTTATATCTTCCTGTCTGAAGAACTGATCTTCTAGATACCTAGAGATTCTCTCTCTCTGCTTCCTGCATTTCACTGGTAAACAGCTAAAAACTGCATAGGCTGAAATGGGAAGATGTAGAGCGCTGTAGTAACCATGGTCTGCTATCTATCTGTGCAGTGACCATGGTCTGTTATCTCTCAGTGCAGTAACCATGGTCTGTTATCTATCAGTGCAATAACCATGGTCTGCTATCTATCTGTGCAGTGACCATGGTCTTTATCTCTCAGTGCAGTAACCATGGTCTGTTATCTATCAGTGCAATAACCATGGTCTGTTATCTATCAGGCTGCAGTAACCATGGTCTGTTATCTATCTGTGCAGTGACCATGGTCTGTTATCTATCAGTGCAGTAACCATGGTCTGTTATCTCTCAGTGCAATAACCATGGTCTGTTATCTATCAGTGCAGTAACCATGGTCTGTTATCTCTCAGTGCAATAACCATGGTCTGTTATCTATCAGTGCAATAACCATGGTCTGTTATCTATCAGTGCAATAACCATGGTCTGTTATCTATCAGGCTGCAGTAACCATGGTCTGTTATCTATCTGTGCAGTGACCATGGTCTGTTATCTATCAGTGCAATAACCATGGTCTGTTATCTATCAGTGCAGTAACCATGGTCTGTTATCTATCAGTGCAATAACCATGGTCTGTTATCTATCAGTGCAATAACCATGGTCTGTTATCTATCTGTGCAGTGACCATGGCCTGTTATCTATCAGTGCAATAACCATGGTCTGTTATCTATCAGGCTGCAGTAACCATGGTCTGTTATCTATCAGTGCAATAACCATGGTCTGTTATCTATCTGTGCAGTGACCATGGCCTGCTATCATGCTAAGGGCCATTTTTTGGACATGCGAGTGATCCAAGCTTTGACAAAGATGGCTGATGTTTTTGTCAGCATCTTCCTGTTTTCAGAAGATGTGAGGGTCAGTTCTTGTTGTCACTCTGGGTGAAGTCAACCCTCACCACCTGCATAAGTGTTTCTTACAAATACAACACGATGAAAATGCAGTCGGATGTTCCCATTTTCCTAGAATTAGTAGGTTCGCTCACATGACAGACAATAGTTAGTTGCTGGCTGAACGTTCAACGAAGAAGAATTCCTGTGTCTGAACCCTAACTTTTCTCCCATCCATTAAACCTTGAGTGGTAGTCTGGGTACTAGTCTTTCGGATGAGATGATAAATCGATGTCCTGTGTATGATGCCCATTTCTTCTTCTTCTTCTTCTTTTTCTTCTTCTTCTTTCTTCTTCTTCTTCTTCTTCTTCTTCTTCTTCTTCTTCTTCTTCTTCTTCTTCTTCTTCTTCTTTCTGTCCCGTAGTCCCGTAGACCGTGGGGGCACAACTGAATATTCTGCAACCAGCTTCCTCCACTGCCCACGGTCCTCCGCCCTCCGTAGCAGATCGCTCCACCCAAGGCCTGCCCACTCTCTGATGTTGTCTTCCCATCGTTTCCTCTGTCTGCCTCTTCGTCTCTCCCCCCCCCCCCTTTACTGTTCCCTGTAAGACAGTCTTGGCCAGTCCAGATGATCCCGTGACGTGCCCGTACAACTTTAGCTTGCGTTTTTTTCACTGTAGTTAGGAGCTCTTCATATGGACCGATGGTATTCATTATTCTAGTTTTTACTTCTTCATCAGTGATGTGATCTCTGTATGAAATGCCAAGGAGTTTGCCTATTTAGCACACATAAAAGAGCTCTCCAAAAACAAGATTTGTCCCTGGCAAAAGTCTGTAGAAATAAAAAAAAATAACGCTTATAGGGAAACGAACACACATGCAAACAGGAAAATTAAAAAACAAAAACAAAAAAAAACGGCGGCGCTGATCTTGTGGTGACAGCATATACCTGGGGAGAACTGCCCCAATTTCATGCAGAGAAATATGATGTAACTCAAAGTGGTATAGTTACATTACAATAAAATACACTACAATACAATATGTACGTTACAATACAATGTAACACCACACCATACCATACCTTGCAAAGTGTTTTTCCGCCAAATTGAGGGCTTTTATTCCGTTTGTATATTATACCACTTTAAATAACGGCAGATTTTTCTGCGTGAAAATCAGGCTGCTCTCCCCAGAAAGAGCGCGTTGCCACAAGAGCAGCGCTACCCAATTTTTTTTCTTTTCTGTCTGCAAATGTATTTGTTTTCCTATCAGAGTTGTTTTGTTTCTACAGAATTTTGCAAAGGACAACTCTGTTTTTTTTCCGTGGGTTCTTTTACGTACGCTAAATAATTTTGTGTAGCAGCCAGGTCCTCGGTTTATCGTCTCATCCGAGAGACTAGCACCCAGACCACCCCTCATGGTCTGATGGATGGGGGAGGGGGAAAGTTATGGGCCCAAACGGGAATCAAACCACCGCACACTTCCGACCCAAGTCCTTCGGATGAGGCTTTAAACCGAGGCCCCGTGTGCGAACGCACGCAGAACATCTTGCGCACACGTTAAATCCTGTTCCGTTTTTCGTAAGAGTAGGCCATCGTGTGCCGGTGGGAATAGATAGCAATATTTACAAAACTGTATACGCACGGGGACTGGATGAAAAAAGCACATGAGTGCTTAATCCATTATCCTCGATATAAAAGAATAAATCAAATCAAATCAAACCAGACTTTTCGCTTTCTTAGGCGAAACACGCGTTACCTCTAGACCTCCGATCCACTCGTAACTTTTTTTTTTAATAGATAACTAAGTTCGCAAAAAAAAACAAAAAAAACTGTAACGCTCTCAATGGAAAAAAAAAAGGCTTTTGACAGTTTAAGTTGTCCATACATAAAGCAGGGGGCATGTTATGGTACCAGTTACAACACAGCACATAATGATCTCTCCAGCTCTCCTCTATCAAGAGCTTGGCTGACCGCTGATAACAAGGTCTTTCACCCGCACGTTAACCCTCTTTCACCTACACTTAACCCTCTTTCACCTACACGTTAACCCTCTTTCACCTACACGTTAACCCTCTTAAGGCTTACTATGATTATTGCAGGTATTAACAGGTAGGTAGGTGGTCTTACAGGTAAACGCACCTGGCTAGAACGCGAAAACCTCTGGGTCGGAAGCATATACATGGGGACTATCTATCTATCTAGTCCTCTTTGTGCTCAGGTAGCACATAAGGCCTCAACTAGAGCCGGATGTAAAGAAAAGCAACCATAAGCGTTTATTCCATTATCCTCAAAATAAAAGAACACAATAAAATGATTTTTTTAAAAAATCATGATGACGATTATGTTTATATTGCTTACATAGTCATACCATTATACATTTGTGGGGAGGGATTGCTTACAAGTCATACGCATATACATTTGTGGGGACGGGATAGCCCAGTGGTCAGAGCATTGCGCTCGCAATTTGACGACCCGAGTTCGAATCCCGGTCGAGGGGATTTTTCCCCTGGAGTTAACATCAGTGCTGACTCCACTCTCCCCAAATGTCTTTCGGATGAGACTATAAACCGAGGCCTCGTGTGCGAACGCACGCAGAACATCTTGCACACACGTTAAATCCTGTTCCGCTTGTCGTAAGAGTAGGCCATTGTGTGCCGTTGGGAACAGATGACATTTACAAAGCTGCACACACATCGGGGACTTGATGTAAAAAAAAAAAAGCACAAGAGTGCTTATTCCATTATCCTCGATATAAAAGAATAAATAAATAAATAAATAAATGAATAAACACGCACGCACGCAAACACATGACAAGACAGACAACAGTTGTTGCTGTCTGGGCGTTCAACGACTAACAAGAAGAAGATTGTAACGGTTGTTACAGACTAAGGGGTTAAACTACAAAGCGGCTAAGGGGAAGGTCAAGGAACATGCAATAAATGTAGGAACACATGTGATATCTAGTTTCACTCAAACAAAAGCTAAATTTAACTATAACAGAAAAAGGTGTCAGGAAGATAAAAAAAAAAATACAGTGCTAGGCTAGAGGCTGTTATCATCACCGTCACTACCGTCAATAACAACGACATTGAGGAGGAGAAGAACACCAACAATTAAAGATAATGATAAAATAAATCATAAATGACTTCCACCCCCACCACTCCAAATAAGGTCAAAGCATGTTGTACATCGTGTTCGACGATGACCTCCAAATCAGCAGAGGAGGCAGCTGCTGTTTCAGAAATTGGGCAGAAATTGGATTATAGTGGAGATGCCTTGCCCACAGCACACCCCACTCTCTCGGCTAAGAGGGCATAAGAACAGTCAGTGTTGGAGATGTTCTTTAAAGTTCATCTAGCCCCCAGGGCTTGCAGCACATAAGGACTGTGCAAGTCAAACCTTCTTGTCAGAGAGTCATAGTCGATCACCAAAGACTAAGCTGTAAAGTGAATTCCATGAGTAGGAAAGCCACTGGTCATACAGCCTCTCACTTTTTCTGCTGCCCTCAGCGTCAATGGTTTAATCAAGAAACTGGCAACAATATATATATATATATATATATATATATATAATATATATATATATATATATATATATATATAATATATATATATATATATTTGTTTATGTTAAAGGCAAATTAAAAAGTGTTCCTATAACATTGTGCTGGTTTGAGAGAGAGCAAGGTGTCAGTCACCTCAGCTTCTCTAGTGCCACAGCATATGAGTGTGTGAACTAGGGAGACTAACGAAGCCAAAGCGCGCAATCTGTCACCCATCTACTCGGCAAACACACTCAAAACTGCTTAATCTTAGCTTGGGAGAAAAGCTAAGTGCTCTGACTACTGAGCTCTCTTGTCCCCCTTAAAAAGAAACAGCCAGCTTTGATTTGATTCATTCTTTTATATCGAGGATAATGGATTAAGCATTCTTGTGCTTTTTTACGTACAGTCCCCGTGTGTATGCAGTTTTGTAAATGTCATCTGTTCCCACCGGCACACGATGGCCTACTCTTACGAAAAGTGGAACAGGATTTAACGTGTGCGCAAGATGTTCTGCGTGCATTCGCACACGGGGCCTCGGTTTCAAGTCTCATCCGAAGGACTTTTGGGGAGAGTGGAGTCAGCACTGATGTTAAATCCAGGAGAAAAATTTCCTCGACCGGACTCGAACCTGGGTCGTCAAATTGCCTACGCAATGTTCTGACCACTAGGCTATCCGTCCCCGCTACCTAGCTAACTACAGGTTAGAGCTTGCAAAGTCTTCCAGACCAGCCGAGCGAGTGTCGTAATGTGTACTCTGCCCCTACCAACCAACGAACTACTTGACATTATTATCAGTATTATCAGGGGCATGTGTCATATCCAAAACACATGCCACAGAGGAGGATGTGTGCATGATTATCGCCCAAAGTCATTGATAAACTGCCCGAGGGCCGCTTCAAGATTGATTGTACGGTGAAGAGTTTTTAGCAAGATGTCACCTCGCTCTATCTACTTAGGTTGTTGGGAAAGTGAATACATACATCGGTTGTTTTTGTTGTCTTGTTTGTTTGTGTGGTGTGGTTGTGGTGTGTGTGGTGTGGTGGTGTGGTGAGGTGTGTGTGGTGTGGTGGGTGTGGTGTGGTGGTGTGGTGTGGGGGTGTGTGGGTGGGGTGGTGTGGTGTGTGTGG
>CM060338.1:32542276-32544776 GCA_030674155.1 Stramonita haemastoma | reverse complement strand
GAAGAACAAGCCTGACGAAAATCTAACCATGTGGAAACCATGCTCATCCAACAGTATCATTTCCCCCGACAGTCAGTGAAAGGAACAGACAAGGACTCGACAGCGGAAAGAAATAAAACCTGGCCAATAAAAGTGTCATCTTCAAATCCTCAGCGAATACATCTTTCACACAAACACACGTGCCAGAATACTTAGAGTAGAAAGTGAAGATTTAAGAAAAGGCAGAAACAAAAATATGATTTAAGGATTAGGGGGGGAAAAAAAAAGAGAGACAAGTTTCTAATTTTAGAGTTATTTCCTCGCACCAGAAGATGACTATGACGCACTTCCGTTTTTGACCTTATTCAAGGTAACCTTGATCAAGATTTTTAAAAGTAAAAGAAAATGAATTAGCTTGTTTCTTTTCTTTTCCTTTTCTTTCTTTCTTTCTTTCTTTCTTTTCTTTCTTTCTTTCTTTCTTTCTTTCTTTCTTTCTTTCTTCCTTTCTTTCTTCCTTTCTGTCTGTCTTTCTCTCTTTCTTTCCTTCTTATTTTTTGCTTATTCATCTCTTTCTTTCTAGTGGGGAAAATTTTACTGAACAAAGGCGAAACGAGGACTGAAACTGAGACCACATTCTTTAAACAATAAACAAAGAAGATCATTCATAGACATCAAAACAGAAAAAAAGCAAAGAAATACACAGCGAAAGAGGTTTCTCCTAGCTATACCAGCCCCCAGCTGGCATAAGGGTAAATTACACAAGACGTATGGAAATACTACCTGCAAGACCTCTAGGTTTTCATATTCCCTGTCTTGCTTTTCTTTAAACATTTTTCTTACATAGGGGTAGGAGATGGGGATGGGATGTCCTGGTTGATTAGAGCATTGCACATTGCGCTCGTGATCTGCTGACCCAGGTTCGAGTCCCGTTCAGGGGGATATTTTCCTCTGGAATTAACATCAGTGCCGACTCCACTCCTCCCAAAAGTCCCTTGGGTGAGACTGTAAACTGAGGTCCCGTAGAAGAATAGGTCACTGTGTGCCGGTGGGAACGGATGACCAAATTTACAAAACTGCATACACACGGGGACTAAAAAAAACTATATAAAAAAAGCACATAAGTTCTTATTCCATTTTCCTTCAAATAAAAGAATAGATAAATATAATGATAAACAAATAAAGCGTTGGAACTCTGGGCATGATCAAAATTAAAATCATAGTCTTACAATGACCTCAGCTTCAGGACCCTCCTCGCTTTTCATACCTGTGAGGATTTCCTAGCAAAAATCTGAAGCCTGGAGATTGAGTGAATAATCTTTATTTTCCAAAGGTAACAGAGAGAGCATTCACATACTTTTTTTTTCATCGGGCCCTTTCCCTGATTAAGGAATAGGAAACCCTCCCCCCACCCCCTAAGAAGAAAAAAATCCAACAAATAAACAACAACAAAGTAAAAAAAAAAAAGAAAACAAAGACACCATCGCCAAGAATGAAAGTTAAACCTATGGTTTCAAAAAAGGAGATAGCTATACATCCAACATAAGTGACTGACTATAGCTTGAAGGTTCTGACAACATTTACCGATCCACAGGAGGCAATACGCTCTGCATCAGCACAGAGGCCATTCACCCCACAGCTGTCATCGTCTCAGATTCGCTGCCTGTACTTTAAACCATTCAAAACTCACAGACCAAGGGACTTAACACCCTTGCCTCCACTCTTGTTGCCCCGAAGCAGTCCACCGAGCATACAGTCATCCAGTGGGTTCCTTCACACTGCAGAATCTAGGGGATCAAGCAAGCTGACCTACTGGCGAAGATAGGAAGTTAGATGTCTCAAGAGGAGCAAGAAATGACGTATAAAAAGGTAAAGACAATTGTGAAGGAAAAGCAAAAAATGAGATGGCTTCAGCAGCATCCTGATTTTAACAGTAAGGACAACGACTACCTCCTCCCCAGAGAAAACCAAGTGACCATTGTGAAGCTGAGGACTGGACCCTGCAGACTCAGACATCACATGTTCACCAAAATCCACATTGGAGATTCTGAGGCGTGCCCCTGTGGCACTTCTCCCATGACAGTGGAACACTTCCTCCAGACCTGTCCAACACACCAAAACCTGAGTGAAGGCCGATACCTGGCCTACTGACCTGCCGATGAGGGACAAGCTTTTTGGACCCCTGGAGGACTTTCAAAACACAGAACATTTGTCAGGGCCTTAGGAGTTGCTGAGTGAAAGTTCGAGGCAGAAGAAGAATCAATTCACAATGGCCAAGTTATTCAGTTTGAATACTACTACTAAAGGTAAAAAGGTAAAGGTGTCCCATAACCTGTGTGGTCGTAGGGGAGCGAGGCGTCAGAGACCGCAGCTTCTCTAGGGGCCAGCATGTTGAGGGCGGCGCCCATCTCCTCTCCCCCGCTGCTTTCTTTACCTTCCCTGACCCTAAAGAGGGCAGGTATCCACTTACAGCTGGGTGAACTGATACAACTGTACTGAAGCCAAGGTGCGCAAACGGTCACCC
>CM060338.1:32534776-32537276 GCA_030674155.1 Stramonita haemastoma | reverse complement strand
ACACACACACAGACAAACCACTCAGCCACCCCAGCGAGAGATTTGCTATCGGACGACTTTTTCATCCCCCTACCCCTTTTCAAAGCCAACTCTCCGCTGATTAGAAGATGAAGAGGGACCACAATGTACCCGGTTTGGTCCCCCCTGTAGCTATAAACGGGTGGCAACGGTTATCAGCTTGGATACTGAAGACGAAAGAGTTCCTAAAATAGTTCCCCACCTGAGATAATAGCAACTCTCTCTACCCGGGGTACAGCCGACATAATATGATTATTGATAGTGTGAGAGGGGTAACGTGATTATGATGTTGGGGAAGGTTGAGAGGGAAGGGGAGGTGGGGGTGGGGGGGGGGGGGATATGGGGGAGAGATAAGGGAGGATAGGGATTGGGCCTACTCTTTTCTAATTGTCGATCTGTCTGTGTCTGTGTTTGTCTGTTCTCTCGCTGTCTCTGTCACTGTTTCTGTCTGTCTGTCTCTCTGTCTGTCTCTCTGTCTGTATCTCTCTCTCTCTCTCTCTGTCTCTCTCTCTGTCTCTCTCTGTCTCTCTCTGTCTCTCTCTGTCTGTCTGTCTGTCTGTCTGTCTGTCTGTCTCTCTCTCTCTCTCTCTCTCTCTCTCTCTCTCTCTCTCTCTCTCTCTCTCTCTCTCTCTCTCTCTCTCTCTCTCTCTCTCTCTCTCTCTCTCCCTCTGTCTCTCTCACTCTCTCCGTATCTCTGTGTTTCTCATGAATTCGTGGGTTTGAATCTTGGCCATGTCTAGTGAAGTGATGGTACAGATCTTTACAATCTCCCAGGTCAACTTCAAGTGCATACCTGCCAGTGCCTTCCTTCTCTTCGTATGTATATATATGTATATATGTATATATGTATATATGTATATATGTATATATATATATATATATATATATATATATATATATAATATATATATATATATATTATATATATATATATATATATATGTGTGTGTGTGTGTGTGTGTGTGTGTGTGTGTGTGTGTGTGTGTGTGTGTGTGTGTGTCTGTGTGTGTGTGTGTGTGTATATGCAGAAAATCAAACGTACACGTTAAAAAGATTCCGTAAATCATACCAGTGTTCAACGGGTTACAGGAAACACGAATCTACCCAGCATAATTATATCCTCGAAATCGGAAAGCTGCTACCTTTAGGGTGAGAAAAAAAAACGGTCGCATACGCAAAATCTCACCATTGGTAAACTTCAGAGCTCCAGCCAAAGAACGACACCACCACCACCCCAAAACAACAACAACAACAAAATAAACAAACTCTTCAAAAAAACAAACAAAAAAGAAAACAACAACAACAAAAACAAACCCATTCTGGCACCCATATGAAGCTGCTATTGTCATCAGCCAGAGGCTTAGTAAGCGGTAAAGGTAAGGTAAAGGTGTCCCTTAACCTATGTGGTCGTTGGGGAGCGAGGCGTCAGAGACCTCACCTTCTCTAGGGGCCAGCGTATTGAGGGCAGTGGTGCCCATCTCCTCTCCCTCGCTGCTTTACCTTCCCTGACCCTAAAGAGGGCAGGTACCCATTTTACAGCTGGGTGAACTGGGGAAGGGACTGTACTGAAGCCAAGGTGCCCAAACGGTCACCCATCCAACTGGTAACCACGCTCGACTGCTGCTTAACTTGACTGGGGGAAAGCGAGTGCTCTGACCACTGAGATATCCCACCCCCAGGAAAGTAAGCGGTGTCCTACACAACTATGTAGAATCAGAACTGGAGTCTTTATTTCATTTATTTGTTTATTTTTATTTATTTATTTATTTATTCTATTCTTTTATATCGAGGATAATAGGATAAGCACTCTTGTGCGTTTTTAATCCAGTCCCCGTGTGTATGCAGTTTTGTAAATGTCATCTGTTCCCACCGGCACACGATGGCCTACTCTTACGAAAAGCGGAACAGGATTTAACGTGTGCGCAAGATGTTCTGCTTGCGTTCGCACACGGGGCTTCGGTTTATAGTCTCATCCGAAGGACTTTGGGGGGAGAGTGGAGTCAGCACTGATGTTAACTCCAGGAGAGAAAAAAAATCTCCTTGAACGGGAATCGAACCCGGGTCGTCTAATTGCGAGCGCAGTGTTCTGACCACTAGGCTATCCCGTCCCCCAGTCTACCCAATCGAGAAGCAGTACGGTGTTTTCTTTGGGGGTAGCAGCCGCAGAGAGATATAGCAGTGATAAGATTTTTTTGCTGCAGGGGTGTGTGTGAGAGATGGAGACTAAGAGGAGTGGCTGCGTGTGTGTATGGTTCGATCGGTGTGAACAGGGGTGGGGGTGGGGGTGGGGGGGTAGCAAGCAAGCAAAAAACGCATGTGTGTCCTTGATGATAAGGTGGGGGTGGGGGGGGGGAAACTAACAAGACTGAGTCGCCATAACTGTGGGTACTGGTTTTCTTTGATGTACAGATTTGTGGATACTAGAATATCCGGGTTTTTTACTATTGCTTTTGATGTGTGTTTGTATGTGAGGGGGGGGGGG
>CM060338.1:32533663-32534676 GCA_030674155.1 Stramonita haemastoma | reverse complement strand
CGTCGTTGCGTCTTTTCTTTGTCTTTTCCGCAATTCTTTGCAATTTTCCTAGCAATTCTTCTTATTCTTGTTCTTCTTCTTTTCATTTTTGTTCGTCTTCTTTTTTATGTTTGTTATTGATGTGTTGTTGCTATCAGTGGTGAGGGTGTTATCATATTTTTTTCTTTGTTGTTTTAAGGTTGTTGTTGGGGTGGTTGCTTTTTGACTTTTTTTTTTTATATATGTTTTATATATTTTTTTTAAATTTTATTATTTATATTTTTATATATTATTATATATATTATATATTAAAATATGAATTGACAGTATTGGAATATGGTAACCTGATATAATTTTGTTTGTTACATTTTATGAGTTTTTTTGGTAAAGGTGAATTGTTCCCTGATATCATTTGTTTGTTTTGCATGTTGTGATCTTTTTAAACTTAAAATGTAGTGCGTGCATGCTAGTGCTTCTGGGGCGATCTCGCTCCCCCCGCGGTGAGGTGTGGTATGACACATATTATAAGAAAAAGCAAATCAAGCTTTTTTAAATGTACCATCTGGAAAAAAAAACTTTGACTTGGATTGGACTGGCTTTCACACAACAAAAAACACAAACACAAACCCCAACACACAACACCACACCACACACCAACACACAACCACCCACAAAACCCCACACCCCACAAAAACAACCCCGCACACACCCCTACAACCTACACAACAACTCCCCTACACACCTACAACACCCCTAAAACCCAAACCCCCTACACCCCCAAAATCCCACACACACCACACACAAAACACAACACACACACCACAACACAACACACAAACACACAAAACCACCACAACACACACACACACAACACACACCACCACACACACAACACAAAACCCCAACATGTCGTGACGTCAAAAAACGTTCTAAAAATCGCACCAGCCTTTACGTACGCCGGTATATTTTAATGATGCTTTTTGTAAAGCAATTAAATACTAGACAACAGCAGGTCAAAACAACAAATAGACAAA
>CM060338.1:32518663-32523663 GCA_030674155.1 Stramonita haemastoma | reverse complement strand
AGTTCACACAGACCACTGCAATGAAACATTAAATCATGTATAGATTTTTCACCTACAAAAGCAATGAAAAAATGAAATCCTGGATAAATGTTATATATAATATAGCAATGAAAAATGAAAGTATGGATACATTTCACACCTACTATAGCAATGTAAAATGAAATTTACCCACAGAGACAGAGAGATATAGAGAGAGGCAGACAGAGAGACAGAGAGAGGGAGATCATAAGCGGAAAATGACGGTGGCGTGGTGATGACGGTGGTGATAATGATAATGGTGGTGGTGTTTGAGACGACGACGGCATTGATGATGGCGGTTTTTGAATTTTATTTAGCTGGAAACTTCCTCTTTTCTATCACTCTCATAAGGTTTGGAAGAAACTTAACAGCTGCAATGAAACTTACTTTTTTTCCCTGCACTTTCTTCCAGGTGTGATGTCTTTTTATTTATAAGCTTGGTCACTATCTTGCAGCAAGTAATCTTATTTTATTGACCAAGAAGGAAGGTAACAGAATGGTTAAGACGCTCACCTTCCAACAAGTAAAACTTAAAGTTCTGGGTTTGATTCCCAGCCTCGCCCCTTCCTCCAAATTTGACGAGAAGAAAAATCAAACAGAATGTCAAAGAGGGTGGATCGGTGGTCTAGAGGTAACGCGCCTACCTAGAAAGCGAGAAGTCCGGTTAGAAGTGTGTGGTGGTTCCATCCCTGTTTGGGTTTGAACCTTTTCCCCCCTCCATTAGGCTATGAGTGGTGGTCTGAAGTGCTAGTCTTTCAGATGAGATAATTAACCGGGGTTGCGTGTGTGTACATAAAAAATATTTAGCGCACGTTAAAGAACCCACTGCAACAATAGATTTATCCTTGGCAAAATTTGTGGAAAAAAATCCACTTTGATAGGGAAACGAATAAAAATGAATAGATAAATAAATAAACGGGTGGAGCTACTGGCGACGTGCTTTCCCGGGGAGAGCAGCCCAAATCTAACGCAGAGAAATCTGCCGTGACTTAAAGTGGTGTAAAAAAAAAAAAAAAAAAAAAAGTCCTTGGATGAGACAAGAAGCCGAGGCCCTGTATGCGAACGCACACAGGCGATCTTGCACAGACGCTAAAAAAAACAAAACACCACCGTTATGCCCTTCAAAAGAGTAGGCTATTGTGTGCCGGTAGGAACAGATGACAGAAAAAAACAGCATGGAGACATGTGACGTTTTTACACACCATTCCCAAAAGTCGGAATGCGGCTATCTAAATGATGGGGGATGGTGGGGGGGGGGGGGGGGGGACCGCATACGCATAAATCTCACTATCGGTGAACCTCGGAGCTCTAACCAAGAAACAAAACTAAAGAGAAGACAGTCATACAATTTGGTTCTGACTCACAAAAAGCGGAACAATGAAGGCAAGCGAGTCCAGAAGACTCTGTTTCGGATATTTTCATTGAAGGTTTCTAGATAATCCTATAACTTCTACACACACACACACATACACACACACACATCTACACACACACACACACACACACACACACACACACACACACACACACACACACACACACGCACACACACAGGCGCGCTCGCCCACACACACACACACACACACACACACACACACACACACACACACACACACACACACACACACACACACACACACACACACACATACAGAGGTACGCAAATACATATACACACAAATACATACATACATATCCAACCCTGTAAACATAGTCTATGGATTCTACTTTGAGGGGTGAAAAACAAGTTGCAGCTTTCATCATAAAACATGTGCATAGATTTTCAGTTCAGTTTTTTTTTATAAAACGTGTACGATACGGTTAGCGCATTCCTAAGCAAAGATGAAAAGCCAACTTCTGATAACAGGACAAGAGATACATAGTAAACTCATCCACCTCGTAATCCAGGGGATTAGCAGCTAATCCTAACGTAAATTTGGGATTATATCACCGGCAAAAGGTCACTACACAACGACGTGTCATTACTCACTTCCAATTAAAAAAAGCCGGTTATCTACCTTGTGCTCCAAATATGGTCATATCAAACTCGTATCAGTCAAAACGGGAAGATTTTCATCATTTACTGTGGGTTAAGTTAAGTTAGACCGGGGCTGGTGAGGCTTTGTCTGTGTTAATTAATCAATAGTTAATCAGTTCAGGGAAGAAAAGGAAGGCAGGTTAAAAAGAGCTTTGCCAGACGACCAGAGAATCGGTGCCGTAATGGTTCCTGATTAGTTTCGTTGGCAGGTCGGGGCTGGCTGTGTAATTGAATATCGATCAGCTTTTGTCGGTGTTCATACACTGACAGGCTGGTATGTGGTCTGTATGATGAAGTCGGGAAGAGTGATGTTGATGATAAATGTGTGTTATATCTATCAAAGAATGCACTCCTGATGATAAATATGTGTTATATCTATCAAAGAATGCACTCCTGATGATAAATATGTGTTATATCTATCAAAGAATGCTCTCCTGATGATAAGTATCTGTTATATCTATCAAAGAATGCACTCCTGATGATAGATATGTGTTATATCTATCAAAGAATGCACTCCTGATGATATGTGTTATATCTATCAAAGAATGCACTCCTGATGATAAGTATCTGTTATATCTATCAAGGAATGCACTCCTGATGATAGATATGTGTTATATCTATCAAAGAATGCACTGTTGATGATAAATATTTGTTATAGCTATCAAAGAATGCACTCCTGATGATAAATATCTGTTATATCTATCAAAGAATGCACTCCTGATGATAAATATCTGTTATATCTATCAAAGAATGCACTGCTGATGATATTTGTTTATATCTATTCAAAGAATGCAGTCCTGATGATAATATCTGTTATATCTATCAAAGAATGCACTGCTGATGATATTTGTTATCTCTATCAAAGAATGCACTCCGCCTGTTTCTTGTTGGAGATTTTTGTGGACAGACGGAGGGGTGGATGAATGGATGGATGGAAGCATGTATGTATGTATGTATGTATGGATGGATGGATGGATGGATGCAGATTGGATGATGGATGGATGGATGGATGGATGGATGGATGGGATGGATGGATAGATGCATGGATGGATGCATGCATGCATGCATGCATGGAAGAATGGATGGATGGATGGATGGATGGATGGATGGATAGATGGATGCATGCGTGCATGCATGGATGGATGCATGGATGGATGGATAGATAGATGAAATGTCCACATACATGCGTGTAAGTTGTTCCTTGTCCTTTTCACAGAGAACAGTACACCAAACAGCAGTCTCAAACTCAAGCCAACTCTCCACATCACTTCTTATTCGCCGAACGCACAGACAGCAACGTTTTTAAAAATGTTTTTTTTAATTTTCAAATAATATACACAGACCAATATAATGTAAACATCAATCCACAAATGATCCATATTAAAGCTTATAAAGAAATAAAAAAAGAGATAAGATTACAAACTGATACACGGCAATGTTATACTAGTATATGTTTCAGCTAACGTATGAACTCAAATGGTCATACATACATATGCGTACATGCACATGCATGCATACAGACATACATTCCATGCATATAGACATACACAGACATATGTGTTTATACATATACATAACTTCCACACACATAGCAGATAGAACATTGTTTAACAAAAAGCAAAACCATAAAAATAAACAAAACAACAACATAAACAACACACCACCGCAATCAAACTACTCAGCTGAGAGAAGGGATTTTACCTTTCAGACTGACTCATCCAGCAGTAATAGGGTTTGCTCTAATCTAACAGAGGTAGATATGTACACCAATGTGCAGTGAAACTAAAAATTGATATTTCCGTATTTGCAACACATTTTCCAACCTCATAACTTGATTTTAGTTGTCGCGTAAATATTTCAAAAGAAGGCCAATTCTTTTGGCATCTACATTTATATATGTGAAATTTGGCGATCAGCAGTATTACATCAAAAATCTTGTCAGATTTAAAGTTGCTACTGCACACAAAAAGAACAATGCTCTCGTTGAGCAGCAGATTCACAGCGTTACATTTTTCATTATTAATTATTATTTTGGAATTCTTGCCAAAATGCGTTTAGGATAAAGCAGTACCCAAAAAAAATGATCGTGTGACGTGCCCGTACCAGAGACGCCCGTACCACTTTACCTTGCGGTTTTTGTTTTGTTTTGTTTTGTTTTGTTTTTTTACTGTAGTTAGGAGCTCTTCACATGGACCGATGGCATTCTTTATTCTTTATAAAGAATAAAGAATTCTACCTTTACACACTAGTAAAAAATCTCAAACTGTCACACCATCCAACGAGGTATAAGGGTTTTTAAAAAAGCAACACCCATTTATTTATGAACAAAAAAAATGGATAAAATTACACAATTTGATTATCAAGTTAAGTTTGAAGAATACATAATCTCTCAAGTAAGAGTCACAATGTCGGATAAAAATCCATACATAATCAACCTTGTCTGCCGGGGTAGTTAGCTGACTGACAGATGCTTGACCAGTGACATAACCCCAAACATTGGGAAAACACACACACACACACACACACGCACGCACGCACGCACGCACACACACACACACAAACGCACGTGCGCACGCACGCACACATTCACACACAAATACACGCACGCACGCACGCATATACGCAGGCACACACACACACACACACATCCATTATCCTCGATATAAAAGAATAAAAAAAATAATAACACACACACAACACACACACTCACACACAAACACACACACACACACACACACACACACACACACACACACACACACACACACACACACACACACACACACACACACACACACACACACATCCCTCTCTCAGATTTTTAAAAAATAATTCGAGCACTGTACTAGTACGTATCCCTAATTAAAAAGACAAAACAGGCAGATGTAACTGGGTGCCAGTGAATACCCCGAATTAAATTAATAACCCGATTAACTAACTGCTG
>CM060338.1:32491163-32503663 GCA_030674155.1 Stramonita haemastoma | reverse complement strand
CTCAAATAATCGTAGCATCTGAAAGACTAGATCCCAGACCCACCACTCAAGCTCTAAGTGGATGGGCAGGAGGGGGGAGAGGGGGTGGGAAAGTGGACACAAACATGGATAAAACCTGTGACTTCTCGCTTTTTGAGGTAGGTGCGTTACCTCTCTACATGGTAATCCCTATACTCATTGGGTCTTAGTGGTTTACTGGGCCGAAAAGGGAATGGTCACTTGGGTCACTTGGCGTACCTGGTCAAGTATGCTGTAAGAAAACTGACAGATCTCGTTTATAATAATAATAATAGGGCTGACCTCTCCTGTGTGTGTAGAAAGTATTGGCTTTTTGTGTGGGTGGGAGAGGGGGTAGGGGGCGGGAGTGGTGGAGAGGCAGGGGATAAAAGACTGGGTGGTCAGATTTGGATTATGAGTTAATCCTCTCAATGGAGCTCTGTGGTGGGTTGAGCCTTTTTTTTCCTGGAAGGGTGTGTTGTGTTGTGTTGTGTTCCTCCATCTGTTATGATGTTGTGTCCGGTTTCTCCATTTCTTTAGGGCCAGTCCCTCAATGTTTATCCACACTTGTGTTTCAACATTCTTCTCACCCATTTAGTTTATAAGGACATGTTATAGTTACGGTGTGTACAGTTTGTCTGTAGACTGAAAAGTTCTGAAGTCTTTCACTATGCTCCCTTCCTCTCTCCCTCCCTCCTCAGCCTTCTCACCAGTGTGTCAGCAGATTCTGTTTTTATAGTTAGAGAACTGTGGAGTGACATGTTTAAGTATTTCTATTGGTTAGTTAGAATCAACAAAACCGGCAAAGCACAATCAGGATGATGATATTTTTAGCCTTGATCCATGAGGGAGTGTGCTATTAATAGCAGTGTGGGAGTATTTTAGATTCTGTGGCTTGTGAACCAGTCATAAAAAGTACTCCTATTGGCTAGTTTGAATAAACAAAACCAGCAAAGCCAATCAGGAAAGGGCGATATTTTCAGCCTTGATCAATGAGGGAGTGAGCTATTAATAGCAGCCTGGGAGTATTTTAGATTCTGTCATGGCTTGGGAACCAATCATTGATGCTGGCTTCTTCCTTGTGTTTTAAAACACGCCCATAGTTGTGTGCATAGACTGGACGTGGATAGTTCTAAAAGAAACCCACAGTTTATTTTATTTGTGTGGCCTGTAAGTATGAAGCTGGTTCTTGACTTGTCTGTTGCAATAGAAAAACTATATCCAGTCAGTTTTGAAGTTCTTTGTGTTGTGTGTTTCTTGTCAGTACATCAGTGTTGAATTTGCACATTGAGAATGAGTGAAGGAATAGTGCATGTATGTATGTTCAAGTGTGTGTGCCAAGAACTGTATCTCGTTTAATGTGTACCTTCATATAGCACTGGAGGCTTTGCTTGCTTTGTTTGGGTTTTTTTTAAAACATAAATTCGTGTGATTGTATGAGAGTCCCAGTGGAGCTATCCCATTTAGGGAGTTAGCTATACCATCAGCCAACCAACCAGACTACATCACACAGAGACTAATTTGAAGTATGCTAGCCTCCACACCCCACCTGCCATCCCTTTCATCCAAAAGAGTTAGTCCAGTTATTACCTCCCTTTTTGATAAATGAATCAAAGTGTACGTGATGTGAGTGGGTTGGTAAGTGTGTTTCAACAATGAGTGATTGATTGTGGTTGGCACAGACAGCTCCAGTACCCACTTATAGAAGACAAGCAGAGTAATATGTGACACACAGTATGTGTCAAATGTGGAACTGATTCTTGGCATTGTGTTCTTAAGCTAATTTTATCACTGGGCGCTGGGGGACATGCTGAAAAGAGAAATCAGGACACCAGCAGGACTTTGTGTTTGTGTGTTTTTATCTGTGACAGTGTGTGTTTTTTAAAGACTGGTTGTCATTTGGATTTATTTTAGTTTATTTTATTCTATACCACTTGACATCAGGGCAGATTTCTCTGTGTGAATTTCGGACAGCTCTCCCAGGGAGAGGGTTTGGCGACAAGTGCAGGGCCACCTATTTTTTTCCTTTTTCCTGTCTGCAACTGTATTTGATTCCCTATCAGAGTAGATTTTTTCCACATATTTTGTCAGGGAGTACTTGTTTGTTGCCAAGGGTTCTTTTACGTGAGCTGAATAACTATGTGTAAGACAGGACCTCGGTTATCTTTCATATACTGATGGTCTAATGGATTGGGGAACAGTTTAGAGCCCAAATGGGGGGGGGGGATTGAACCACCACACACTTCCCACCGGGATTTTTTGCTTTCAGGGCAGGTGTATTACCTCTAGACCACCTATCCCAAATTTGCTGATCATGATGTGAATCACATACATCAAGGAGTGCATGTTCTTTCCTGTTTTGGGATTCAGTGACCTCAGGACACAATTTATTTTTTCTGTACAATTAAAAAAAAAAAATTTTTTCGAAACCTTGTAGGCTTGTTTAAGCTGATACTGCTTTTGACTGCAGCCAATGAAAACAGTTATATGGTGATTGACATTTTCCAGAGGGCATTTGGGAAAGAAAAAGAATAAAAAATGATAGTATTATTTTTAAAGCGTCTTATCTAATCTGACACATGCTATTGTATGTCGAAGTATTTTTATGCTTTTCCCCCTGTTGAGAGGTCTTGGTCTGTGTGAATAAACGTCTGTCTGTCTGTCTGTCTGCTGCCTGCCTGCTTTTCTGTCAAATTGTCGGTTTCTGTGTCTCTTTTATTGTTTATCGTTTTCTTTCAGTCTGTGCGATTTGTAATATGTACTTGTTAGTAGTGTGTGCATGTGCCGGAACGTGTGAAAATATTGTGGGGTGTGTGTGTTGTGTGTGTGTGTGTGTGTGTGTGTGTGTAGTGTGTGTGTGTGTGTGTGTATGGTGATATGTTGTGTTGTTGTTGTGTGTGTTTTGTATTGTTGTTGCTTGTTTGCTTTTGTTTGCTCGTTTCATCTCTGCCGCGCTGCATATCTATGTCTCTCTCTCTCTCTCGCTCTGGCTCTCTCTCTCTCTCTCTCTCTCTCTCTTTCCCTCTCCCTCCCTCCTTACCCCTCCCTCTCTCTCTCTCGTGCACTCAGTGTCACCACCACCCGCCTACAACTTTACCCCCCCCCCCCATCCCAATCCCAAATCCCAATGAGTCAATGGGGAGCTTATGATGATTACCAAACCCATAGATGAATGGACGAAGACCTTATATAACCTGCACCACTGCCACTGGACCAGGCCCAGTCATAGGCCTACGTTACCCGCTCCTACTGGCCAGGGGTCAGTTCTGGACACTAAAGTATACATAAACTTGTTTTCCTGTTGGCTACACTGACCATCAGTATAATAGTCCCCTAGTGCTGATTTTTTTTTTTTTTTTTTGTTTTTTTTTTACTGGTGTGTCTCCATATTCTGAACTTGTTTTTGTTCTGTCCAGCCTCCCTCAGAGAGTATAGGCGTAGTGACAGGAAGGAGTACGCGCACGTGTCTGCACTCACGTGTAGGCTTGTTATGAGCGAGTGCGCGTAGGCGTGTGTGTGCGTGGTGTGTGGTTGTGTGTGTGCTGTGTGTGTGTGTGTGTGTTATGTGACAGATACCGAGACAAAGAGACAGAGAGACAGAGAGAGGCAGATTGTATGGTACTTATGGAATGAATATACTCTAGTATGTGGTACAAATGATCATGGTGGTGGTGTGAGGTGTGTGCACGAGTGCAGGAACGTAATCCTTCTGTCTCCAGGCTTCCTTTGGAAATGCTTTCCGTGCCTGATATATATATATATATATATATATATTATATATATATATATATATATAATATATATATTAATATTATATATACAAAAGTGTGTGTATGCCTAATCCATCATCACAGAGAGAGAGAGAGAGAGAGAGAGAGAGAGAGAGAGAGAGAGAGAGAGAGAGAGAGAGAGAGGAGAGAGAAGAGAGAGAGAGAAGAGAGAGAGAGAGAGAGAGAGAAGAGAAGGTGAGAGAAGAGAGAGAGAGAGTAGAGAGAGAGAGAACAGAATGATGAAGAGAAAAACAAGTTCAAATATCAACTGTTATCAGACAGACTTCAAAGAGATAATAAACATTCCAAGGCGAGTTTTTATCTCCCTTTTGACCTACCCTTTCCACAATAGATAAAGGCTGCAAGTGCACAGTTAGATACAGATTGGGTCTGCATTGTTAAAGTTACTACAACAACTACCGGTTTACCTTTAGTTTTATTCCCTCTCCTCATTAGTTAGTTCGTTAGTTCGTTTGTCAGTCCGTTGGCTGGTGAGCGAAACTAGTTAGTGAGTCTGTTCCTTCAAGCGTTTGTTTGCTATCCACTTAGTCATTTCTTTATGTATTTCATATGCACTTTCATGTGGACGGGATAGATTAGTGGTCAGAGCACTCACTCTCCCCCCCCCCCAGCCAAGTTAAGCAGCATGGAATGTAATTACCGATTGAATGGATGACCCTTTGCGTGCCTTGGCTTCAGAACAGTGTCCCACCCCCTTCCCTAAGTTCACCCAGCTGTTAATGGGTACCTGCCCTCTTCAGTGTCAGGGAAGGTAAAGCTAGTGAGGGAGCGGAGAGATGAGCACCGCCCTCAATATGCTGGCACTTAGAGAAGCTGAGGTCTCTGGTGCCTCGTTCCCCTACGACCACATAGGTTATGAGATACCTTTACCTTTTTACGTTTTACATGTACCTACCTTTTTTTTTTTAACTTAATCATTTATCTATGTATTTTATATACATGTATGTACTTCTTTCTTTTTTCTTTTAAATTGAACTTGCTTAAATCAATCCAAACTTCTTTCATCTCTTACTCTATATTTTCAGATTCAAGCACGACCAGAAACAACACCATAACCAACAACCAGAACGCAAAGAAGCGAAACCAACCGTCACTTCCTGTCCGTCACCGTGGACACAAATCACCGGTGAAAAAAAAAAAGCCGAACAGAGACGAAGATGCACGAACAAGTGATGTCATGTTTCGGCAGTTGCGTGGGAGCCCCTGGGGAGTACTATGAGAGTGCCGAACAGGCCAAAACAGCGCGGTTCCGGGACAAACAGCTGACCAAACTACTGCACAAATACCACAAGGAGGATCTGAAGAGATTGAAGCTGTTGCTGTTAGGTAAGTGATTTGATTTGATTTGATTTGATTTGAGTTGATTTATTGTTTTACATCGAGGATAATGGAATAAGCACTCTTGCGCTTTTTTACATCCAGTCCCCGTGTGTATATGCAGCTTTGTAAATGTCAGAAAGAGAGACAGAGACAGAACAGACACAGACACAGACACAGATAGACAGAGTCGCATCAGAAAGAATATGTTCTTATACCATTTGTGTAGGATTGCTCGTAAGGTTATATATATATATATATATATATATATTTTTTTTTTATTTTTTTTTTTTTTAAATTTATATAATATATATATATATATATATTGTGTGTGTGTGTGTGTGTTGTGTGTGCATATATATGTGTGTGTGTGTCTGTGTGTCTGTGTGTGTGTGCGTGTGCATGTATTAAAGACAAAACAAGGTAAGTTAAGACAGCACAAAACAAGACAAAACAAAAGAACAAGACCAACCAAGACTACTTTGACATCTCAGCAAGAGAGACTGATGTTATTCAGTGCAACCTACTCCCCCCCTCCCACCACCACCATCCACCCGCCAAAAAATCCCCAACCAAACAAAAAAAAAACCAACAGTGACACCAACCCAACAGGCCTGAGTGTATTAATTAATTACATCATTAAGAGAAACGGACACACGTAGATTGGGGTCATAGATATTTCAATTGTGCACACAGTCATAATTATTTTCTCTCACATTCAGAACCAGCACTAATCATTGCCACAGATAATGGTGCTTTTTGTGTTATTATGCTGTTCTTATCGTTGGACGGAGAGAGAGAGAGAGAGAGAGAGAGAGAGAGAGAGAGAGAGAGGAGAGAGAGAGAGAGAGAGAGAGAGAGAGAGAGAGAGAGAGAATTGGAATTTTTTTTAATGAAATTATGTTTCTTTCCTGAATAACATTCTCATGGTTATACTACACAATTTCTTGTTTTATTTCTAGTTTTAAAAAAAGACTGATTGATTGAACAATGATCGATTGATGATTGTGATGATTGATTGATGATTGATTGATTGATGTTGATTGATTGATTGATTGATTGATTGATTGATTTCAGGTACAGGGGAATCGGGGAAAAGCACCATCACAAAACAGATGAGAATCATTCACATCAATGGATTCACCAACAGGTCAGTTTATTTTTCATGGACTCCTTTGCTTAGTTGATTGGCTGGCTGGTTGGTTAGTTGATTGTGTGGGTTTATTATCATATCATGATGTATCCCTAAGGGCGGGGACTGGATGTGTAAAAGCACATGGTGCTTATTCATTATATTCGAAAGAAAAAGAATTTGATTTGATTTGATTTGTGGTTAGGTGTAGTTGCTGAGTTGAGTTATTCTGGTTGGCTGGTCCCTGTTTGATTGGGTGATTCTTGTTTGGTTTGGCTTGTTCGATTTTGTTTGGTAGATTGGCTCGTTGGTTGGTTGGCTGTTTGGCTGTTTGGCTGTTGGTTTGGTTGGTGGTTGGTTGGTTGGTTGGTTGGGGGCATACAGTGTTCGTAGGTACGCCACTTTGCAAACAGTGATTTAATTAATTTTGAATTATTTCTTCAGAGATTTTTTTAGCCCATGCACCACTGCTACTACCACCACCACCACCACCCACCAACCACTATCACCACCCCTTGTGTCCTTCCTTTTCCTTGCCCATCCACCCTCTCCGCCCTCCTAACCAAACACACACACGCACACACACACACACACATACCACACACACACACACACAACACCGCACACGCGCCACACACCACACACACACAAAAACACATCACAAACACACACTCACAAACACACACACACATACACACACACACACACACACACACACACACACACACACACACACACACACACACACACACACACACACACACACACACACACACACACACACACACACATACACAACACACACACACACACACACACACACACACAGATGGTGAGGTGGCAAAGAAACTGCTGCAGCGATCTGACGTAACGTGTCTCCAAGTTAATCATCTCTGTCCATGAATCAGGACGTGAGGAAGTATTCATTGCCCTTAAGTTTTCCTCTTTCCTCAAGCACGTGCACACTTGCGTGCGCCGCGCGCACGCGCACACACACAAAACACAAACACAACATAACACACACACAACACACACGCACGAATCTACGCAGGCACGCATACATACCACGCCACACACACACACACACAAAACACAAACACAACATAACACAACACAACACACACGCACGAATCTACGCAGGCACGCATACATACGCACGCACACACGCACACGCACACACACACGCCGCACGCACACACACACACACACACACACACACACACAACACACAATACACACACGCACGCACACACACACATACATGGAGAAAGGGAAAAATAAAAAGAATGACAACACAAAAGTGATGACAGTGCATAAGGATGAAACATAACACACACATACACACACATTATACACACACATACGCGCGCACACACACACACACACACACACACACACACACACACACACACACACACACATGCACACAAGTGACACAAAATTTACTTTATTTCACTTTTGTTTCTAGTCTAATATCACTAAGAGTGAAGAGACATTAAATTGAAGAAAACACAACACACACACACACCACACACACACACACACACACACACACACACACACACACACCACACACACACACACACACACCACACACAGAGGAAAAGAAGGAATAACAACAACAACAAAACTGCGTAAGGAAGGAAGCACAGGTGTCCAAGCTAAAAAAAACAAACCAGGATGAATCCACCATGACGTCACAAAACAGCGGGGGGGGAAAATCTCAACTTCAATCGCAAATCATGCCATGGGCGTACTTTTAATCTGCTTTTGTAAAATAAAAAAAATATTAAAAATCCGACAAACAAACCAAAATAAAACAAAACAAAACAAAGCAAAGAAAGACAGAAGATGAAAAACAAAAACAAAGAAACTCACCCAAAAAAAATGGGGGAAGAAACGACATGCATACAATATGAAATTCATTCCACCCTTTTTATTATCTTGAACCTCCCAAACCTTTCTTTTTGGATCTATTTCTCTGTCTGTCTGTCGATCTGTGTCTGTGTGTCTGTCTGTCTGTCTGTCTGTTTGACTCTGTTATTGTCTGCCTTTCTGTCTGCTTGAGTCTGTGTCATTGTCTCTGTACTAGTTTTATCTGTCTGGGTTCTCTCTCTCTCTCTCTCTTCTCTCTCCTCCTCTCTCTCCCCTCTCTCTCTCTCTCTCTCTCTCCCCACCCCTACTCCCACTCTCTCCACAACACACCTTCTCCCTCTTCCCACTCTCACTAGTCATTCCCTAATAGTTATAAATAAAATACCTTATCCGTGATAGAGCCCTAATTTCCATTCTTCATTAGGCTACATCCCATCGCTGATGACTCCCTTGTGAAAGCGGATTAGGTTTTGTAGCTAATCCCGTTAATCCTTAAGGTCACACAGTACAAAACGACTACCGTCATGAAACTGTGTTGGGGGGGCATGCTCTGGAACGTGTCTTTGCTTGCCTCCTTCACAACCAAGTTTTGGGACTGAATCTGAATCTCATTTTAATGACTGGTGTGTCTCGTAATTTACCTCACGCGTGCATGCTGTTCAGTAATTTGATTTGGCAAACCGAGCCAGAAGTTAATCTCTGCAGCTTGGGGGTTAAGCGGGTGCTTTTTGATTTGTCTAGATAATCCTGTCGGAATTTGCGTTTTATCATTTGCCGTTATCCCCGACAGAGAGTGGGGGTGTGCGTCAGGTCCCGTGTCCACTCCTTTGGGACCTCTTAGGGCGCAGAGGAGAGAGAGAGAGAGAGAGAGAGAGAGAGAGAGAGAGAGAGAGAGAGAGAGAGAGAGAGAGGGTGAGAGAGAGAGAAAGAGAAAGAGAGAGAGAGAGAGGGGGAGAGAGAGAGAGGGAGGGAGGGGGGGGAGAAAGAGAAAGAGAGAGAGAGAGGGAGAGAGAGAGAGGGAGAGAGAGGGGGGAGGGAGAGAGACACAGAGAGAGGGTGAGAGAGAGAGAGAGAGAGAGAGAGAGAAGAGAGAGGGAGAGAGAGAGGGGAGAGGAGAGAGGAGAGGAGGAGAGAGAGAGGAGGAGAGAGAGGGAGGAGAGAGAGGAGAGGAGAGAGAGAGAGGGGAGAAGGAGGAGAGAGAGAGGAGAGAGAGAGAAGAGAGAGAGAGAGAGAGAGGAAGAGAGAGGGGAGAAGAGAGAGAGAGAGGAGAGAGAGAGAGAGAGGAGAGAGAGAGAGAGACACACACACACACACACACACACACACACACACACACACACACACACACACACCACACACACACACACACGAACGACCATCTTGGGTTCCACCCCCCTCCCCTCCCTCTTGTTTTCCCGTCATGTTTTTCTGGCATGGTGCTTTGCCAGAGGGTCGCTGTACGGTCAGATGATGTGGTGATAATTGTGACATCATCGTTGCTTTCATGACTTTTACTACTGCTGCTGATGATGATGATGATGATGCTGTTGTTGCTGCTACTGCTGTTACTGCTGCTGCTACATTACTACTAATTATCCCACTACTCTACTACTACTACTACTACTACTACTACTACTACTACTAACTACTACTACTACTACTACTACTACTACTACTACTGATATTGCTGACTGCTGCTACTACTACTACTATTCTACTACTACTACTACTACTACTACTACTACTACTACTACTACTACTACTACTACTACTACTACTACTACTACTACCATTACTACTATTATGTTATCAATGCCATGTCGAGTATTTTGATGGTTAAAATGTTCCCTTGTTTCAGTGAGCGGATAGCGAAGATTGGAGACATCATCAAAAACATCAGGGAATCAATTCTGGTAAGTTCTCCTTCAACGTTATACACAGACAGACAGACAGAACAGACAGACAGACAGACAGACAGACAGACAGACAGACAGACAGAGCTGTTGTTCCCCTTTATGCAGAATGGACCAGTTAACTGTATGGTTTTGCATTCCTCCCCCCATTATGTCTCTGTCTGTCTGTCTGTCTGTCTGTCTGTCTGTCTGTCTGTCTGTCTGTCTGTCTGTCTGTCTGTCTGTCTGTCTGTCTGTCTGTCTGTCTGTCTCTCTCTCTCTCTCTCTCTCTCTCTCTCTCTCTCTCTCTCTCTCTCTCTCTCTCTCTCTCTCTCTCTCTCTCTCTCTCTCTCTCTCTCTCTCTCTCTCTCTCTCTCTCTCCATCACAGTTGTGAAGTATAATGCGAAGGACTAGATTATGTTCTATATCAATTACTACTAACAAGATATTATGCTTGTGGACTCGCTTCCCCCACTTTTCTTTGTTATCAGTTTGCTTTTATCAGTTTGTATTCTTACATAAGACCTGGATGTAAAAACAAAGAGAAAAAAACAGATTGTCATGCTAAATCTATCACTTTCAGAAAATAAAATAAAACGAATTCAACAATTCAGTTCATATCAACTCTCAGTTTGCTTTTATCAGTTTGTATTGTTACATAAGACCTGGATGTAAAAGCAATAACAAATAAACAAACTGTCACGCTAAATCTATCAATTTCAAAAAATAAAACGAATTCAACAATTCAGTTCATATCAACTCTCCTCCCAGCCCCTTCTCTCTCCCTTCCTCTCTTCTCCAAAGTCTCTAAAAAAAAAAATTAACCCCTATTAATGTTATCTGTCTTCTTCTGTCTCAGTCATCATGGCGGCCATGCACCAGTTGGGCATGCCCCTGGAGCGGGAGGAGAACAGAGAGAGCTGTCACTACATCCTCACCCACACCACAGACCCCGACTTCAAAGTCACAGAGGTAAGCTTGTTTGTTGTTTTTTTTTTCCCCGAGATCAGATTTTCCAGATGCTCCTGTCTCAACTACGATGTGATAGAATCCCATAATTATGCAGTCTTGGAGAATACTGAATAGGGATTTTTTTTTTTTTCTTTTCTGTTGTAATGGACATGAATAATTATTGAGCATGCATTATTTTTCTCTCTCTGTCTCTCTCTGTCTCTCTCTGTCTCTCTGCTTTGTCTCGTCTCTGTCTCTGTCTCTGTCTGTCTGTCTGTCTGTCTGTCTGTCTGTCTGTCTGTCTGTCTGTCTGTCTGTCTGTCTCTCCTCTCTCTCTCTCTCTCTCTCTCTCTCTCTCTCTCTCTCCTCTCTCTCTCTCTCTCTCTCTCTCTCTCTCTCTCTCTCTCTCTCTCTCTCTCTCTGTTGTTTGTAGATTCTTTTGCTTGCTTTCATTTTCTATTTCCTTTTTTCTGGTTTTCTTTTCTTGAGTGCTTTCATATTTCAGCTTCACAATTTTTTTCCGCGTCATCTGTAAGCTAGGGGGGATAGCTATAAGCTATGCTAGGTAGTCTCCTGTTGTTGTTGCTGTAGCCAACATTTGCTTGTTTCTATGTGCATACTGTGGGTTGTTTTTGTTGCGAAGTAATTCGTATTGGGATAGCTCAGCGGTCACAGCATTCGCTTTCACCCATGCCAATGTTAAGCAGCATCGTGTGGGTGCATTGGATGGGTGACCCTTTGCGCGCCTGGCTTGAGTTCAGTCACCCAGCTGAAAATTATCTGCACAAAGAAAGAAAACATCAGCAGTAGCAACAAGCAAAAACAAACAGGAAAAAAAATCGAAAAGCATTACAAGGGACAGTGAATGAAATAAAGGGAACAACCAAAAAAAATAAACAACAAACTAAACAACAAACCAAACAGGAAAAAAAACATTCACCGTTTAATAAACCGACTTATGGAACGAAAGCCTGCTTCACTTAACACACGGTATTTTCTCCAGAAGTTGTTAGTCTCTGATTGTCTCCCATGTGGAAAGAAGCATACCAGTCGCTAATGACGTCCCTTTGTCAAGGCAGAAATAAGATTACTGCCCTTGGCTCAGGCTCCTGGAGTATCAGTAGCCTAATGAAGCCTAAACTTGTTTGGAAAGAAAATCTGTTTACTATACAGGTTAAAATCAGAAAAAGTAAGGGCTATTACACAAAAGATATTGCCCTCTTCTTCCTCCTAAAATAACGTGTTTTGCCACAACCCACCCATCCCGATCAGAACTAAAAGTAGTTGGATTTCTTATCGTCTTTGTTTGGGGAGAAGGGGGGGGGGCTTATTGTTACTATTTCAATCAAAACATAGGGTTAGCATAACATTAACTCAGCACTATTGTTAAAAGCTGAGAAAGAAAAAAAAGATTCTCCATGCATCGATTTGATAACATTCACTTCAGTGTTATTTGCTTTAGATATATCACAAACACAGCTGTTACTCCTTAAAAAAAAATTACATGACAAAGAAAAAATACCAAAAAGAAAACAAATAAGTCA
>CM060338.1:32461163-32483663 GCA_030674155.1 Stramonita haemastoma | reverse complement strand
TGACTATTGTTGCTGCTATTGCTGCTGCTGCTGCTGTTTCTGCATCTGCTGATGCCTGTGGTGGTGGTGGTGGTGGTGGTGCTGCTGCTGCTGCTGAAGATTGCAACAACAATGACAACTGTGATGGTGGTGGGAATTGTAGAAGTGCTCTCTCTCTCTCTCTCTCTCTCTCTCTCTCTCTCTCTCTCTCTCTCTCTCTCTCTCTCTCTCTCTCTCTCTCTCTCTCTCTCTCTCTCTCTCTCTCTCTCTCTCTCTCTCTCTCTAGTTCTTAGTCTCTCTCTGTCTCCTTGTGTGTGTGTGTGTGTGCGTTGGTGCTGTGCGCTGCGGGTGCGTGTTGTGTGTGTGTGTGGTGCGTGTGCGTGCGTTGCGTGTGTGTCCGTACCTGTATCTGTGTACGTACTTACTTTGTCGTGATGGATGTCTTGCAGATGACTAAACATCTCGACAGATGTGAATTGGGTCTCATATCTTTATCTTTTCAAATCACTAGCTAATATTACTTATTTCTAAGAATCTTATATCTATGATGAATCACTGTGTGGATATGTTTACTAAGTTATCCGATGTTCCGTGATTACTCTGTGTCTTTTTTTTCCCCTTCGTTCCTAGGTTAGAGCTCCGAGGTTCACGAATGGGATGTATGCGTATGCAACCGTTTACGTAGCCGCACTCGACTTCGGGGTTGTGTCTAAACGCAACACTTGTAACGTATGCATACTAGGTTTTTTCTGTCTCTGTTCCCACCAGCCAGCAATGGCCTACTTTTCCGAAAGGCGGAAATGGCTTTTAAAGTGCGCAAAAATGTTCTGCGTGTGTTTGCACATGGGGCCTCAGTTTTATAGTTTCATCGAAGACTTTCGCATTCAACTCGATTTTTTTTGTTTGGTCAAACTGGGAAAAGAGCGTAGGCGTGGAATCGAACTAGAATTTCACGGTTTATTTGTTGCAGGCGAACGTCTTAATAACTATCCTGATAAAGGTAAAAAAAAAAAAAAAGTAAAGGTGTCCCATAACCTATGTGGTCTTAGGGGAGCGAGGCGTCAGAGACCTTAGCTTCTCTAGGGGTTCAGCATATTGAGGGCGGCGCCCATCTCTCCTCTCCCTCGGTGCTTTACCTTTCCTGATCCTAAAGTGGGCAGGTACCCATTTACAGCTGGGTGAACTGGGGGGAACTGTACTGTAGCCAAGAGCCGCAAACGTCACCCATCCAATTGGTAACCACGCTCGATGCGCTTAACCTTGCTGGGGGAAAGCGAGCGAGCGCTCTGACCACTGAGCTATCCCGTCCCCAACTATCATGATACCCTTCATTATTATGAATGTGTACAATAATTATTATCTGTATTGTTGCAGGACATTCTGCGATGTCGTATCATCACCACCTCCATCCAGCACATAGAGTTTGATGTGCCTGATGCAGGTCACCAAGTGAAATTTAGGTCTGTTGACTACATGAGAGAGGAGAGAGAGAGGAGAGAGAGAGGAGGAGAGAGAGAGGGGGGGGAGGAGAGAGGAGAGAGGGGGGGAGGGGAGGAGAGGGAGGAGGAGGAGAGAGGGAGAGAGAGAGAGAGATGAGAGAGAGAGAGAGAGAGAGAGAGGAAGCAGAGAGACAGAGAGACAGAGACAGAGAGAGGAGAGACGAGAGACAGAGACGGACAGAGAGAAAGAAGAGAGAGAATTGAAAAAATTAATAGAGAGAGAGATTGAAACTGAAAAACAGAGAGAGAGAGAGGAGAAAGAGAGAGAGAGGGGGGAGGGGGAGGAGAGAGAGAGGGGAGGGAGAGAGAGGGGGGGGAGAGGGAGAGAAAGAGAGGGGTGGGATGGAGAAAGAGAGAGGGTGGAAAGGAGAGAGAGAGGGGGGAGGGAGACAGACAGACAGAGACAGAGAGAGACAGAGAGTAGACAGAGAAAACTAGCTCTCTTATATTTTCTGATCTGTTTTCTTTCTTTCCTCCTTCTTTCTTTTTCTCGGTTTAAAAAAAAAAAACTATTATCAGCATGTTTATTTGGTGTTGTATGTGTGCTTGTGTGTGTGTGTATGAGTGTGCGTGCGTGCGTGCGTTGTCGTGGTGCTGCGTGTGTGGTGTGTGGTGTGCGTGTGTGTGTGTGTGTGTATGGTGTGGTGTGTGTGTGTGTGTGTGGTGTGTGTGTGGTGTGTGTGTGTGTGTGTGTGTGTGTGTGTGTGTGTGCGCGTATGTGTATGCGTGTATGATCGTGCGTGTGTGTTGTGTTTAGTGTAATATCATTTCTCTTACTATCATTAGAGTGAACAGACGTTAAATTGAAAACAACAAAAACAACAACAAAAGCAAAGTATAATCAAAATAACATTTTTGTGTGGCGGTTGACGTGTTGCAGTGTTTACGATGTGGGGGGCCAGAGAGGGGAGAGAAAGAAATGGATCCAGGTGTTCGATTCTGTGGTGGCCATTCTGTACCTGGCTGACTGTAGCGGCTTTGATCAGACCCTGAGAGAAGACCCTTCCAAAAACCGCCTGCTCGAATCTCTGGAGATCTTTGAACAAGTCTGGAACAATAGGTAAGCAATTTCCAAAAATAATATATTTATAAAAAAATAATAATAATATTTTTAAAAAAATTAATACAAAAAAAGGTGAGCAATTTCCTTAACTTTTTAATTTCTCTTATGATAATACTGGTTGGCTAAAATAGTGTTAAAAAAATGAGCAAAAACAACTTTGTACTCTTTTCCTTTTTTTTTTCTTTCTAATTCCTGGTAAGTGTAATTATAATCATTGCTTTTTTGTGTTGTTTTGTTTTTTGTGTGTGTTCATTTCCCAATCGATAAATAGATTCATGGATGGTGGATGGTGGGGGATGATGGAATTTGGTGGTGGATGGATGGATTGGTGATGGATGGATAGATGGATGGGTGAATGGATGGATGGATGGATGGATGATTTTGTGGTGGATGGATGGTGATGGATTGGTGTGGAATGGATGGATTTTTTGTGTGATGGATGGGATAGATGGATGGATGGATTTTGGATGGATATGGATGGATGGTGGATTTTTGGTGAGGATGGATTTTTTGTGATGGATGGATGGATTTTTTGGTGGATGGATGGATGGATTTTTTGGTTGATGGGTTAATTGGTTGATTTATTGGTTGACGAAGGGTTGGGTTGATGGATGGAGTGATGAATCGATCAATTGATTAATCGATCAATTCATTGATGTGTGTGTGTGTGTGTGCGTTGTGTGCAGGTTTCTGAAGCTGGTGTCCGTGTTGTTGTTCCTGAACAAGATCGACATTCTGGCGGAGAAGGTGGGCCGAGGTCGAAGTCTGCAGGAGAGTTTCTTAGAGCAGCAGGATGGCCTGCCCCAGAAATACCTGACTTCGAGACCTACCTGCCTTCCAGTGAGTGCCTGGGTGTGTGTGTGTGTGTGTGGGGGGGGGGGGGGGGGTGTTGTTGTTTGTTGTGTGGTGTGTGTTGTGTGTGTGTGTGTGTGTGTGTGTGTGTGTGTGTGGTGTGGTGTGGTGTGTGAGTGGTGTTGGTGGTGTGTGTGTGTGGTGGTGGTGTGTGGTTGTGTGTGTGTGTGTGTTTGTGTGTGTGTGGTGGTGTGGTGTGGTGTGGTGGGTGGTGTGTGGTGGTGGTGGTGGTGGTGGTGGTGGTGGTGAGTGTGTGTGTGTGGTGTGTGTGTGTGTGTGTGTGTGTGTGTGTGTGTGTGTGCGTGTGTGTGTGTTGTGTGTGTTATGTTGTGTTGAGTATGTATGTATGTATGTATGTATGTATGTATGTATGTATGTATGTATGTATGTATGTATGTATGTATGTAGGGTATGTATGTATGTATGTATATACGTATATTGTGTCTCTGTGTGTTGTGTTTGTGAGTCTTCTCCTCTCTCTCTCTCTTCTCTTCTCCTCTCTCTCTCTCTCTCTCTCTCTCTCTCTTCTCTCTCTCTCTCTCTCTCTCTCTCTCTCTCTCTCTCTCTCTCTCTCTCTCTCTTGCTCGGCATTCTTTCGATCTTCTATTCTTTCCTTCAGTCTTTTATTTCCCCTCACTCTCTCCATTATTCCTTCATTCAATCATTCATTTGGTTTCTGTTTTAGATGCCGAAAGGTCAGAGTTTCTGGAAGCTTTTCCGGGCGGAAGTGAGGCACCACGACGTAGGGGGCGCTCCTCGTCTCGCACCGATATCCACCCGGAAGTGACGAAAACTGCCTGCTACATCAAACATTTGTTTATGGTGAGTAGCATAATTATGATGCTTGTCCATCGGGTTTTTTTTTCAATGACCTCCAAATCAGCAGAGGATGCAGCTGCTGTTTCGGAAATTGGGCAGAAATTTGATCGTAGTGAAGATGCCTTGCCCACAGTAGGCCTACATCCACTCTCTCGGCTAAGAGGGCATAAGGACAGTCAGGGTTGGAGACGCTCTCCAAAGGCCAACTAGCTCCCAGGGTTGCAGCACATAACATATGACTGGGCAAGTCGATCCTCCTAGTCAGAGAGTCATAGTCGATCACTGAAGACTAAGCTGTAAAGTGGAATGCCATGAGTTGGAAAGAAAACCACTGATCATACAGCCTCTCACTTTGCTGTTGCCCCAGAGTCAATGGTTTAATCAAAAACTGGATAAAGCTCAGGCGCTGAAGGCTGGGTGAGTACAGACGTTACAATTCAACAAATTCATAGTTTGGATTAGAAAGAGCACTTAGATAATCTGAACACTGACTACCCAGAGTTTCCATCGGTGATGCAGGAGCATTTTTTTTCAGTTGGTTAGCCTATTATTCATAGTGACTTAGTTGTGATAATTGTCTACATATGAGGTCACAAAACAACCTTGGGGTTGGTGATATGCGTAAAGATGAGAATGAGCGGTATGGGAGCAGAACTCGGAAAAAGATGAAACAGATGATAAGGTTTTTTAAATATTTATAAATGATGAAAAACAGTACACAAGCAAGGGAAAAAAGGGGCCATGCACTCATATAATGTAATATTATATATAACCGGCTGCAGTCCATATTTGTAAAACAAGCATTCAAAGGGAAGCAATTACAGCTCACCATTTAGCCTAATTGTTCTAAATTTGGCACAGTGGAATCCTGCTGACGAAGACTGGGGAATTATTTAAAATACTAATGATGGTTTTGATCCTGAGAAAATCTCTTCTGTTCTAGTCGTTATTATTGTCATTATTCCTTCCTGTTTACCGTTGTACAGTTGCTCCTAACTTGCTGTGTCAAGCAGTCTTTTTTCTTTCGTCTTTCTTCTTCCCTTTGTTTCTCAATAGGATTTGGTTCTATTTTGACACATATTGATTACACTTTGTTTTCGTTTGTTTTGTCCATGATTGTAAAACTGAACTAGTTTCCAGGCACTTATGCATATACTGTTCTTCGGTTCGAACCCACGACTTCAAGAATACTCAGAGCTGAGGTCCAGCGGTCTTCGCCGCTTTGATTTATTTGCTTTTACAAGATTCAGCACATAACAATTCTGTCATCATCATCGTCATCATCATCATCATCATCATCATCATCATCATCATCATCATCATCTCATCATCATTCTCATCTTCTTCTTCTTCTTCTTCTTCTTCTTCTTCTTCTTTTCTTCTTCTTCTTCTTCTTCTTCTTCTTCTTCTTCTTCTTCTTCTTCTTCTTCATCATCATCATCTCTTCATCTCATCATCATCATCTCTCATCTTCATCATCACCATCGTCGTCGTCGTCGTCGTCATCGTCATCGTCTCGTCATCATCATCATCATCATCATCATCATCATCATCATCATCATCATCATCATCATCATCATCATCATCTGAGTTTTAGCATCGTTCCACGCTATGCAAACACAATAATAATGCAAACAACAACAAAACAACAACAACAAATACCATCACCAAACTAAATCACCCAAAACCACGTAAATTTTTTTTTTTAAACCTCCTCCAACTCGTAGTTAGTACCCACCTAACAAACCCGTGACTACCTGTGGAGTTAACATCAGTGCTGACTCCACTCTCCCCAAAAGTCCTTCGGATGAGACTATTAAACGAGGCCGTGTGCGAACGCACGCAGAATCTTGCACACGTTAACCAGTTTCGCTTTTCGTAGAGTAGGCCATCGTGTACCGGTGGGAACAGATGACATTTACAAAAACTGCATACACACGGGGACTGGATGTAAAAACCACATGAATGCTTATCCCTTTATCATCGACTCATCATCTCATCTCATCATCATATCATCAATCATCATCATCTTTACACCAGTGGTGTGAAGGGCAGCAACAAAGATTTCCACCTGCCTATCGGGCAGCTGGTCAATGACTCAAGAGTGCTGCATGGCTTCATCTCACATTCACTGTCCTCCTCCATGTTGTTCTTGTCTTCCTTTCTTTCTCTTGCGTCTGGTCCAGTGCAGTGCTGTTCTTGCGATAGATTGTGTGTCTCTCGGGTATATGCCCAATCCATCTCCATCTCGTTTGCTAATGAGGTGCCATGCCAGTTTTATCCTCTCATAAAAGAATAAATAATAAAATAATAAATAAATAATGTTGCAGATGGTGGTGAGGGGGACCTGAGACTGAAGGATTTCTTCGCCCACTCGCAGAAAGATTTCCACCAGCACCACTCCTGCGAGCCTTTCTACACCTGCGCCGTGGACACAACACATCTCCAAAGTGCTGGAGGGATGCCGCACCTCATCATCAGGAAGCATCTGGAGAGGTTCGGCATCATTTAGACCTGATGTGATGACTGCTCCAGTGTAGCAGCTAGTATGGCTGGCTGTATGCAGAACTGGACTGGGCTGAACGTTTTTGAGGTGGGGGGGGATTATCTGTGTCTCCTCCTGCTGCTACAGAGACGATGTGATAGTTTTGTGAGGGGGGGGGTGCTTTTTTTTTTGCTTGTGCTCAGTGTTGTGATGAAGAAGAGAAGAAGAAGAAGAAGAAGAAGGAGAGAGAGAGAGAGAGAGAGAGAGAGAGAGAGAGAGAGAGAGAGAGAGAGAGAGAGAGAGAGAGAGAGAGAGAGAGAGAGAGAGAGAGAGAGAGAGAGGAGAGAGAGAGCCAACAACACACTTAATATCGACACTTTTGAACATGAGAAGCTTCTCAGTTTTATTTAAAAGATGTTTTGCATTTCAACGCGGCGGCAAAAAAACAAACAAACAAACCCTCAAGAAGTGCAGCGGTGGTGTTTTTGATTTGTTCTGTTCATACTATAAGCAGAATTTTGACTTTCGATACCTTCAGTGCTTTCATAGTTTTGAGGACAGAAACCTCAAAGAACAGATTGTGTGTGTATGTGTGTGTTATTTCTCCAACGTCTTGGTGACTGAGATGAAGTGAACAAACAGGTTCATTTGTTTGTGTGTATAAAACGCTGGTTTGGAATTCCAAATATTCTGAGAGGTCCAGAGAGATGAACACTGTCCTGGTTTTCGTCAGATGTTGAATGTGTGGACAAGGGATGTGATGAACTTTTATTGAACATTTATATCACGCATCGAGCGTCTGTTACCTTCCTCATCTTCTATTCTGAGCGGGACAGCGTCTGGCTAGGCTGTAGATATATAATACGCAATATGACTGATTCCAGAATTGGAGCTGGTTCCTGGAGATCGCGTGTGCATGTGTGTGTGTGTGTGTGTGTGTGTGTGTGTGTGTGTGTGTGTGTGTGTGTGTGTGTGTGTGTGTGTGTGTGTGTGTGTGTGTGTGAAACAAATCAACCCAGGCCTACTTCAACCAGATACCATCCCCTCCTCTCCACCACCGCCTTTCCTACCCTTAACCACATTCCTCTGAGACATAATTCTCACCTCCATCCCCCTCCCCCTCCCTTTTTTCAAAAGACATCTGTGATGATAATGTTAATGTCGACCTTGAAGCCATCAAATTATGTCGTTTGAAATGATTTTTTATGGGTTTTTGTATCGATACAGATTGATAGTTTCTGTTCATAAGTGTGTGCGTGGGTATGTGGTGTGTGTGTGTGTGTGTGTGTGTGTGTGTGTGTGTGTGTGTTGTGTGTGTGTGGTGTGTGTGTGTGTGTGTGTTGGACTGTGCATTCAAAAGATGTGACTTTGCTTGCTTTGTAAGAAATTCTCCCCATGGGAGATAAATAAACACGTGAACAGCAAAATTACTTCCCTTATCTCCCCAACCTCTCCGTTTTTCCTGCAGTGGATTTTTTTTTTTTTTTTTTTTTTTTACATCAAGTTGTTTTGTTTTTTCTTTGATCCTTCTCCTCCAAAGTAACCTTTGTTGGTACAGGCAATTAGATTTCATACTCAAGGTTTTAATTACTTTAATTTTGGTTTGCATGTCAGCTTAGTGTTGACATTTTGTGTTTATTCTAAACGGAACAACTCGTGCTGGAGAATAGAATGAATCTAACAGTCCAACAATGTCAGTATCCTGGCATTCCCTGAAACATTCTTGTACTCGCTAAGAACATTTTTTTTAAATCCAGAACTGTGGTTCTCTAGATCTTCATTTTCTAGACTTGGACCTTTAAAAAAGAAAAAAAATGTCCAGAGTACCCATGTAAAATACTGTTCTGCACACATGCCTGAATTATGAGATGCCTATCAAGAAATGGGTCATAACTAGATGTGGAAACTTGGTGACAAATGAGAACATTGATACACCACTTATTACAAGATGTATTATACTTGGTTTAAGCTGTAATGCCAATAAATCTATATAATTTTATTGACTCTAGAAATATTTCTGGTTATTTTTTAAAAACTAAAATGATAAAAGACGTCTCCAACAACTTATTAAGGTAATTTGTGACAGATTTAGTTGAGTATTTTTGGAAGTTTCACATTATAAAGAGACCGTCAAGTAATAGGCTAGCAAAGAAATCAACCCCATGAGTTTTTTGTGTGCAATGACTGAAAATGACTGAATTTTCTTCCGGACGTAGAACGGAAATGACATCACGTACAGTATGAAAACGAGCTGTTTGTGTGGAACTTGATGAAATAATTATGTAGATGTTGTTTTCCCGGTTCTTGATTTGTAAGAAAATATATCGAATAATCTATTAATCGACTGAATTTTTGTATATTTATTTACATTCCTGCATGTTTTCTGCATCGTTGCTGGTTGTCATTTTAAAGCCTTTTTTTTTATTTGAAGTTTTGAAATGTTCTTAAGTTTGAATTTCACAGAGAGAGAGAGAGAGAGAGAGAGAGAGAGAGGAGAGAGAGAGAGGAGAGAGAGAGAGAGAGAGAGAGAGAGAGAGAGAGAGAGAGAGATATTTTGCGTTTACTTCGCCTGCAGTGAAAAAGAATTCCATTAAGTGTTGTGCAAATGATATAACCACAAAAAGACATGATCTGCTTTTTTATGTTGAAATAATCATGTTCTGTTCATCTACAACACAACAATAGAGAGGGAGAGAGAGAGAGAGAGAGAGAGGAGAGAGAGAGGAGAGAGAGAGAGAGAGAGAGAGAGAGAGAGAGAGAGAGAGAGTATGTAGTGTGTATGCATTTTAAATTTTAATATATCCATCCATCTTTCTGTACAATCCAGTGTGCCTTTCATTTTATTCACTTTTTCCCTGTCTTTTTCTCACCACATGAAAACAGAGAGAGAGAGAGAGAGAGAGGAGAGAGAGAGAGAGAGAGAGAGAGAGAGAGTGGTGTGGTGGTGTGTGTGGTGGTGTGTGTGTGTGTGTGTGTGTGTGTGTGTGTGTGTGTTGTGAAAATGCTTTACTGCATTTTGTGTTTGAGAAGGGATTTTTTTTTTATGGAATTCTGTATTCTTAAACTTTTAATTCTTTTTATTATTTTGGATCTGGATTAGAATCCCAGGGTGTTACTCTGTCCTGACTCTCCGTCTCTCTCTCTCTCTCTCTCTCCTCTCTCTCTCTCTCTATATATATATATATATATATATATATATTGCATATATACTGTAGGGAAATGTTTAGCTGTTTGTGTGTGTGTGTATGTGTGTGTGTGTGTAGTGGCGCGCGCGCGCTCGCGCGCGTGTGTGTGTGCTCGCGTGTATGTGTGTTATAATAAAAGTTATTTAACTGGGTTGGGTGGAGTGATAGAGAGAGAGAGACAGAAGACCAGGGTCCAGAACTGAAGCATGCTACACTTCAGTCATAAGTGCCGACAACTCTTACATCCCCCTCTCCCCCCCACCCCCTTCCACTTCCCCCTTCTTGCCCCCACCCCCACGTCCTTGCCACGGGGCGACATGCTACTGTGGCACCACATTAACTTTGTAGTGGAAAACTGACAGTGACAAATCAGTCGCATAGATTATTGGTGATGGGTGACCAGCATGTTACGTGACATAATATGCGCGTGACACGACAAAGCCGTGACGACTCGTTTGACCAGAACACGATGTAATTAGTAGTCAAGCCACACGTAGAGATCCTAGTTATTCCCATGAAGAATTGTAGGAATGGCACTTCTTTAAAGACAGAGGCACGGTAGAGATTGTCGATTATTATTGTGTGTGTGTGTGTGTGTGTGTGTGTGTGTGTGTGTGTGTGTGTGTGTGTGTGTGTGTGTGTGTGTGTGAAAGAACGATTTCTTCATATGACATCATGATCATGCCTATAGTGACTGGCGCCAAATATCAGTGGTTTCTGTTTTATTCCTACATTATATATATTTTTTAAGAATCCAAATTCAAAAGCTTGGTATCAGTAACCCAGAACGAAATCTCTTTTTGTTTTGATAAACTTGTTAATTGTTTTGTGATTTCAAGCATTTCTGTAGGGCATTCCCCATACTAAACTTTGGATGACACTATTAACCGAGGTCGCCGTGTGACAACGCACGCAAAACATCTCGCGCACGCGTTAAAACTCGTTCCACTTTTCAGAAAAGTAGGCCATTGTGTGCCAGTGGGAACGATGACAATATTAACAAAACTGCACACACATGGGGGCTGGATGTAAAAAAAAAAAATTAACACACAAGTGCTTATTCCGTTATACTCGAAATAAAAGAAAGAAAAAGAAACAAATAAGACCCTGGAGTCACACTGGGAAATGCTTCTTGAAAAATACACGAATTCCTGTTTTGATCCTCGCCAGATTCGGGGCATGTTTAAAAAGAATTAAACTGCGAAATCAAATTCGGTGCTAGAAATATCATCTTTTCTATCTCTTTCTTTGTCTCTGCCTTGTTCCTTTTCTTCCTGTCACCACCTCCTTCTAGCTATTTTCTGCCTTCTTGGTCCATTCTCCTGCCTTCTTTTTTCCAGAAAGATTTTAAAGATAACAATCTCTCTTATACCGAAGTCGGATGCGCTGGGCCTGACTTGTCAGGCACTTAACGGCAGCGTGACTGATTTTCGTTCATATAACAGACAACAATAGTAGCTGTCTGAGTGTTCGACGAAGGAGGAGGAGAAAGAAGAAGAAGAACTGCATGAATTATCTTGGGGAAAACATTGATATTTGGCGTCCTATGGTCTGAAGCATCATATGTTACAAACAGCACAAATGGTGATGGGGATGACGACAATTTTTTTACGAATGCATTGACAGAGATTTGACAATGGGATGATCAACCAACAATCCTTAAAACGTTTATTTTTTCATGGGGGTGTGTTCGATGTTTGAGAGGAGTGATGCTTTGTGGTTCTTGCTAGAGTTTGGGGAAGTGAGGGAGAGGTGTAAACAACATGATTTCATAAAATGAATAAGATTTTGGGGGAGGGCAGGGGGCTGATTTTTCTTCTTTTGTTTGGTTTTTATCTGTATTCACACACACACACACACACACCACACACACACACACACACACACACACACACAGATAATCTTTATTTAGTATTCCTGCATGGTATAACTGTTGTCTTTTTTTTCATTTCTTTGTCTTTTTTCTATGTAAAGGGGTTTTTTTGTCTTTGTAAGTTTTTTTGGCAATTGTTAGGGTTATATCCTATTGTTTTATTATTCATTGATTTTTTTTTTTTTTTAGTAAGCATGAACATTTTTGAATGTATAATAATTTGTACCGTCTAATACAGTATACTGTATAAACTAATACTGTCTAATACTGTTAAACTAGTTTTACAGTAACTCTCGTCTATTAGCAAGTGCCACACTGCACATGAGCTACTCGTTTCTTCGCCTGAGCTATAACAATGATAATAATAATAATAATAATAATAATAATAATAATAATAATAATAATAATAATATAATGGTGATAATAATAACAACAATGATGATGATAATGATGATGGTAAGAAGAAGAAAAATAACAATAATGATGATGATAATACTACTATAATCTTGGTAACATTAATAGTGATAATGTTGATGAAAACTCTTATCATCGTTATCATTTATATCCCCGAGGTCGCAATGTGGCTACCTTTATGGTGGGCGAAAACGGCTGCATACGCGAAAACTTCACTTTTCGTAAACCCTTGGAGCTCTAGCTAAGGAATGAAATAGATAATTTTTTTCACGATTTCAGCTTTATTTTGTTTTATTTCTGCTTTTGTTTTGGGTTTGTTGGTTTTTTTTTTTAGGTTATCTCTATTCAGTTGATGCTTAGTATAATTATTATTGTCCTTTTTTCACTAAAATGATTTATAAATACGAGTGAAACTGAACTATTCTTCACACGCTCGTTGGGGCCACTCAAGTGTGTGTGTGTGTGTGTGTGTGTGTGTGTGTGTGTGTGTGTGTGTGTGTGTGTGTGTTGTGTGTTCGCGCGCGTGTGTGTGTGTGTGTGCGTGCGTGGGTGCGTGCGTGCGGGTGTGTGTGTGCGTGTGTGTGTGTTCCATGTGTATACAGTAGTGTTATCTGAATATGGATATATTGTTTATTTATGGAATCAAACTGTTTTCTGGGTTTTCTTTTTCTCTCTTTTTGTACCTTGTGTTTTGTTGTCCAGCAGAAAAACAAGTCATTCTGCTGTATCAGATGTTCAACAATGTCTCATGTTGATTATTTTTCTATTTTCCATGAGTTTCTCTACTGAAAAAAATAAAGTGGATGAAATTGATTCTGTGTATGTGTGATTTGTGTGTGTGTGTGTGCGATTGTGTGTTGTGGTTGTGTGTGTGTGTGTGTGTGCGCCGCGCGCGTGCGCGAGTGCGTGCGTGTGTGTGTATGAGTGTGTGTGTGTGTGTGCGTGCGCGCCCGTAGGCGTGCACGCACGCGCGCGCGCGTTTGTGTGTGTACGACTTTACATTATATTTTTTCTGTTTTGTAAAGCGACCCACCATTAAAAAGTATAAAACGAAATGATACAATACAAAAAGTGATTAATAAAAATTATGATTCATCACTTTAAATTGACGAACTCTCCCTGGAGAGTGCAGCTTGAAATTCGAGCCTTGAAATCTGCCATGACTGGAGGTGTTATACTATACAATGATTCACAGATCAACGAAAATAGATACCACACATAGCACTGTCATGTCAAACATGACTGGAGGTGGTTATACGTATACATGATTCACAGATCATACGAAAATAGATACACACATAGCACTGTCATTCAAACATGACTGGTGGTATACTATACAATGATTCACAGATCAACGAAAATTAGATCCACACATAAGCACTGTCATGTCAAACATACTGGGGTATACTATACAATTGATTCTTGAGATCAACGAAAATAGATAACACAGTAGCACTTGTCATGTCAAACATGACTGGAGCGTATACTATACAATGATTTCACAGATCAACGAAAATAGATACCACACATAGCACTGTCATGTCAACATATATGTTTTTGACGTATAACATCACTTCTTGTATAAAATGACATTTCATCAAATGATCAATAAACATTGCCTTGAAAAAAAAATTTTTACCTCAAAACTCAATTGTCTGCAGACTAAATGTAGAACAAAGGGAAAAATAGCTGTCTTGGATATGTCATTTGACCAAGATAGTAATTATCACTGAATGCATTGCTTGGTGGTAAAATTTATATGTATCTGATGACATTTGGTTTGTATCATTTTGCATTCGTTGAAATCCCTACTTTGGGGAACTTAATACATTGTATAGGGAGTGCTTGAATGTTCTAAGAGACAATCTTGTGCATTATTATTCTGCAGGCATTTGATAATCTGAAAAGGTCAGAATTGTTTTATATAATTATTTGCTGGACTGATAGGGTAGTTAAAATGTTAGCGTGCGCACAAAGAGAATGCTTGCTCGCGATAAAGCAAGCGCGATAAAGCAAGCGCATGTAATGAAAGCGCTTGCTTGTCATTGAGGTGGACATATAGAAAGATTGCAAATCGTGCTTGCGACTGGCAGAATTTGATCATTTGGCACCATGGCGGATTAAGTGAAGACGAACTATTAGTTACAGAATGATTATATAAAATCAACTAGATGTTTACAAAAGATCACTGTTCGTTAAGAATAAGAATGATTTTCCACTTGTGAGAAAAAAATCATTTACGCCTAACTGGCATAGTAAGTATCTTGTGTAATTCGAGTACAACAAAATAAAGGATCATTTGACGATTCTTTGGTGGGACTGTCAGAGGAGACAGAAAATGCACACGGCACTTGCCAGATGGCGACTAGACAACACACAGGGGCACCAAGAACACGCTTGCTCGCAATAAAGAATTAACTTTTGATTCTTTATGCTTTCCAAGCGTTGCATGATATTGCAGGCGTGATCAAGCGAATGTGCTTTTTGTGCGGCACAAGCAAATTTTAAACATTACAAGCGCTTACTTTATTGCGCTTACTTTTATCGCGAGCAAACTTCTCTTTGTGCACACCCTAAGGGAGGGAAAAGATGAGACAAATGAGAAGAGAGGGTGGGAGAGATAAAGTACAGACTAAAGGTGTTTACACATCTGAGATCTTGTACACATTCTACACTTGCAAACAGTCATTCATGAATGGTACTATGAACAAAGGCCTTAGTCATTTTATTTTTGTTACTACTTTTCATCAAGCTTTGGCAATACATACAAATCATTCTAAAAACTACAGACGTGTTTATACATCTGAGATCTTGTACACATTCTACATTTGCAAACAGTCATTCATGAATGGAACTATGAACAAAGGCCTTAGTCATTTTATTTCTGTTACTTCTTTTCAGCAAGCTTTGGCAATACATTTTACAAATCATTCTAAAAACTATTTCAGCTGCGAGCCGGCTACCCAACCCTAACTCCAGCATTTTGGGGTTTTTTGGCGGAAGGGGGAGGTAGGCTTTTCCCAATGCTCTGACCAGCAGTGACACAATGACCAACCGACTTGTTTGCTATTGAATGTTCCCACCATTTTGAAATCTCAGGCCACAATGACGTTAATTCAATCGCAAAAAGGAAAAAAGCTAATTCCAGCCATACTATCTTTACAGCCAGGAGACAAAAACACCCGAAAATTTTTTGCAAAACAGCTTGCAAGTTTTAAAGGAGTCGTACTAAGCTTCCATTTCATTTCAGGTTCCTCCATGGAGATGGGGGGGGGGGGGGCTGTCATATAAACAGGATCCCCATGTTCTGAAAAGTCTCTACTCAATTCAGAAAATAACAAAAAAATCCCACATTGGATGACTGGAAATTCTGTGTTAGTGTGCTAGAAATTTCCCCTTTTCTTTCATTTTGTTTCTACCTTGTTCCTTTTCTTCTTGTCACTTCTTTCTTGTCTATTTTTTGCCTTTGTGGTCTATTCTTCTGCCTTTTTTTTCCCAGAAAAGACTTAAAAGATAAATTCTCTTATGCCAAAGCCAAATGCTTATCAAGGCGCTTAAGGACAGGGTGACATTTTCGCTCATATAACAAACAGTTGCTGTCTAAGTGTTTAACAAAGAAGAACATTTCAGGTTGTTTATAGCAACCATGGAAAGGTTCAATTTTTCTCAGAAAAAGTCAGTTGGATGGTTAGTGCCAATGGTATATGTTCACTACCTTAAACAATATATAAATACATCAGATATGTATACAGTATAAAAAAAAAAAACCCTGGTTACATGAAACATTTGTTGATCACCTAAAGGAACGTGCAATATTTTCTCCACTCTTTCAGATGGGCATGAATTTGATTATTCAGTAATAGCTTGATTTCTAGATATATACACCGTTAATCAAATTGGTTGTAGAAGTACATTTCCAGTTGGGATTCTAGACAAGTTTAACTGGTTTGGGGCAAGAATTTTTCTTTTTTAATAAAATGCGCAAAAGCAAGGAAAACACCGATAATATTTGTAATCCAAAATAAAAACTTCACATGATACGGCAAATAGGGTTTCCAGTTCACCCTTTTCATGGGAGAAACATTCAATGGAAAAGCAGCTTCAAATGTGATGAATTTTAATATAATACACATATAAGTTAACACTGACCCTGGACTAATTTGAAATAGGGGGAGAGGGCAGCGAACAAAGGGGATGGCATTAACTGCATCACTAAACAAGCCTACCATAGCAAAACCACTGTCGAAAAAATTTCACACAAAGATATGTTGACATGATTTAAGCCATGTCCTTCAGGTCGATACAGGCCACAAGGCTACACACAACATTATCCTTGTTTGAAGGTGAAAAATGAGGCAATCATGAAATAGCTTACTGGAAGTAAACGATTACGTAACTGCTTAGATGAAGCTTCACATTTCAAGCCTCCAAAATAAATACTGAAACTTCAATTGCAAAAAAAAAAAAACCCATTTCGAACATGCAAATCTAAAAGCATTGTGTAACTCAAAAAGGGAAAAATTAAATTTCAAAGAAAATAAGTGTGTCAGCATAAACTTCACCTGCACTCAGTACTTCAAATTGAGCACATCAAAAAAGCAAGAATAAAAGCAACATTGCCTTTTGGTATTAATTCCAAGGAAACTATGCCAAATTGTTTCAATACAAAATAAAGTAAGCGACAAGGAAAGGGGCATTTTTCCGCTACTTGAAAATTGATTTAAAGCACACACAAAAATCAAACCGTAAATACAGACAAGTGTTTTGTACAACTGCTTGTAAACATTCAGTTTACAACAACCACTAAAAAAAAAAAAAAATCACAAATATACATTTTCTAGTTTTTCACAACCCAGGTTTCAAGAGAGCACAAAAGCAAAAGCAAGAAGAAAGGCTGAACAAAACAACCACCTTGTACAGACTATGTTTTCCCTGTGGTCTGCTAGAAACACAAGTCAAATCATAATACATTAGGTGGATTGGTGGTCTAGAGGTAACGCACCTACCTAGAAAGCATAAAGTCTGGGTCGGAGTGTGCAGTGGTTTGAATCCCGTTTGGGCCCAAAATTTCCCCCATCCATTAGACCATGAGTGGTGGTCTGGATGCTAGACTTAAAAGAACCCATGGCAACAAGAGGTTTGTCCCTAGCAAAATTCTGTACAAAAAAGCCACTCTGATAGGAAACAAATACAGTTGCAGACAAGAAAAAGAACAAAAATAATGGGTAGGCGCTGCACTTGTGGCGACAAGCTTTCTCCAGGGAGAGAAGCCCAAATTTCACACAGAGAAATCTGCTGTGACAAAGTGGTATAAAAAAAATTGCTATACTGGAATTTCAGAAATACATTTGAAGTTAAGTTCAATACTTGCAGAAATGAAGCACAAATGGACATTATAGATAATGAAAACAGAAAAGGTTGGACAACTGTAAAAAAGCAGACAATCATGCAGGTATTAGCCCTAATCGAAGTCAAATCTTTCACACACACACACACACACACACACACACACACACGCACACACACGCACACGAACGCACACGCACAAGCGCACACACACACACTGGGGTGTAATTTCTTATGGGCTGCAAAAAGGAGATATCCCTCGCTCTTTTTGAATATTCCTTTTGATTGATAAATATTACATCACAAACAGAATTTGAAATAGCAAGGCCTTATGAAGGAAAATAATACCGATATATCAAACGTCCCAGTTTTACCAGTAGTTCCCCAGATTCCACCATGGGAACATAAATATGCAAATTTTGGTATTAACTACACAGAAACAAAAAGGACACTAATCAAAACCTACCCACAACTGAGGTTCAAAATCATATAAACTGTCAGTATTTAAACCACTTAAAAGTATACACAGACGAATCTGTCTTAGAATCAGGCAAGTGCGGGGCTGTATTCGTTATACCCGACTTAAAAGTAAAAAGATCTTTTGTATTGGAAAAAGTTTTACAATATTCACATCTGAATTGTTCGCAATTTTTTATGGTGCTAAATTATCTTTCAAATATTTCTCTTGCGATTTATGTTTTTTGTGTCGATTCAAAATCAGTCTTACTTGCTCTGAAACATTGGGACTCTAAAATGAGAAATATTTTTGAAATCAAGTTTCTTGTGCATTCTCTTATTTCTAAAGGTATTGGGATAAATTTCTGCTGGGTGCCATCACATTGCGGTCTTTACTGGAACGAATTGGCAGATTCTCTGGCAAAACGCGGTGCTTCAGAATGTACAGGTGACACTGATTAATAGTATAGGTCTACGTTTATCTTCATTCAAAATGATTTCAATTCTTGCAAACTGTGTATTCAAAGTGTTTTAGACTTCAATTAAATTGTGTTGCCCACGAAATATAAAAATTTAATTCATAAACGACGTCTAAATGCTTGGAAAACTAAATATTCAAAAAATGTTTTTTGCATTTGTTCCGCTATTATATCAGTCCATCATGTATTATTTGATTGCCCTGTGCTCATTGCCTCATATAAAAGCGAAGGGATAGATCTAAGAAAAAAATATGGAAATATCCAAAGTGTTCTGTATGATTCAGAGTCGCATGTCCTAGTATCAGTTGCTAGTATTTGCCAGTCACCAGTGGGACAGTTAATGTAAATGAAATTTTATAAACTTATCATCCATTACTCTTCATCCTTTCCCCTCATCCCTTTTTCAGTACATTCTTAATGTGAATGTACCATTGTCTAAATCACCTTGTAGTGAATGGATATTAAACCAATGAGAAGAAGAACACACTGGGTAACTAACTTTTGTGCCAGTTGCACAGTATAAGCCTACACTGGTGGTGAGAAATGCCTGTGGTATACCATTCCTTAGATTGGCTGTAGCACAAGTCCATCTTTCCTACACACATGCCGTGAGAATGGATGACAAAAATTTACAAAACTACATCGACAAGGAAACTGGATGGAAAAAAGGTACACGATTACTTATCCATTATCCTTGAATTAAAAATCACATAAATAAAAAAAACAAAAAAAACACACAAATGGAAGAGAAGGCCATTGTGTGCAGGTGGGAAAGGATGACAAAATTGAGAAAACCCCATACACTTGGGGCCTGGATGTAAAAAAAAGCAAACGAGTGCTTATTTTTTTATCCTCGAAATTAACAAAAATGAAACACACACACACACACACACACACACACACACCCACGTTCACTCATTCCCACTGGACCTAAAAATTCTACCCCTCCTATTTCCTAATGCCCTATTTCTGCAATGTATCCTCATCGTCTCCCAGTACCTTTCTCCAATGGCTATTCAATAATGCATTCTAAAACCAGCATCCCTCCCTCCTGTGTTTTTTAAAAATATTTTTTATATTCACCATCCCTTCCAAATGATTTGATCATGCATTCTTAAACATCCACTTTTCTTTAAAAATACTTATTTTTTCTAAAGTGTTCCCCACCCCCATCCTCCCCTGAACCTAATAAATTTTGACAGCCTGCCCCTTATCCCCATACAGTACAAAACTAATCCAAATATGAATGATCTAAAAAAAATACTTAAAAGAATACTGTATTATCTCCAAAACAAGAAATCACCTCCATTCTCAATCATTACACCTCTTTCCCTATTCCTATATACCAGAATATTCTCACACCCCCTAAAATTCTAACGCCCCTCCTCCTACCAACTCTAGCAGTAGTATTTGATAATATCCTACCATTACCTTTCATGATGGGGGGAAAAAAAGCTGCGTCTGCAAAATGTAACCATTGATGAACATCGGAGCTCTAGCCGACTAACAAAAAAAATTATTACAATTTGCATTTGATTGTAATGATCATTTTCAAGTTTTGTTACATTTAACATTGATTCGCATGCATTTTTTTTCTTTTTTGAGAGCAAGGTATAATAAAGAAGCCCTGTGCTTAACCATTTACTCTTACGACTTGATGCAACACAAATTGAAAAATTTTCAGCCATAGTGTCAGCATATACCTATTGTCCTGCCTTTTGTGTCCACATGTGGGGCCAGGGTTAGGGTAAAGGTTAGTGTTAGGGTTAGTGTAACAGTTAATAACAAGGGAGGGTTGTCTGTCCGCTGGTCGGTCTGAATGTTAAAATGCATGTGGACACAATAGCAAGACAAATAGTATGTAGCTATAGACAATGGTATTTAATTCAATTCATAATGTTTATAGGCCTGCCGACCTCGAAGGCATAAGTACTTGTAACAGTATGGAGCTATAGGTCCGAATCATGAATTCCAACAACAGCTAAGGCTATGCATTGGACTTCGGTGTCCACAAATTCAGTTTTAACAAAAAAGTGATTTCAAGTCTAAGACATTTTTTTTTAACAAGTTACTTCCATCGCTTTTCTTTTAAAAAAAGACCCGAAACAAACCATTTAAGAAAAAGTTGCTTTAAAAAAAAACCCCTGAAATAGAATCACAAAAAGTTGCAGCCATTACTAAAAAAAGCTCCAAATAAACCATGTAAAAAAAAAGTAACATACAGCCAGCCCTCTTTCGATCAGCACTGCTCTAAATGTGCAGCGTTTCCCTCCTAGACCCCCTTTCCCTTCCCTCAACTCCCTTTCCTGTCTCCTCCCAGTACTACCCCCTTCACACACACACACACACACACACACAAAAACACTACACACACACAAACACCAAAACAAATAGCTACTTTGTGTAAATGAAAAATTGATTTAAAAATTTTGTATCATTCCAAAGTCAGAATGTGACTACCTTAATTGTGGGCAAATGGTTACTAGGCAAAAATAACACTGTGGATGAACCTCAGAGCTCTAGCTAATGAAAGGGGTGGGGGGGGGGGGGGGGGGGGAGAGTTCAATTCATTCTAAAACTTTCATTGATGGACTTGATGCCACAAACCAATTAGAAATGCTATACTACTGGCAAGTCAGATTTGTTCTCATTACTCAAAACATGTTACCAATTCTGCTGACATAATTTATGCAGTGCACACATTTTGATTTATTTAGAATATTTGGATCATTCAGAATGTAGTATGCAATTTATTGGAAAGTTTTAACCGTTTGAAATGTAATAATTATATATATGGGTTATCAAAATTGTATCATTGAAATGTCTCTATATTCAATTTGGCTTATTAAAAAAAAGTTCTGCTAACATCAAATAACCTATGAAATTTGAACTGATCTCAGATCTTGGAATGATAAAAATTATCAGTGGTGGCCAGAGGAAAGATCTGTTCATTACCAATGAACAGTTCACTGAGTCATCTCAGGACCAGGATATTTTTCAAATGAAAAAGAATGGAAGCGTCACAGGGGAGATTATCAAAAATATTTTCCTTCACTTGATCCGATTTTTTTTTTTAAAAAATGTTGCTAGTCCCACGAGGCATAAATATTGTGGGGGAACCATCATTAAATCGAGACTGAACCATTCTAATAATTGAATCAGCATCACAATAATTGACACCAGCGTCCTTTTAAAAATAAAAATAGCCTCATGAAGAAAGCCACAGATTCATTCTAATCCTCAATTCAATGAAAGTTATGTCAGGATCTGATTATCTTCTCAAACCAAAATTGAATTCGGTAAAAAAAACATTAAAAAGGAGAGCAAACCCCAAAAAACTTTTTTTTTCCAAAACCTCATTTTAAATCGTGTCAGGAACAGATTTTCTTGTAGCAGACAAAACTGGATGGCGAGTTATGGTCTGGTTTGCAGTCCCATTACCTTGGATTTCACTGGAACTGTTCTGGCTGACTCGGTACCTGGTTGAATAGAAAAAAATGCAAACTTTAGAATAGGAGAAAAAAAATCTAACAATAGCATGATTAAATTTAGCATAAAATAGAATTTTTCTTAAATCAAAGTGCCAAAGCATACATCAAACTATTATGTTTGAAAATGTGTTGAGATTGCCTTCAACCATGGCAAGATCTTAACATAACCTGCACTCTCCTTGAAAGGAGAAAAAAATCCTCTAAAGTCAGAGTATGGCTGCCTATATGGTGAGGTACTTGGAAAGACAGGCATGCAAACTTATTCAATGTGCTATTTCAATCTGACAGTGATTCCCAGGTGGGATGAGTGAGTCAAAGTCCACATTCTGGATCACCCCCAGAGTGTTGAGCTGGGGGACGTGGAACAACAAAACATCTAATTTGGTGTCCCCTGTTATTCTGATCTCACAATGTCTTTTGAATTTTCCTTACTTTTTTCAAGCCCGAGACAAGCAGGAAGTAAAGGGCAAGAGGCTGAAAGACAGAAATAAAAACAGCGAAATACAAGCCCCAAGAAAAACGACAGGAAGAAATAAATGAAACGACAGAAATGCAAACA
>CM060338.1:32423663-32456163 GCA_030674155.1 Stramonita haemastoma | reverse complement strand
AGGGCTGGATGTCCTGTTGTGTGGAGATCTTTAAATGTTTCATGTAGACGGCAGGCTGGATGTCCTGTGTGGAGACTTTAACGTTTTGGGTAGACGGCAGGGCTGGATGTTCTGTTGTCAGGAGATCTTTGGAATTTGTGTAGAGGGCAGGGCTGGATGTTCTGTTGTCAGGAGATCTTTGGAATTTGTGTAGAGGGCAGGGCTGGATGTTCTGTTGTCAGGAGATCTTTGGAATTTGTGTAAGAGGCAGGGCTGGATGTTCTGTTGTGTGGAGATCTTTAAATGTTTCATGTAGACGGCAGGGCTGGATGTCTGTTGTGTGGAGATCTTTAAATGTTTCATGTAGACGGCAGGGCTGGAAGTCCTGTTGTGTGGAGATCTTTAAATGTTTCATGTAGACGGCAGGGCTGATGTCTGTGTGTGGGATCTTAAATGTTCATGTGACGCAGGTGGATGTCTGTTGTGTGGAGATCTTTAAATGTTTCATGTAGACGGCAGGGCTGGATGTCCTGTTGTGTGGAGATCTTTAAATGTTTCATGTAGACGGCAGGGCTGGATGTTCTGTTGTCAGATCTTTGGAATATTTCGTGTAGCGGGCAGGGCTGGATGTTCTGTTGTCAGGAGATCTTTGGAATTTGTGTAGCGGCAGGGATGTAATACATGTTCTGTTGCCTGGCTACCAGTCTTGCTGGGGCGATACTCTTTATGGCCTTTGCAGAAATTCATGTACATGTTGGCAGGTCACTGGGATCTGACCCATCATTGCGTAGATCTATGCTACTGTATTCACTGACTTCGCCATTTGGCCTAGGTGACAGGTCTCGGCTTCAGACTCGCAGGTAGACCTCACCTGCCTTTGTGCTTTCCTTCACCAGGGAGTCAGTCATTGTCAAGCACACTGCAATGGAAGGGGATCCACTGCAGGACTAAAGGTTGCTCAGGTCAGTATTTCTGTTGGATTCGAGCAAGAAGCCAGGCAGGACATCTGTCAAGGTGATTTTCTGGGAACTGTAGAAGTATAATGTGGGATGCAGCTGTTTTCATCACTTCTGCCTTGGGTTTGTAGCTCATGGAGTAGAGGCCAGAAGTGAGGTGAATCCCATCTTTTCTGCTTTCTCGATTCTTGATGTGGGTTGAGAGGTTGAAGGTAGTGCATGTCGTCTGTCTTGCATCGACCTGAGAACAAAGCTTTCTGTTATTTTTAACAGCACTTAAGTCTAATCAGTGAAACTGTGTATTCTACTGTAAGTGTAGGTTGCATGCAAGTGTCAGGTGGTGCATTGTTTGTATGCAAACATTTTCAGTTTTATCTACTGTGTTTTTTATTTTATGCACGACTCCAGTTAGAAAAAACAACTTTTGACAGTTTAGCTCCCCAGAATCTAACATGGAAATATGTTTCAACAAGGTAAAATAAACATTTACTTCATTGGGGTACAAAATAAGCAGGTGGTTGGACCATTTCGCTCTTGATCTGACAGCACTTATTCAAGGGGATTATTTTAACCAAGATCACATTCCAAGTCTCCTGGCTGAGACTATATACATAGCACATGAACATCTTATGCATGCTTTACAACCAGGTTACCTTTCAGAAGAGTAGGCCATTGGGTATACCGGTAGCAAATGCTCTGACCACTAGTACTATTCTTACATTCACCAAGTCAATCACAAACTCTTTCTTCCTCGCACCAAATTAAGGCGATACACACATTACAAGATAATGCCAAAAATTTTCGCTCAAAATAAGCCAACAGGATAATAGATGTCACCATAACCACAAACTCATTCGATCCGTCACTATGACTATGTGACACACCAAGTACTGCATCTCCACACACACCCTCAGACTCGTCTTACCTATTTCACAAAATTTGCGCTTTTGGGGCTTTGAAGTTCCGTACTTTTTTACTAGGCATAGTTTTCACGAAAATAGAATACTTAAAGACGCTTAAAGCCACTAAAAGCACCTACAAAAGAAAAAACTTGAAAGCGAAAAGAAAACTAGCGCACACTCAAACAGTCCGCCATTTGCATTGGCTAAAAGGGAGGTATGCATTAGGCCTAGCCTACTTCCGGTTTTTCAAAGGGAGCAGTTCTTGTTCACTAGTAACAGAGATGGCTTGTTTACTGTCCCAGAAGAACTAGGCTATTGAATTTATGGGCTGTGCCATCAAACAACCACCCGTACACTGAAAGGAGGAGATTCATCCTGAAAAAATATCCAGTTTTGGGCCGTCAACTTGGGTGTTGTCTACAACTATGCCCACGCTACTTGAAGGCTTTTATCTTTATAAAAATATAAAAAAAAATTAGAAAGTTTAAAAAAAAAAAAGCAAAACAGTCGATTTTCTGAATTAAAAAAATAACGGTAGGCATCAAAGGTTTTTTTGCGCAACAATCTGGGTCACCTCTGGTCCCTTGAAGAGGCAAAAATGGTCACATATGCAAAAATCTCACCCCTGGAGAACGTGGGAGCTCTAGCCAAGGAACGAACAAAGACCCGTCACCACAATATAACCTATGGCAGAGTACTAGATCTATATTAAATTAATGTGCAAAATAAAACGGCCAGAAACGTCTTTGACCATTTTGTGAATAGCACCATCACTTTCTTTTTAAAGGGGGGAGGGGGCATCTTTATGGAGGTCCTGTGTCTATTTAACATGCATAACAGCCTGTTTACACGTTAAAAATGATCATTCTGTGGTATAGAAAAGGCTATGGCTGGATGAAAAAAAACAAAGATATCCAGTCACAGAAGTGGGAGCAGATGGAAATCTTGCCCCACCATGGTGATGATCTAAGCGACTTTTTTTTTGTACAACCTGGAATGCAAAGTCCCCCTCCCCTCCCTTGCTATTCAATATACTTTAGTTGTTTTTTGTTTTTTAATCCAGCCTCATATTGCAAACCTAAGATCCCCCCCCCTTCCCCTCTTGTTTCACGTTATCTGTCTCCACCTTCAGCACCCATTACCCTGTCTGTCGGCTTGACACCTGTGTGTGTGTGTGTGTGTGTGTGTGTGTGCATTTGAATTTGTTTAAAACACCTGTGATTAGTTGCATGCCTAAAAATGGGTTGAACCCCTTGTTTTTACAGGATATAGAGCTAGCCTTTTATAATTCCAAATATTATTATTATTTCAAACATGAGCATGAATAGCAAACGAATCAGCCTACTACACAAAAATAAATAAAACAGTAATTACCTGTAGCCTCGGTGTGGAAAACTGCACTATGTAAGCTGAGGATTTTGCATGGTGTGGATTTCCTGTCATGTCGTAGGGTCTAACACTACGATCCTTTCTATTGCTGTATCTGTCGTCGTCCAAATCAGAAATGAACATGTCCGCTTGGCAACTTCCAGTTCAACACCCTCAGTGGGTGAGCAGAGTTCACTTACACGTGCATCACGGGAATCAGCGTTGACAGTGATATTTTTTTTTTTTCCTTGTTTCCCCTTTTGCTTCAAGGTGACGTTGGTTCTGCGTTACGTAGTGCGTACTAAAATTATACACTGGGAAAGAAGCAACAAAGGAGAACAAGAGAGAGAGAAGAGAGAGAGAGAGAGAGAGAGACTGAACACTGAACACTGAAATCTTTATTGTACTCGGGCCTTTGGCCACAATACAATTCAAAGGGAAGGGAAAAAAAATGAAGAGAATGAAATAGAACTACACGTAATCATTGATAAGAATCTGTCATAATTATGCCCCTTGGCATGTACCCAAAACAGTGCTCCTGAAAATGCATATTCCAAGAGAGAAGAGGAGAGATCTTATGAGGAAAATAGGGGTGCCCGTTAGGGTAAAAGATTAAGAGAAATATATAGACAACACGACACAGAATGATATGATCCAATACAAAAGAAAGGAACATGACAGATAAGAGCAGAGGAGAGAAAAACACAGAGATTTTAATAATTTATTCATATTCAAACGTAGTAACAATGAATAATTGATTTTAATGGAAAAAAACTTAAAACGGCATATTGCAAAGTGCATGAGATTTGTAGTTTTGTCATCCATCCCCATCTATCATCAAATGGCCCATAACTAGATTTTGAAAAAGTGGAGAAGACAACAAAGTGTACGGATAAGAGGTCTATTGCGTTTCAATGGCACCATCGGATTATAGTCATGAAAGGATTTTGAGAGGGAGTAGGAGTCGGCATGTGAACAGGAGAGAAAATATTGAAAGGAGATGAGAACGAGAAACAGTGAAAACACAAGGCAGCAACAAGGCATCAAGCAAGCTAGTGCACACATCTGATATTGAATAAGTACGATTCCACCTGCTTTTTACCATCCATCCCCCCCTTAAGGCATATCGGAGAGAGAGAGGAGAGAGAGGGGGGGAGGGAGAGAGAGAGAGAGAGAGAGAGAGAGAGAGAGAGAGAGAGAGAGAGAGAGAGAGAGAGAGAGAGAGAGAGAGAGAGAGAGAGAGAAGAGAGAGAGAGAGATCTTAAATTATTTTTATTTCGAGTACAATGGAATTAGCACTTATTATGGGTATTTTTTTACGTCTAGTGCCTGTCTGCATGCAGTTTTGTCAGTTTTGTTATCCGATCCCACCAGCATACAATGGCCTACTCTTTTGAAAAGCGGAATAGGTTTTAATTAAAGTGTGGTAAGATGTTCTGCATGCGTTTGCACTTGGGACCTCGGTCTATAGTCTCATCCGAAGGACTTTTGCGGGGAGTGGAGTCGGCACTGTTGTTAATTCAGGAGAAAAATATTTTTGAAAGGGATTTGAACACGGTTAAACAGTTGCAAACCCAATGCGCAAAGCTCTAACCACTACGCTGCACCCCCTCTGGAGTTGACATCAGTACCGATTCCACCCCCCGCACCCCCCTCCCCCCACCCTAAAGGCCCTTCGGATGAGACAATAAACAGGTCCCGAGTGCGAACGCAAACAGAACGTTTTGAGCACACGTTAAAGCCCGTTCCACTTGTCGGAAGAGTAGGCCATTGTGTGTTGCTGGTGAGAACAGATGACATTTACAAAACTGTATACACACGGGGATGGAAGTAAAAAAAAAAAAAAAAAAAAGACACCCACATATGAGTGCTTATGCCATTACCCCTCAAATAAAAGAATGAAATAAATAAACAAAAATTAAACAAATAAATAAATAAAAAAAAATAAATAAATAAATAAAAGAACCCACACAGTTGAAAATCGAAAAGAACAGATAAAGGTCCTTGCAAAATTGGTAGGTTCAACTCCCAACTATATCCCTGAAGTCAGAATGTGGCTGCCTTGATGGTGTGTGTGTGTGTGTGTGTGTGTGTGTGTGTGTGTGTGTGTGTGTGTGTGTGTGTGTGTGTGTGCGGGCGGTGGTGTGTGTGTGTAGTGTGTGTGTGTGTGTGGTGGAGTGTGGTGTGTGTGTGTGTGGGGTGGGTGTGGTGTGTGTGTGTGGTGGGTGGTGTGGGTGTGTGTGTGTTTGCTCACATCTTCTCATTGGTATAATGTCAGTTCAACTACAAGTGATTTATAAAGTGTGTGTGTTGTGGTGGTGTGGTTGGGTGTGTGTGTGTGGTGTTTGTTGTGTGTGTGTTTCTTCTTCTTCTCATTGGTTAATGTCCGTTCACTACAAGGTGATTTATAAGTGTGGTGTTGTTGTGTGGTGTGTGGGTGTGTGTGTTGTGTGTGTGTGTGTGTGTGTGTGTGTCTGTGTCTGTGTGTGTGTTTGTGTGTGTGTGTGTGTGTGTGTGTGTGTGTGTGTGTGTGTAGGGGGGGGGGGCGTTGCATACACAAAAATCTTACTCAGCGTGAACTTCAGATCTCTAACAGAAGAACGAAAACATTAAAACAACAACAACAACAAAAAAAAACCCTGCCTTACAGAAATCTATCGAGACAGACAGGCAACGGGTTGAGCCCCCTCCCCCCCCCCCCCAGCAAAAAGAAAAACCACGATAAAGACTAAAACGAAGCAAATAATTAGATTAAAAAAAGAAAAAAAAGTGAAAATGAATATGATATAAAACAATGATGATCAATAAAATGAAATAGAAAAAGGATAAAAATGGGCATTCGAGCTCAACCCACCACTTTTCAAGTACAATAAAACAAAGAAAAAGTGAATTTAAGTGGAATGTGATATTTAAAAAAAAAAGAAATAAAACGAGTTTTTAGAATGAAATAAAGTAGAATAAAACAAGGCAGAGTAGACAGTCACATTCGGCCATATATATATACAGGGACATTTGATTTGTAGAGACCCAGGCGTTGCCACATAACCATCATAGAAAGAAGAATGGCAAACAACATTTCTGTTTAGTCTTCTAATGACCTGCAAATAAGTTAAAGAGAGAGAAAAAAAAGGTTAACATTATTTATCTTCAAGAAGTTTATTTTTCATAGGAAGCGGGCAGCGGTCTAAGGGATACTACTCTTCTAATGTCATTTCTCCTCGATTCCATAAAAATTGCTTCCTTGGAATTATGCTTTTAAAAAAAAATCTAATTATTATTCATTTTATGCATATATATTTATTTATCTATTTATTCATTAATTCATATGTATAATTCGTGGCTTATTTTTTTGTGTGCTCCTGTTGTTCTTTTTCTCTTCATTTTACACTTTGTAGCTGCTCAGCATGTCCTGTAGACCTGGCTGATCACACGCGCGCGCGCGCGCGCGCCGCACACACACACACACACACACACACACACACACACACACACACACACACACACACACATATATATTATATATATATATGAATGAGATATCAAATATGAAAACAAGCAGCGGAATAGAGCAAAAAGGATAAGAAAACAAAACACAATACCCCTCCCCTCCCCCATCTCTCTCTCTCTCTCTCTCTCTCTCTCTCTCTCTCTCTCTCTCTCTCTCTCTCTCGTAAAAACAAAACAACTCCCCCTCCAAAAAAAAAAAAAAAAAGAAGCAAGACTCAAACCACCACTTAACAGATTTTAAAACAAACAATATAAATTACATCGAAAATAAAGAGAACCAGCCAGAAATGTTCATAGCGTACAATTACACAGCTGCACTGAGATGGGAAGTATGGGATACATACATTTATCATTTTTATTAGTCTACGTTCACGATCTGAAAATAACACGTTGAGTTCCCTGCAAAACCACACACTGCAATGCCTACTCTACAAACAGTTTTAAGAAGTATCAAGTCTAGAATTAAGAAAACGAAGCACAAACCCCAGGCATGGGAACGCATACACAATACATACCCTGGCAAACAAAATGGCGAATCGAAAGCAAGCCCCAAACTGGCATGAAACTGTGTCGGGAATACTTAGACATAATGCCATTCTAAAGTATAAGTAATACAAGTGTTTATGTTTTAGAAAACATTGATTCATTAAAGTTTACATCAGCATACAACTTCTACAGCCCCGTTTACCCCCATTTAAAAAGCAAAACAAAACGGTGTTGTTGTTGTTGGTGGTGGTGGTGGTGTGTGTGGTGGTGGTGGTGGTGGTGGTGTGTGTGTGTGTGAAGTCAAGCTAAGTTAAACACACACACACACACACACACACACACACACACACACACACACACACACACACACACACACAGACACACACACACACAGACACAGACACACACACACACACACACACACACACACCACACACACACACACACACACACACACAACACACACACACACACACACACACACACACAGGAGATTGGTACCGAGAGTAAATAGATTAGCCTAAGTCTGCACAACTTTTTTTCTCATCTTGCCCTAACAAAAAAAACAGCAAACACATCACCAAAACTGACTTGTAAAAACAAACAAAAAGAAATGTTAAACTATTAATCTGTGTGTGTGTGTGTGTGTGTGTGTGTGTGTGTGTGTGTGTGTGTGTGTGTGTGTGTGTGTGTGTGTGTGTGTGTGTGTGTGTGTGTGTGTGTGTGTGTTTATTTATTTATTTATTTATTTATTCTTTTACATCGAGGATAACAGAATAAGCAATCATGTGCTTTTTTTCTTCCGGTCCCGTGTGTATGCAGTTTTGGAAATCTTGTCATCTGTTCCCACCGGCACACGATGGCCTACTCTTACGAAAAGCGGAACAGGATTTAACGTGTGCGCAAGATGTTGTGTGTGTGTGTGTGTGTGTGTGTGTGTGTGTGTGTGTGTGTGTGTGTGTGTGTTGTGTGTGTGTTTCACTTTGAAACGTGTTCAACAGTGTATGCATAACCATCCACTTTTCACCCTTTTAAAACAGATAAAATTTTAATATTGATCGACGTGCTCAACGTTTTATAACAACCGTCAGCTGATCAAAGAACGGATGGCTGGCAACGTGATTATAGTCTCTTGCGTCTTTTAGATCAGACGACAGCCAGCTGACCAATCGCAAGACATGTTGCTAAATATAACCTGGCCCCATGTCTGCGCTTCCGATCAAACCCAAACACTCGGAAGAAGCAGACGACGAGGTGGTTGTAGGCCTAACCACAAGTGGAAGCAAAAGCAATGGAGAATATCACGACGAATACGCCGCAGATCGCCGCACAGTTTTTTGAATATCTCCCTGAAGTGCGATCTCCGGTCAGAGATGCCTGGATTCACATGACTGACAACTACACTAAATTTCAGATCGCAACTTGGGGATCGCTGCTCGTGCATGAGGTTTGCCATTTTTCCTTCTTTTTTTTTTTAGCTTTGTTATGTATCGTATGGATATTGTATGCCCATCGCGACAATGTCTGATCGTCAAGGACAATGATGCTACAAGAAAGGATAAGGCATTTTGGGGGTCGAAACACAACTTTTGTGTAGATGCATGCATAACTATTTTGGTTCTTAGTGACCACCAAGCCTTGGCTAGGCTAGTCGAAAGTCTGAATGTCTTCAGTCGCATTGTTAAAGGTCTAACCCAATCCAGTGCAGTCGTAAAATATATTGCTTATAGCCCCGCCGACCACTTAGGCCATATCGGGCTGTCACATCGTAAAATGTTAAATCTCAGAATAAAATTGTGCAACTATAATTATACAGATTGAAATGGAGTGTAAACCAAAGTCTACTTTCCTTCCATGCTAAAGGTCAAGGACGAGTTATGATCACTGCAAAGTTTGTGGGGCCGGTGGGGGGTGGGGGTGGGGGGGGGGGGGGTTGTCGTTTATTTTTAATTTTTCTGTGCCTTCTTTTGTCGTTTTGCATGCTTTACCATTTTCATTGGTGTTTAAAAAAACAAAAGCCAAAACAATAGCAACAGATGCATGCAAAGTTGGGTCCCTCCTCCTTAAACCACAGTCACTTTTTCCCCAGTTTTATTTCCCTTTCCTAATTTCTTTCTGTCTTTCCCTTTCCATGTTCATGACCATTATTTTGTGGTTCAAACAGTGATACATATTCATGTTATGATTATATTTGTTGTAATCTATTGTTTTTTTGTGTTAAAAAAAAAAAAAGAATCTCTGTGTGTATGTGCACATGCACGAGTGTGTGTGTGCGGGCAGGTGTGTTGTGTATGTGTGTGTGCGCATGCACATGCATGCGTGTTTGTGTGCACATGCATGTTTGTGTGTGTGTGTCACTATGTTGTGTGTGTGTGCTCATGGGCACGCATGCACGCACATTGTTGTGTGTGTGTGTGTGTGTACTGTGCACATATGAGTGTCATAAACTTAGTGGGCCAATTAACCTTTTAGAAATAATTATATAGTTTTTGATCTTGCTAATTGATGACAGTTTTATCATTGTGGTTTTTCTTCTGTTGCAGTTTGTCTACTTCGCTGCCTGCCTGCCCGCTTTCCTCTTCCAGTTCCTGCCATTTATGAGAAAATACAAAATCCAAAGGGTATGAGGAAGTTTTTTCAAATGTATTATGTACATGTTAACATTTTTTAGATAGCAGAAACATTAAATTTCCTACAGATTCTGTGGTAATTCTTTTTATGTGTTTTGTCAGACAGTTTCAGTCACTCATTTTAATCATGAGGAGTTTGAAATTAATGGTGACACAGAATACATACATATATTTTGTAATGTATGTGAAAATTATTTAGTTGGAAAATTTATTTGAGAAACAGTGGACTCATGAAAAGTGTGTGTGTGTGTGTGTGTGTGTGTGTGTGTGTGTGTGTGTGTGTGTGTGTGTGTGTGTGTGTGTGTGTGTTGTGTGTGGAGACAGACAGACAGACAGACAGACAGACAGACAGACAGACAGACAGACAGAGAGAGAGAGAGAGAGAGAGAGAGAGAGAGAGAGAGAGAGAGAGAGAGAGGAGAGAGAGGAATATTACATGATAATATTGCAGTAATGTCTGTGTCTATTCTGCATACAGTCATAAACAAATGAATCCTCAGGTGAAGTGAAAATTACTTTACATGTGTATATGCTAGTATGCGCATTAGTTAGTGAGCATGCATGTGTGTATAGTGCTTACAGACATGTACGTTTCAACAAAATATATTACACTGGCACATATTTGCTTACCCATCATTTTTTTTCTGCCTGCATTGTTTAAGACTGCTGCTGATGGCGAGGATGAGACTATAAACTTAGGCCCCATGTGCGAACGCAGGCAGAACATCTTGCACACACGTTAAATCCTTTTCCGTTTTTCGTAAGAGTAGGCCATTGTGTGCTGATGGGAACAGATCACATTTACAAAACTGTATACACACAGCGACTGGATGTAATAAAGCACACGGGTGCTTATTCCATTATCATCGATATAAAAGAGCAAATCATAAAGATTATGAATTATAAATGATAAAATTATAATGATACTAGGAATGTAAGGTAAATGATACTGCACCTAGTAGGTACATGGCTTGTGTTGTGACAAAGTACAGCGGGTTTAGTTCATGTGCTACGTGATATATTTATATAATATATATCTCCTAGTGGTGTATCATGGTTTACTAAAGGTCACTTATCAGCAAGATATGAGGTTGTCTGCCTCATCTAGGTCATCATGTATCTCTTTTTGTGTGGTGCTGTTCTTGCTTTGATATGACTTCTGTTCACTCAAAGTGATATAATGATGATGATGATGATGATGATAACAATAATGATAACAATAATGATAGTAATAAAAATTAATAATAATAATAATAAATAATAATAATAATTAATAATGTTATTGTTATTGTTATTATTATTATTATTATTATTATTAATATGGAATTCATGTAGCGCTTTATCTTGCAAAACCAAATCAAAGTGCTTGCATTCAACCTGTTCTTACACATGCAGCCAATGACATTTAATAGTTTTCACAATTTCAAATGTACACACACGCACGCACGCACCGCGCGCCGCGCGCAGCGCGGCGCGCGTGCGACACACACACACACACACACACACACACCACACACACACACACCACACACGCACACATACATATGCATCATACACACATGCACATGCACACACCCCAAAGGCTATACACTTTGGCAGGGTGATAGGGATTGCAGCTGCTGCAGGCAGGGACAGATAGGAGAATCAGATGAAGCAGGAGGGGTAAGTCTTAGGATTGGAATAAATATTTGATGAATAGGTTTATACCTTACGTCAACTTAAAATTTTTGAATATCTTACCCAAGGAATTTATTTTCTTGTGTGTGTGTGTGTGTGTGTGTGTGTGTGTGTGTGTGTGTGTGTGTGTGGTGTGTGTGTGTGGTGTGTGTGTGAAAATATTGACAGGAAAAGCCAGAGTCTACAGAGAAACAATGGAAGTGTTTCAAGTTGCTGATGTTCAACCATTTCTGCATTCAGGTGAGTGCTTGATTTCACGCTTGTTAAGAGGCTGTTAACAGGGGACAGTATAGCTCAGTGGTCAGAGCACTCACTTTTCCTCAGCCAATGTTAAGCAGCATTGAGCGAGGATACAAATTGGATGGGTGACCGTTCGCGTGCCTTGGCTTCAGTACAGTCCCCCACTTCACCCAGCTGTAAATGGGTACCTGCCTCTTTAAGGTTAGGGGAGGTAAAGCAGCGAGGGAGATGAGATGGGTGCCACCCTCAATATGCTGGCCCCTAGAAAAGCTGAGGTCTCTGATGCTACGCTCCCTTACAACCACATAGGTTAAAGGACACCTTTACCTTTACATTCTCCTAAAGGCTTTGCATCTCAGGCTGAAAGAGCTTATACATGAGGTTTTTTTATGAATATGAAATAGATTTTTCATACAACAAAAGTCAGTAAGTTTTGAAGTATGGAATGATAGTATACTGTGTGTTCTTTGATTTGTTAGTTAAGTTTTGGTGATGTTTCTAATGGATGAGTTTAGTGAATGTTGGTTTTTTTTTACTGGCTGTGTCTCTTACACAATTTACTGTTCTAACTGCCAGGTGAAGGATTTATCCATGTTTTCATCTGTCCATTTTCTTGAAAAGCACCTGTAAAGTTCCTACAGTGCTTACATGCAGAATAGATTAATGTCTAAATTTGCAGTGATTGATCTCCATTGGACTGTACTTTACCAAAGTGCAGTGTTACATCTTTTTACAACTTCTAAAAAATGTGTTACAGTTTAAAAAATGTTTTTGCCTGTTCTTTGATCAGAGTTCCAAGGTTCACCAAGGGCAAGATTTTGGTGTATATATGACCATTTGCCCACCATTAAGGTAGCCCCGTGCTGATTTCAGGGAATGTGAAAAATGAAAATTATTCTTGTGTTTCAGGCTCCGCTGATTTTGGGCACCTACGCCTTCACAGAATATTTCAACATCCCTTACACCTGGGAGAAGATGCCACCATGGTAACCTTTTGTGATGTTTTCATTTGTTTGTTTGGGGAGAAGGGGAGTTTTTTTTTGGGGGGGGGGGAGGTTGCTGCCTCATCTTGTGCAATGTCCCCATCCTGCTGTTCCTACGGCACTCACTTCAATCTCCCCGCCACAACCATACCCAGATTTCTTATGTCTCATCCTCAGGGTCAGGAGTCCATAGGAAGCCCATCAATGTTAGGCCACCATGAGGCCACCAGGCAGAGGAGCCCTGCTCTTCTGCTGGGTCAGGTGGGGGGGGGGGGGAGGGAGTTGGTCTGATTAATACATTTCTTCCTGTGGCATGAGTCCCTTGTGACTTGCTCCTTGTTTCACAGAGCCCGTGGAACGAGAGACTCGTGTCTTGATTGTGACTTTTGGTTTGGGTGAATAGCTTTGGTTTGCCTTGATATGAAGGGAGATTAATCTTGGTTTGTCCTGTACCATGTGTCAACTTTATGTTCTTAATGACCTACATGACCTGCTTTATTATGCTGATGACCTACGTGACTACTTAGTGATGGCGTTGAGGACCTACTTGACCTTGTTTGTGAGTGTTGACCTAAATGACCTTGTTTGTGACGATGTTGAAGACTTAAATGACCTTTGTGATGTTGATAGTGTTGATGACCTTTGCGATGTTGATGACATACATGACCTTTGTTTGTGATGGTGTTGATGACCTAAATGACTTTTGTGACGTTGATAGTGTTGATGACTTAGATGGCCTTTGCAATATTGTTGATGACCTCAATGACGTTTATTATCTTGTTGATGACCTCAGTGACCTTTGCGATGACATTGATGACCTCAATGACCTTTGCAATGTTGATGTCAGGTGGGACCTGGCTCTACGGTCCTTCGGCTGTGCAGTGATTGAAGACGCCTGGCACTACTTCCTTCACTTCGCTCTGCACGATCGCCGCATCTACAAACACATCCATAAAGTGCATCACCACTTCCAGGTCAGTTTGTGTGTGTTGGTGCGGATGGGAGGGGGGAAGTTGGGGTGGGGAGGGGTGTGTGTAAGTAAGTCATCAATTTTAACATCTTTCCACTTTAAGTGATACCAGACGATCCAAAGGAGACTGGATAGGGGAGAGAGAGAGAGAGAGAGAGAGAGAGAGAGAGAGAGAGAGAGAGAGAGAGAGAGAGAGAGAGAGATCTGATGTGTGTGTGTGTGTGTGTGTGTGTGTGTGTGTGTGTGTGTGTGTGTGTGTGTGTGTGAACTGCCAGATATGGTAGCTCCGAATTATTTTGTTTAGTTCATGTTTAATAATCGCATGCTTTTATTTATAAAATATGGCATTTTGGGTAGGGGGGAAGTGGGGGAGGGGGGACAGCCTAAATACTCAAATGAAATAATGAATCTGTGTTCACTTATACATTGTCTACATTTTTCTGTAATTTTTTTTTTTATAAAGAATAATGTTTATGTGAAGAAATACAGCCACATTCACATCATGTTTTTTTGTTTGTTTGTTTCTTTGGATTCAGGCTCCCTTTGGCATGACAGCAGAATATGCCCACCCTGCTGAAACTATGAGTAAGTGGATAAGTCTGGGTGACGATTGTGGATTTCACATACAGACACATAGCCTCAGAAAACATTCACAATGATTATGCAATAGGTATAGTGGTTTAAAAACAGAATTCTGACTGAACACTAGTATAACTTAGACAGACTTCAGATGATTTATTCAGATAGGTATAATTTAGACAGGACAACAAGTGTTGTTGGTAGTGGTGTTGTTGTTGTTACTACTATTGCCATCATTACTTTATCATCATCATCATTGTCACAGGGTTCGCGATAACCGGTAATTGTCGGTATTTTACCGATTGTAAACAGGGAATACCGAAAATTTTCGAAGCAGCCGGTACCGCGTACCGATTCTGTTTGCCTGTGACCATTAGATTTCCGTCTCAAAAAAAAAAAGTCTGAAGTGACGTTTTCTGACAGTCTGTCATGGGCCTGTACTGTGCTTACCGCACCTACCCCTTCCCACCCCTTTCGATGACCATCTTTGGCGCCAGCCTCATTATTAGCCTAGTGCGCAGAACAGCAAGCTTTACTGTGAAAGAATAGAGCTTCGCGCTCTTCTCGGCATGACAGCGACTTCCATTCAAATTGAGTAAATGGGGCCTAGATTTATTTATTCTGTATTCTTTTAATCTTTTATATCGAGGATAATGGAATAAGCACTCCTGTGATTTTTCACATCCAGTCCCCGTGTGTATGCAGTTTTGTAAATGTAATCCGTTCCCACCGGCACACGACGGCCTGCTCTTACGAAAAGCGAAAAGCGAGGGTCTATGACTATGAATTTGCGCGTTGCTTTCAGAGAGAAGAGTCGAAGACCAAATCTAAATTGAACAAAGATCTAGATGAGCGCTAAGCATAGAAACAAGAAAGAAGAATATAAGTCACACGAATGATGCCATGCAAAACAACAGACTGACACGGACAGTGGCACAGGCGCTAGAAAAAAATCCTATTTCCTTCGTGGCTTCATGCCCAAGAAGCGAGTGGCAGCAAGCAGCACGGCAGTCAAAGTCTGAGAGATTCGCGTTCAATTTAGATTTAGTTTTGCTGCCCAACAATCCCCCCTCCCCCACCCCCTCACTGAATAGTTTCGTTTTGTTCACAGTACGTACCGGATTTTATTTTATGGGGACCGATTTTGGGGGAGTTGGTCAAGATATCTCTGAAATGGCAACTTGCAGTACCGGTTTTAAAAAATCCTAGCGCAAACCCTGTTGTCATCATCATCGTTATTAGCATCATCATCATCATCGTCATCATCATTATCCTTCCTCTATTTTTTCTTTTTTTTTTCTACTTCATCTTCTTCTTCTTGCTGTACTGTTATCATCATCATCATCATCATCATCATCATCATCATCATCATCATCACCATTACCATCCTCCTCATCATCATCAACACCATCATGTGTCATCATTTATTTTGTTTTTATTTATTTCTATATATTATTCTTTTTAAAGGATAATAGAATTAGCACTCATGTTATTTTTTTTACATCAAGTCCCTGCATGTATGCAGTTTTGTAAATCTTGAGAAAGAAAGCAGTACAGTATACAAATACGAATATGAATATGAACTCTGTAGTGTCTCAAAAGGGTGACAAATTCATTTGGGTTACAAACAAGCATGGCTAAAAACAATCAACAAGCATACATAAAATACCGCAAATAAAAAATTACAGACCCAGGCAAATATTTCCCACACTTTAAAACATTGTTTCATCCACACAAACACCACAGCTGTCTGTCAGTTTCCCCCACTTTCAGCTCCTCTTAGCTGCTAATTATCCCATCCCATTCCAGCCCAGCTGTGGCCAGCTGGTGCTGTTTATAGCAGGAGCTGACCACACATGGACTAGGTAAAAGGGAGGAGCGTGCTAAATTTAGCACTCTTGACTGGGCCCTACTGAGTGATGTTGGATGTGTGCACTGTGGGACACATACATAAAACACTCCACAGTATATAGACATGATCGGTATTATAGACAGACTGACATGATGGCAGCCCTTCTCTCTTGTTTTGCTTTTTTATTATTTTTATTTTTTATTTATTTCTTTTATATCGAGGATAATCGAATAAGCACTCTTGTGCTTTTTTAAATTTTCTACATCCAGTCCTCCCCCCCTGTATGTATGCAGTTTTCTAAATCTCGTCCTCTGTTCCCACCAGCACACAGTAGCCAACTCTTAACGAAAAGTGGAACACACAGTGCACAAATCCAACATCACTCAGCAAGGCCTAGTCAAGAGTGCTAGATTTAGCGCGCTCCTTCCATTTACCTAGTTCAAGTGTGGTCAGCTCCTGCTATAAATAGCACCAGCAGGGCTGGGATGGGATGGGGATAATCAGCAGCTGAAAGGAGAGCTCTGAAAGTGGGGGAAACTGACAGCAGTGAACAGGATTTGACGTGTTGCTTTCAGTTCTGGGCGCTGGCTTCTTCATTGGTGTGGTGTTGCTGTGCAACCACGTGGTGTTTCTGTGGGTGTGGGTGACGGTGCGGCTGTTTGAAACCATTGACGTCCACAGCGGCTACTATGTGCCCTGGCTCAACGCTTTCCACCTGATCCCCTTCTATGCTGGTGAGGTGCTAGTGTCTTGGCAAGGTGTTGTGTGGGTGTGGTGTGGTGTGGGGTGGGGTGGGGTGGTGGGCTGGGGTGTGGTGTGGTGTGGTGTGATGTATGGTGTGGTGTGATGTATGGTGTTGTGGGTGTGATGTGATATCCTTGAAATAAAAGAATAAATAATAAATAAATAAATAAAAATAAATAAATAAACACACACACACACACACACACACACACACACAAAGACACACACACACACAACACACAACACACACACACACACACACACACACACACACACACGCTCACACACACACACACACACACACACACACACACACACACACACACACACACACACACACACACACACACACACACACACATATACACCCCCCCCCCCCCACACACACACACACAAGAAGGAAAAAAGACATTTTGCTAACACCATGACTGTGTGCTTTGGTGTGTGTGGCAGGAGCGGAGTTTCATGATTTCCACCACTACAACTTTGTGGGTAACTACAGCTCCACCTTCACCTGGTGGGACAAGCTGTTTGGCACGGACCGTCAGTACAAGGAGTTCTGCGCCAAGAAGATTCTGCAGGAGGCAGAGGCCATGAAAAAGAAAGACTGAACGAACTGACATGTTGTGTCTGCAGAAGTTTTGGTGTATGTGGTAAATCCTGTTCTGTTTTTTGTTTTTGTAAGAGTAGGCTGTTTTGTGCTTGGTGGGAGCTGATGGTAAGATTTACGAAATTGCGTGTATACGGGGACTGGATGTGAATAAGGATATGAGTTCTTATTCCATTATCCTCTATATAAAAGAATAAGTAAATGATTAAAAAGTTTTCAACAATGATTTGAAACATTATTTTTTTGTTGAAAAAAAATTAAAGGAATTTTTTTTTTTTTTTTGGATATGAGTTAGTATAGATTTGAGTGTGTTTGACAGTTTTGTTGTGAGTGTGTGAGACAAAGATTAAAAAAAAATAATTAAAAGAGAGAAATTTTAAAGGCAACTGGAATTATGTTGATTACAGATTAGTGAGTGAATGTTGCAAAAGAGGTAAAAAAAGAATTTGTGATAAACACACACATGCATGCATGCACACATGCATGCACACACACACACACACACGCAGGTTTATTTATTCATAAATGTTGCCATGAAGAGCAGAAAGTTGAATCTTTTCCCTGTTGAATGTGGCACACAACATGCTCTCTTCAGACTTGACTGGTTATTGCTGTTGTGTTGCTTCATTATATATGTTGTGATTCTGTTGGTGCCTTCATGTTGTATAGAAACTGTTATGTATAAAATGCAAGAGATGTACAGTGTTGGTGTTGTTAAGTTTCAAAAACAGATTTCAGTGAAATATGTGTTCATGTAGTAATGTTTTGAGTGTAAATCACAAGAAGATTGCACTATGGAAAATTTCTTTTAAGATCTCTTCTATGTATGCATCTTTAAATCATGTACTGTATTTAAAAAAAAAAATTTTCACCGCATGTAAATTACAAGGTTATTGTAATATGGACTTTTTTAAAGGTCTTTTCTATGTATGTGTCCTTGAATCATTTACTATACTTTTAGATTTTTTTCTTTATGAGCAATGTTTACTTTCTAATAAAAATTCTTCTCTATTTCTGTGATAATTATTAAAAGAACCAGAAGGATTTTCAGAACTGTTTTAAATGGTGAAAGCCTACAGATGTGTTTAAATCTTCCCACTGGTTTGCAATCAAGGTTTCTCAAAATCCTTTCCAAGAGTAATAGGTTGGTGGTCCACAGTTAAAACACCCACATCTAGAAACAAGAACTGAAATTTTGAAACAATTACTCAAGATCTAGTGGATGATCAACTTGATGGTCTGGGTGCTAGTCTGACCATGGCAACATTCTGTGAAGAAAACGATAACACTGTTCTTCCAGGAACACAATGCTGTTGAAAAAAAAAATGATGGTGTTAATATAGTCGTTGGCTGTGTGGTAATACAAGCAGAAAGCAATAGATGATTTCTGAAAAATGAATGGAAACAATAAAACTGAAGAGAAGATGCCTTTGTATTGAAGGTTTACACATGTGAGCCTAGGTGTGCACAGCAAGCTTTGGTATAGGCGAAGTTTAGGTGTAGTTGAGGTTTAATCAGGAAGATTTTTTTAGGTTAGTGTTGATGTGCAGGTGGATTTAGAAAGTTGTGTAAGGAGCATTTTCCATGACAAATTTTTATGTGTGGTCTTGTATAATTATATGTGTATATCCATGTGTATGCATGCATACTTGTGCATGCACACACACATATACACAAGGGACACAGGCGACACACACACACACACACACACACACACACACACACACACACACACACACACACACACACACACACAGTGGCACACGTTTCCAACACACACACAAATAAGTGGCATGCACTAACGCATCAACGCACTTGAGGGGCACATGTGCACACACACAACTCACACACACACACACACACACACACACACACACACATGCACTCTCATGTGCATTCTCACAAGCATGTAGATGTTACCTGTTACACAGGCAGTGATGCTTGTAGGCCACTGTGTGTACAAAGACTGAACTTTGTTTTTTTTATGTTTGATTGGCGATTTCTTTTTTTAAGAATTCTTGATATATCACTTAACTATCGGTTATTTTGCAATATTCTATCTGTCAGTGCTCTCTTACATAACTTGTGTTACTTGTTGCTCGTATGAAATATTTTTTGGGGAAAGTTTTTAACGATTTAAGAGTCCATTTTATCTATTTTTCATTTTAAAGGAAAGAATATGGTATTCATAATTCCTAACAAATCATAAAACATCTGTATATAGCTGGTAAAAAATGGTCTTGCGTGTACCATATGAATACTTTTTCCTATGTTATTCCTGAATCAAATGTTAGTGAAATGATAGTTTTGAATATGCAAAAATTTGGACCATCTTCATTTGGTAGTCTGAAAAAGAATGTGCATATGCTCTACACACACACGTACGCATGCGCACATGTGTGTACACACTCACACACATACACATACATGCACACACACATGCACACACATGCACACAACACACACACACACTGTAGAGCAAAGATATTTTGATTTAAGATTAATTAATGTAACATTCCAACATGATCATTGCATGTGATCTTGTCTGACTTATGAAAAAGCACCTACTTCAATAAATAATGAAGATCCAGTCCAGTGTTTAATCAAGATGTAAAAGTATTTTTGTAAATTGATGAAAAGTGACATAGATGTGCCACTTGCTGAATAAAAATAAAATTGTATTCAGACTGCTGTGAAAAGAAAATTTTGTTCATGAATGAGTACTGTGAATAAAATCTGACTGAAGAATCAACTCTATGAACTGAGTGTTGTGGCTTATTTTTCTGGAAATTGCATGGTGTATCATACAAAGAACACAAGACCATAACTATGTGAAAGAAGAAATCAAAAGCGTGTGGGCCCCCAAGAGCCTTGCTCTCCACCATAAAGAGGAGAAAGCTGATGTGTTTGGTCACACCACAAGACACAACACCCTAGCAAAAACCATCCTGCAAGGAACAGTCGAGGCAAGGAAGAAGAGGCTGCCAAAAGAAATCATGGGTTGACACATCAAAGACTGGACGCCCAACCCTGCAACACCTCCTACTAGCCACACAGGATCGTGAAGCATGAAAAAGATCTCTGTTGCGTCTTCTCTCATGTCCCCCTACGTCCTTGGGACATGGACTGAGTGAGTGAGTGAGTGTGAGAAAAAGAGCCCCATGGTCAGTGCATCAGGCTTGTGATTAAGCCCTCTTGCGTTCAGTGTCTCTGAACACAAACTGCCCCTTGACTTTGCATTCTATCAAGAAATCAGGTCAGGCACACATGCTTGCTGGCCTTTTCCTCCTTCTAAGTACATACCAGCAGCTAAAATTACTTTCAGACTCTCAGCAAAGTTTCTACCTCTAGCCTGATAGAGCTTTGGCATGTGGTAGCAATTAGTGATGGTCACAGTGTGATGGAAATCTACTGTGTGTAAATCCAGGCAAATCAAGGGGGCAATTATTCAATTCCCCGGCAAATCCAGGACTAAGAGGGTAAAGTAGTCTGGGAGTGCTGGTTTCAGTCCATTTGAGGGAACTTTTACCCCCAGGAGTTAACATGGGTGCAACTCCATTTCTTTGCAAAAGCTTCTGATGAGACATAAGCGAGGTCCTATGTGTGAACACATGTATCACATCTTGCGCACATTTTGTTTGTTTGCTTCACAGTGTTGTGAATTGTGCCTGTGATCTGCTGACCCAGATTCAAACCCCAATCAAGGGGATATTTTCCTCTGGAGTTAACATCAGTGCTGACTCCACTCCTCCCAAAAGTCCGGATGAGACTGTCAACCGAGGTCACGTGTATGAACAGATGCAGAACATCTTATGCATGTGTTAAAATCTGTTCTGCTATTCAGAAGAGTAGGCCATTGTATGTGCCAGTGGGAACAGATGACAAAATTTACAAAACTGCTTGTACCTAGGGATAAGATGTAAAAAAAAAGTGCATGAGTGCTTATTCCATTATCCTCAATTTTTTTATGAAACACGCATGCACACATGCTCGCTCACTCACTCACTTACTCACACAGGACACCATAACAACAGACAAAACAAAAGAGTTTTGGTTTAGTTTACTTGCTACCCATGCAAACAGTTGTTTTTAGTCATATCAAGATGTTATACAGTGAAATGTGTTCTCTCAGATAACAACAAACATTTGATAATAACACCAACAAAAAAAATGCATCACAACAATCACAAAAAAAGATATGCTGACACAACCAACAATATTATTCATCAACAGATTTCACATGTGTAAAAAAAAAAAAATCAAACAGTTGCACTTATAATGTAATAATCATGCATAGATTATGACAATTTATTCATGTATAGATTATGACAATTTATTCATGTGAAGTTAATGCATAATCCAAACTTTATGTTATGCATAGATTGTAAACACAGTGACATCATGTGAGGTTATGCTATAGATAAATTATGTGACGTTATGCATAGATAAACAGCAGATCTTGTTACGAAATGTAAGTTGGAAACAAAGACATTTTTTCAAGGAAGTGTGTAGATAATCTCAGAGCAGTTGACTTAATTAAACAAAAAGTATGTGGATATGTGGAATTCAGCAGAGCTTGTGGCGGACAGTTACATCATCTTCCAAACAGCGCATGCTGCATCCTTTTCTTTTATGGCCATAGATATGCATAAAATAGCAATTTGATTTGGATTTTGTATTCGGTTAATTCATTCAGGAGAGACAAGAGTTGGGAAATCGCATGACCAAAAAAATTGAGCATTGTACTGGATTTCTGGCTTGTCTTGGAACAAGCCTCAAACACTGACCCTGTGTACGGAATAGATGGATAAGTTGAAAAAAAAAAGATAACAGTAAAATTTATCTATCAATCAAAATAAATTGATAAAATAGCTATATAAGGTTAGTGATTCTAAAACTTGTTTTAAAACACATATCCGTTCAGATCTTATGTACTATGCTGGTAGTGTCCTTACATATACTATGCCGTGAGTAAAAAAAAAAAAGAAAAAAAAAAAAAAAAAGGAAGAAAAACAGCAATAAAAATATATATTTCCTATTTCTTACAAAAACCAAACTGTGCAAATTCCACAAATGAAAGTAATAGGCTTGGGCAGAGAAAAGAGAGAAAACTATATTTTTTGTTTTATTTTTTTACTGAATTCACACATGGACAAAATCTCACAGCACAGTGCTGCAAGAGGTAACATAATGAAATATTGAGAACTACACAGAAGCAGTTACCATTTAGCTGTCACCTCCCAAACAATCGCCAAACAAAGTTAACACTGTACATGAATTTGGCTTTTAAAGAAAATAGAAATGGGGAAACTTCATAGTTTCTTCTCGTTATTTTTTTTTCATAGCAACATTAACAAGTTTCTAAATCTGTCCAGAGTTCACAATTGGAGTAAAAAGGCAGCTGTAAATTCTATACATCAATGAGGAGAAAGAAAAAAAAACACCCTGAAAACCAAAATGCAGGACCTTTTTTTCTTGCTTCTTTCTTTTGCAAGGTTAGGAAGTTGAAAGTGAATCACAAAAGAAAAAAACACAAAATAATTATCTTAAATGAAATCGTGTTCACATCTCTGAGGACAAGAAGAAGACCAACGGTACAATCTTTAAAATTTTTCCCCATAACCTACTCATCCCTGCCAAGGAAAAGAAAAGCAACAAAACCACTACACACATGGACTGATCACACACATGCGTGTGCGCCAACACACACACACACACACACACACACACCACACACCACACACACACACACACACACACACACACACACACACACACACACACACACACACGCATAGGCTCACACCAGAATAGACATTGGGAGAAAACAGACTGGAGGGACTGATGGAGGGATTTGACAGTATAAATGATATCAAGTAAATAATGGAAACAGTATTTCATTAACACATTTTACTGCAGATCACGGACAAAGAAAACAACAACAAAAAACAAAAAAAAGAGGAAAATATACTACATTCCTCCATTCCTCAAAACTGATATCAACTGGATTCTATGATCTTCTGTGTCAATGGATTTTTCTCTATTGTAAAACTGTTCTCTTGACGAACTTGTAAATCCCCCCCCCCCCCCCCCCCCCCACCCCCACCACCCACCTGAAAAGTGATTTATCTTCTTTTAAAACAAAAGAATGGATAAAGTCTACAAAAATCACACTTAGAAATTTTTGTATAAAGATTTTTGATAATCAGTCTTTTACTGTGTTTTGTTTTCATTGCTAAGAATGTTCCAATTCAAAGAAAATTTTTAACTATTAATATTAGATTGTTGCTGGATCACTTTGGTGGTGTTCAGTGACTATAAAATCAAAAATATACAGTACAAATTACTTTTGCTTTTGTGTGTACTTGATTGTACTCTAAGAACTTGGCTTCTTTATTTTCTTCCCTGGAACTCCCTAGGGAGTCTCAGGAGCATTGTACTGAAGAGCAGTTTGCCAGATTCTTCCATGTATATATATCAGTTGTGAAAGACTAGACCTGAGCAAAAGTCCTGGAACACAGCACAAAAACAGACAAAACCTCTAACCCTTAATAATAAACCAACCAACCTCCAAATGAATAAGACCAGCAAAGCTACAGCTTCCATACAACCATGAGATTCTAGAAAATTGTCTCTGTAAAAATACTGGCTTCAAAAAATGTGTTCTTTAAAAATGCACACACATGCAACAGATATGTTTAATCTCTCGTGAAACAATTCACATGCTCATGCACACACACACACACACACCACACACACACACACACACACACGCAACACACACACACACACACACCGCATGACAACACACACACACACACACACACACACACACACACACACACACACACACACACACACACACACACACACACACACACAAGAAAAGAAAAGCAAGTAACAAACCACCAGACAAAAAAAAAAAGAAACATTTTTTCTAGTGTCAGGGAAACATAATGGGAGGTGGGAGAGAGGGGGAAAGCACATGGCAAAAGAAGTGTAGTATTGAAGGCACTTAAAAAAAAAAAATTAACACACTGATAGATATTTTCATTTTAACAATCTCACACATCATCACTTCAAACATTGTTGCAATTAGTCATATTCTAATCTCAATCAGATCAGCTCAGATCTCTCTCTCTTTTTTTTTTTTATACTGTCCATCCATCCATCAGTCCGTCTCTGTCTGTCTCTCTCTGTCTGTCTATCTGTCTCTGTCTCTGTCTCATACAGAACAGACAGACAGACAGACAGACAGACAGACACACACACACACACACACACACACACACACACACACACACACACACACACACACACACACACACACAAACTTGAACCCACCGGATTGATCTCTTTTGCTCTTAAAAGTCAGTTTGGAAGATACAAAAACTTTGGTTGCAGAACAGATCAACTGCAATGCCATCAAGACCCAAAACAAGAAGCTTTTTTTTTTTCCTGAGCTGGGAGACTAAACACAGAAAAGGTTGAAAAAAAAAGCAAACAAAAAATGACAGCAAAAAGGAAACACTGTCTTGTAGACAACACAAAAAACAAACAAACAAAAAACCCCAGATCATTTTATTTAGTACACTGGACAGCAATAAAAAAAAAAAAGGTAAAATCAATGGACCTTTTCAATATTTTACTCTGTCCATGAATTAACCTTAATCATGCCCTTTCTATAATTATTCCCTACCCTGTCATGTTCAACACTGTTAAGTAATCATCATCATTTTTTCATAGGATTAAAGGGTTTATTCATTTAAATAATCTTCATCATTTAATTTCATTGGATTTTAAAGGGTTGGTTCAATTTAAAGGAAGACAGAAAATTGAGTTGATGTATGTTAAAAAAAAACCCCAGAAAACATACATATGTGCAGGAGGAAAGACAACTTACAGAGAGAATTATGCGAAAGTAAACTCAAGTGTGCTAACAACATTATGCAAAAAAGGGTTAAAACACTTCCAAACCCCCCCCCCCACCCCATCCCTCCCCTCCCTCCAAGAAAACAAGAAATGCTTTCTGGTAATAAATGCAGGCATTGATCATATGGTATAATGAATCACAAATTGATAACTTTCTTTTTAACTTTAACGTTCTACTCCAAATATTTGGAAACAATTCTTGTTAGAATATGGGATGGCCTTGATATATCATAAGAAACCAGACATTTGAGAGGAAAGAATCCCTGATTTCTGCTCTGATGGATCTTGCAGTCCTGTTTTTAAATAGCAGAGGAACGTAGATAGAAGATAGACTTTTTATCTTTTGGGTTTATCTGCTCTATTGAAGTGAAAAGTTTACAAGCTTTATTTCTCCATCCAATCCAATCCAATCCAATCCAATCTGGTTGTTTACAGCCCCACTGACCACAGAGGCTATACCCACTCTCTTCATGTGTCCACACACATGTTCAAGACCCAAATACTCATGTTAAAGATCCTGTAATTCATGTAAGTAGGGTCAGCCATAACTAAATTGTTCTGAACAGTTAATGTTATACACTTGAAAAAAAAAGCCACCACGGAGAAATCAATTTTCCTCATTGCAAGAAGTAAAAGATAAAGGACATGCTAAAATATTGGATCTCAACATCAAATGCAGAAGGACATAGCTGACAGAACTGCTGGAACTATGACTCTCAGAACAGATCTCTTTACCATAGACACTGCTTCTTATTGAGGCCAAAGTTCTCAGGCACTTGTGAAATGTGTAGTTGTGACATACAATACAAATCATCATGAACATCTATTCATACAGGCACTTCAGTTGCAAAATCTGTAAATACATTGAAAAATAATCTCTTCATGTGCGCACATACACACACTATCTCACAGGCACTTAAGCTGTACAACACTGAAACACAGTAATCCAAACAGTCAGTATTACCACATTCATGGTTCTATTTTGCTCTGTTTTACAACCCAAAGCACCTGCTGAGTGTTTCACTGGCAACATTATTTCTCGTCACTTTCAGGTAAGAAATGCATCAGCTCACAATCATTTCCAGTTTGTAACAAAAATTTACATAACAGGTATTAGGTCATCAGAAAAAAAAGAAATGAGTCTTTTAGGTAAAAACACTTGTGGATGAAAACTTTGCATAAAAAAAAATCCATGAAGAAATCCATACCAAAAAAATTGCAACATGATCTCACTGAAGACAAATTATAGGTAAGTGTTTACAAATATTCCTCCTTTCACAAATATTCAAAAATAAATCTTGTCAAAGATGATGTTGAAGACACACTGGCATAAAAAAATCCAAACAAAACTACGCCAAGACCTGTCAAGGTCTCAAGCTCAAGTACTTGTTCTCTTCAGCCAGCTGAGTCAACATAGAGCTCATGTCATTGACCACCATGTTGGAGGTGTTCAGCACAGTTTGAAGCGGCCTGAGTTCTGCACCAGGGGTCTGCTGCTCTGCAGGGAGGCGTGAGGACCCAGCACACTGTCCTGAAGGAAGCTCTCCATCAGATTCTCCGCCGACAACGACTTGATGTTCTCCATGAAGTCTTCAATAGGCGAGGCAGCCGCGTCCTTGCAGTCTGTAGAACTGGTGACCTGGTTACAGCCCGGGGACATCTCCATGGGGTGTGGGTAGCCCTGCTGGGGCTGGGAGGGTCTCCGCTGTCTCTGAAACCCGAGATGCTGGGACGAGGAGGGAGGGTGGGGGTGGCGGAACATTCCGGTGGGAGTGCTGGCCCCGCTGGGCGGGACGCCAACCCTCGGTGAGGCTGATGGGACACGTCGGGGTGAGAGGTCATGTTCATGGGGGTGCCTGCGCTGTTGACCACAGCATTGGGCGGCGCCATCTGTCGACTGTTGTTTCTTGAGGGGGGACAAGCCACGTTGCCGTACTGATGCTGCTGATAAACGCTGGCATTGTTCCTGTACACAGTGGGCTGGGAGGGGGGCGGCATAGCAACCTGCTGGTGATGATGATGTTGGTGGTGTTGATGCTGATGCTGCCCTGGAGACATGATCTGCTGCTGCGCTGCTGCTGCTGTTGCAGGCATGTGGGGATGCAGCATCATGTTGCTGCGGCTGATGGCCTTGGCGTTGGGCGGGATCTGGGACTGGCTGATGTGGGGCACCTGCACCTGAGGACTGGCGCGGTTTGTCCTGGGCAGCTCCATCCCCATCCGACCTCCTAGCATCTCCCTTCCGCCCATCATGGGCTGTGAAGCAGGAGGAGGAGGCATGGGGCTGAAGGGCTGGGCAGGAGGTTCCCCGTTCATCATGCTCTGCCCGCAGTAGAGGCTCCATGGGCTGCATGTTCAGGGGTGACCCCTGAGCCTGCTGCTGCCAGTGGCTGGGGGGCGGAGCGTTGCTGTGTCCCCCCACACCACACAATGGGGGACATGGCCCCTGCAGCCAGGTTGGGGCAGGTCTGAGGCGTCATGGGGCTCATGCCCACGTTTCCGGGGTGACCCCCGTTGCCTGGGTGAGTCGCGTTGCCGGAGCGATCCATGGGGCTGCCGGGATTCGTCATGCCAGGGTTCATCCTGCCGTTAGCCATGTTGGGGCAGTGACCTCCGTGTGAGGTCATGTGCATGTTCTTCATCGGCATGGGGCTCTGCACAGGAACGTTCTGCTGGTACTGCTGCTGACCAGGACTGGGCTGCATCCCTTGCTGCTGCTGTTGCTGCTGCTGAGGACAGAAGTGACCTTGCAGCTGACTCATGCCCCCCTGCATAGGCCCCTGACCTTGACCGACATTTGACCTTGACCTTGCTGAGGCCACGCGGAGGGCATGGGACTGCAGGGCATGGTCTGGTTGCCATAGGGACTGGTGAGGGCTGGCATGGGGAACTCATGGCGCTGTCGAAACCAGTCTGAACCTGCAGGTTGGGAGAGAATGCCCCTGGTTCTGGTAAGGGTCATGGGCTGGGACATGGGGGAAGCCAGCGACTGATGATCGTTGACAAAATTACCCACGGAGCTGGAGTTTCGTGACATAGGGAGGAGAGGGGCTGATGATCGTTGACAAAATTGCTGACGCTGCTGGAGTTGCGAGACATCTGGCTGCCACAGCCGGAATCCATTCCGCCCGAGTCGCCGAAGGACATCTGTGAGGGCTGTCTTTGCTGTTGAGGGTGGTTGCTGGCGGCGCCCATGACGTTGTGTTGCTGTTGTTGTTGTAGCGTTCGTTGTAGCATCTCTGCGGAAAGGGGGAGAGAAAGACAGGGATTTGAATGATGTATTGTCTGGTGGAGTGTTGTGGGGTGGTGTGGTGTTGTGGGGTGTGGGATGTAGTGGGAGGATGGGGTGTGGTGGTGTGGTGTAGTGTGATGTGTGGGGTGGGTGTTGTGGGAAGGTGGGGTGTGGTGGGAAGATAGGGTATTGTGTGGTGTTGTAAGGTGGAGTTAGATGGGGTGGGGTGGTGTGTTGCTTTATTGCGTTGCGTTGCATTAAATTGACTTTGCTTTGCAATGTGTTGTGTTATAATATCTTGTATCATATTGTATTGCATTGAAGCGGACCCTATTCAAAACTAATTTTTTGTCATGGACAATTTTGTTATCTTAGTATCTTTCCTTTCTACTAATACCTTCACAAAATTAATGTGCATACATTCCATGTATCATATCTCCACCCCCTCCACCACCCTTTCCCAGCTTATCATACTCATGTTCAAATATATTCATACACGCACATCATTAATATGTGCACTCACACCCCCACCCCCTCATCCACAACACTTTTTGAACATATGCTCAAATGAAGCCATACATGCACCTATACTTTATGCATACCTCTCCCCTTTCTCCCTCCAACCTACATGGTATAAAGTAACCTTCACTTCTCCCTCTCCCATCCCCCACCTCACTTCACCTTATCCCTCACCTCACCCCAACCACCTACCAAACTCATATGCATGCATTTCCACAAAAGTAACAGGACTGTGACTGTATACATTCACAAAATAACCTTCCCCCCCCCAATATCCCAAATCCCCTTCCTCCCCCCACCCCTCCCTCCCCCCACCCCTCCCCCCACCCCTACCCAAACTCACCTGCATTTCTTCAGACGTAGGCTGGCTGTGGCTGTCATGGTAATGTTCGTTCAGAAACCTCTGCATGTCGTCAGGAATGATCAGGTCTTCACTGTCCTCCAACAAGCGATCGTCCAGCCCTGCCTCAGGGTCCAAGTCCTCTGCAAAGCTGTAGCCAGGAGACCCATGCTCACTGTGATGCTCTGGCACCGAAAAATCAGTCATGCTGCTCTGCGAGGAATGGAAGTTGCCGTTTTTCAGAGTTCGCATGTTGGGTGGCATGGAGTGGGGCTTCATGGTGTTGAGGCTGTTGAAACGCTGCAAGCGCCTGAAGGATTCGAACTCAGGGTCATCTGGTTGGCAAGGGTCACTTGAGCGACGGTGATTTTGTCCTGAGATGTCGTCTGGGTGCGGGGTACAGTTCGGGTTGTTGGTGTTGATGTTGTTGTTGTTGTTGTTGTTGTTGCGTGCTGCGTTGTGGTGGTGGAGGTGGTGGTTGTTGTTGTTGCCGCTGCTGGCGTCATATTCCTTTCTGGCAGCAAAATACCTGTAGGGTGGTAAAATAATTTTCAAGTTTTTAAAAGAAAGGGCTGGTTGAGAAGGTTTGGAGACAGATATAACAGACACAAGGGCATGCATGCATGCATGCATGCACGCATGCATGCACACACACATGCATGCATGCACACACACAAACACACACACACACACACACCACACACACACAGAAAAACAAATAAAACATCAACTAAAAGATAAAAGAAAAAAACTGAGAAAACCAATTAAAAAACCAAACCAATGAATGAAGTAACAAATGAGACACAAGCACACATAACTAGAAAAATAAATGCAAAATAAATAACTAAAAACCAACCCACCAACCCACCCACCCACTTACCCAACCAACGAACGAATCCACACACCAGCCAGCCAGCCAGCCAGCCAGCCAGCCAGCCAGCCAGCCAACCAACCAACCAAACAACCAACCCACCAACCAACCGAACCATACCATCAACCCATACCACCAAACCCACCCATCCACGCACCCTACAAAAACCAAACTCCACAGCACACAAATCCAACATCACTCAGCCAGGATTGCTAAATTTAGCATGCCCCTTCCTTTTACCAAGTCCAAGTGTGGTCAGTGCCTGCTATAATTAGCACCAGCTGGCCCCAACTGGGCTGGGATGGGACGGAATAATTAGCAGTTGAGAGGAGCTGAAAGTGGGGGAAACTGACAACTGTGACTCTCTAAATGCAGCCAAAGCAATCCTCACCTTGCCAACCTCTCATTGGAGTATTTGTTGGGAGGACTCTGTAGGTGAGAAGAAGGAGGAGGAGGAGGCTGCTGACCCCCCACACTGCAGCTACGGAGGTTGGGCTGCGAACCCAGGTGAGCTTTCTGCATCATGGCCGACATGGCTCCCACGTTGCAGTTGCTGCTTTCGCTGGAACGACGCGAACAGCTGGTGGAGTTGGTGGAGCTAGCCTGCTGAGGACGATTGCCTGTGATGTCGTACTCATAGGGAGAGTTGTTGATGCTCAGGCGGTTGTTGGACACCTGTTGAAAGAATTTGTTTGGGAGATTAAGAAGGAGGGGTGGTAGTGTGGTTAATTAATATAAAGCGTTTTTGCCTAGCCATACAGACAAGTAAACTGTGGTTCTGGGTTCTATTTCCAGCCTCATCCATTTTTCCTTCCCAGTTTTGACAGAAAAAAAATCATGGTGACCTCAGATTTGGTTTGCCCAAACACTTCTGTGCCTGTGGTGAGTTTGTGCCAAAGCCTTTGGGGTTGGGGGTTTTGCAGGGGGACGGTTGTTGGAGGGATGTTGTGGTTGCCACCTCAGGTGGGTGACTCAGTCTGGCTCCACGACTGAGCTAATACTGTCGTTAGTAGGGGGCTTAGTAGGTGGTGTCCTCTGTATGTTAGCTCAGAACAGGCACCACTGAACACCACTAAAGTGACCCAGCAGAAGTGCAGGGCCCCTCTGGCTGGTGGCCCGGCAACGGCCTAATATTGGTGGGGTCCCTGTGGTCTCCTGACCCTGAGGATGAGACACAATGAATCAGAGTATGGCTGCAGCAGGTGCATGGGAATGAGAGGCATGGGAGCAGCAGGATGGGGACATCACAGAAGACGAGGCAGCAAAAAAAAAAACCAACAAAAAAAGGTGGATGAAATGAGGACAAAACCGTTGGGAATGAACTAGAAAACTTTCATGGTGCAATACCAAATCCTGACATAGGTTCCACACAGAATTCAGACTGCAATGACCCAATCCTGACTTAGTTTGGCACAGATTTAGGACTGACCTGGGAAGCCTCTGAAGATCGCCTGGAGGACATCTTGCTGCCCACAGGGGGAAGGGGCTGCTGTCTGACCTCATGCTGCTCATGTAGGAACTCAGCGTGCTGGTCGTGCTGTTCCGACGACTGCCCGGCATGATCAGGTGGGTCTGGTGGTCTCGACCTGAGAAAAAGAACCATCCATCAATCGATCGATCAAGAAATCTATCAATCAACCAATCAATTAATCAATCAAGCAAGCAAGTAGGCAAGTAGGCAAGAAAGAAAGTGACTTGGTAACCAGTTAGCCAGTCAATCAGTCTACCAGTCGCTTGGTCATGAACTGGGAACAAAATTATCCTTATGAACCAACCAAGTAACCAACAACCAACCAACCAACCAACCAAACCAACCAACCAACCAACCAACCAACCAACCAACCAACCAACCAGCCAGTCAGCCAGCCAGCCAGCCAGCCAGTCAGCCAGCCATCCAACCAACCAACCAACCAACCAACCAACCAACCAACCAACCATCCAATCAATGATGAACATAAAACTCCTAAGCAGTGTACACATATGTGACTTGAGGTTTTTGTGGCTTCATCCTTCAGGGCAAAACAGGTAAGAACATTTCTGTTGACAGTGTGACTCACCTCCGAAATCAGGATGCCGCTTGGTCGAAGAACTGGGTCCACCTCTGTTGAGGGCAGGTCGTCCAC
>CM060338.1:32413663-32416163 GCA_030674155.1 Stramonita haemastoma | reverse complement strand
ACGGGGCCTCGGCGTATAGTCTCATCCAAAGACTTTTCAGGAGGCAATGACAACAGCAACAACGACGACAACGACGAAATATAAATGACAACGACGATGATGATGATAACAATGAGGATCAACCAGAAACATGCGGGTACCTTCACCAGGTCGTCCTGACAGTCAAACTCCCGGGAGCATCCCTCCCAGTGACAGTTGGTCTCCGTGAAGTCAGGCTCTCCCTCCTGAGGGATATGGCTGGCCCCATACACCTCCCCCATCTCCTCCTCCTCCTCCCCCTCCACCTCTGCAAGCAAACGTGGTAACGTTCTAAGAATGATACAAATAATTGTTGTTGTATCTCTGTTGCGTTTACTTGTAGGTGAGAAATCAGACAGATTTTGCAATATTATGTACACGCGCGCGCGCGCACGCACGCACGCACGCGCACACAACACACACACACATATATATATGTATGTGTGTATGTATGTATATGTATATATATATATATATGTGTGTGTGTATATTATATATATATATATATATATATATATATATATATATATATATATATAGTAAAATAATAATAAAAACACGACTGTGTTCAACTTCATTTCTTTATTTGACAGCAAATTTTCGCTTCTATTCTGAAGCTTCATCAGGCTGAATAAATAACAATTGTAAAGCGGTGCCCAGCAGAACTGTGGGTTTTTATCAAGTCAACTATATATATATATATATATATATATATATATAAATATATATATATATATATATATATATATATAAATATATATATATATATATATATATATATAATATATATATATAATATATATATATATATATAATATATATATATATATATATATATATATATATATATATATAATATATACACACACACACACAACAAACAAGGCTGGATTTTAAAATGTCATTAGTAGGCTTCTGCCAAAGGGAGAGACGGAGGTCATTCCAGATCGATGGACCAGAAATAGAGAAAGAGTGAGGCCTGACAGTGGATTGGTTGAATCTAGGTATTCCTAAGAACAAGGTATCTGCAGCAGAGCAGAGGGAACGAGGAGTGTACAAGTGAAGGCATTCACAGAGGTGCTGTTTTGTAGAGACATTTGTAACAAAGGGTACTGTTCTTATAATTTACTCTCTGTGGCGCATGCAGCCAGAGGAGAGATCGCAAGAAAGGAGTAATGTGCTCAGATTTTTTTTCTTTCTGAGGACCAGTTGAGCTGCAGAGTTTTGTATACATTTTGCAAGCAATAGTTACTGTAAATGTTTGTAGGAGTATACATGAAGTTTATCTGGCCTTGATCCATCCATCCATCCATCCATCCATCCATCCATCCATCCATCCATCCATCCATCCATCCATCCATCCATCCATCCATCCATCCATCCATCCATCCATCCATCCATCCATCCATCCATCCATATGTGCAGTGTGCTAACGGCATCCTCTGTCACTGACCTATACTTTCTGCCTCCTTTTTCATCTTGGGTTTTTTGCCCTCTCCGGAATCCATTGTGCTGCTGACAACACTACTGCCTGCATCTTTCATTGTGCTGGTGATCTGCAATAACATCAATAGCAATATTGTCAACAGTAACAACAAAAATTACATCAACAGCAATATTGTCAACATTAACAACAACAGCAGCATCATCAACAGTAACCACACTGCTGCCCAGCTCCTTCATTACAACAACAGTATTATCAGCAACAACAATAACAACAAAAAGCAGCAGCAGCAACAACAACAACAATAGCAACATCAACAAAATAACAGCAACCGCACCATATAAAACAATATCCTCAGTATAATTTTCTTCCTTACTACTGTAATTGCTCTCACCAGTATTGATGATAATATCTCAACATAATGAACAAAGACAGGAAGAATGATAAAAACGTATTCAATGATACCAATATCATAATTTAAGACTGATTTCTCGCTTCCAGCATTTTTATTTCATTTGTTGATGCACATGCATTCAGCAGACACCCCCTGTCCCCCCCTGCCCCCTTCAAACATACACACTGTCTGCCTGTCTTATTGTTATTGTTTTTCTCTATATATACTAAAGTATATATATATAGTATATATACTAAAATATAAAATATAAAATATAAAATATATACTAAAGTAAAAAGGGGGGACGGATAGCCTAGTGGTCAGAACATTGCGCTGGCAATTAGACGACCCGGGTTCGAGTCCGGTCGAGGAGATTTTTCTCCTGGAGTTAACATCAGTACTGACTCCACTCTCCCCAAAAGTCCTTCGGATGAGACTTTAAACCGAGGCCCCGTGTGTGAACGAACGCAGAACACCTTGTGCACACGTTAAACCCTGTTCCGCTTTTAGTAAGGGTAGGCCATCGTGTGCCGGTGGGAACAGATGACATTTAAAAAAACTGCATACACATGAGGACTGGATGAAAAAAAGCACAAGAGTGTTTATTCCATTATCCTCGATATGAAAGAATAAATCAAGCTCTC
>CM060338.1:32406163-32408663 GCA_030674155.1 Stramonita haemastoma | reverse complement strand
TGTGTGCGTGCGTGTTTTGTGTGTGAGTGAGTTTTGTTTATACATGGTTTATCATAGAGTTGGTGAGGTTTTTTTTTTTCTTCCAATATTGCGACAGGTGAATTAGATATTCCAGAAATATTACATTGATACTGAATCAAGACACGTGCCAGTGTCAAATGGATGAGCCACACTAGATTTTCCTATTTGGAAATAAAACCCCATTTAGTCACTTCAGCAGTTCTAACTTATCACGAAAATAAATGAAAATCCCGGCTATTTGGTAAAAATCGAGCATTCCTAAACATATATTTATATTACTTTCTTGATAAAACAGTATACATATACTTGAATATTTACGCCATTATATATAATATTATATATATATATATATATATATATATATATATATATAAATATATATATATATATAAACAATACCTATATATATTTTGAAAAAAAACACATATATTTGATTAGTTACGTCACAAATGCGATAAAAAGTAAAGACACCAAACGCATGGGGTTTTTTTTGTTTGTTTTTAAATGTACTCATCTCTAAAATTTTCGTCATATTTTTTACTGCTGTAAAAAAATATAAACAACCATACACTTACTATATTATATTCCAGAAAAAGCAGTACATATTTACTACTGTTACATTATATTTAAACGTAATCAAAGTAAGAACAAGCCCAAACACGTGATAAATCATTTTTTGTTATCAAAAAGTACACACACTATAAGTGTTCCACAAACCCTCCTAAATATAATTTGCAGTAGCTATCTTTACTTGCTTGCGGACAAAAGTTATATGCGCGTATGAAAACTACTATACATTCACTTTAGATATACCATATACATAGAGAAACTATCATATTCAAGTGAATGTGCGCGTACGTGCATGCGTTAATGTGTACTCGCATGCCTGCATGTGTGTGTGCGTGCGCTCGTGTGAGTGTGTTGTGTGTGTGTGTGTGTGTGTGTGTGTGTTGTGTGTGAGTGAGTGCGTGTGTGTGTATGCGTGCGCGCGCGCGCGTGTGTATGCGTGCGTGCAGCGCGTTATGTGCTGTGTGTGTAAGTTAAGAACTCATGCAGTGGCAAATTTTGTTTGCAATCTAGATGTAAAAAAAAAACCCAATATATTATAGCGTTTCAAACCAAGTCTATAACTGTAGATTGTGGCCACAGTCCTTGCCGGGAAGGCAGGAAATTGAGTTAATTCCCCTGATTACCAGCATTACCGCCCCATGCAGGGCTCCCTGCTCCCCTAATAGCTCATATTTTCACTGACTTAAAACACATATGCCAAACGGAGCGCGAGGAACAAAACGCAAGAATGCGCTTATGTGAAAGCATGCGCGCGTGCACGCAACCACGCGCAAACAATTATGCATACTTTGCACACACTCGCACGCTTGGATGCGTGAATACGCATGCGCGCGTGCGTGCGTGTGTGTGCACACACACACATGCACACACACACACACACACACACACACACACACACACACAACACAACACACACCACACACACACACCACACACACAGCATGCACACAGACACGCGCGCACACACACCGCACACACACACGCGCACACACAAACTCACACACACACAAAACACACACACACACACACACACACACACACACACACACACACACACACACACACACACAACACACACACACACACAATGTTGTTAATATGTTTGGTAACATCACATCTACACACCGGAGATTTTTTCATTTGGTTGCTCAGCTAGCTAGAACTCCGAGGTTTTACCAATGGATAATATTGTAGCATATCCAACCGTCCATGGAATCGAACCCCAAACTGCACTACTTACATGTAACGCAGGTGACTTTCTTATTCATTTGATTTGATTTGATTTATTCTTTTATATCGAGAATGTGTGTTTTGTAAATCTTGCCATCTGTTCCCACCAGCACACAATAGCCTATTTCTACGAATAGCGGAACAGGCTTTAACGTGTGCGCAATATGTTCTACGAGCGTTCGCGCACGAGGGCTCGGTTTATAGTTTCATTCGAAGGACTTTTTTTTTAAAAATTGAGTGGAGTCAGCACTAATGTTAACTCCAGGGAAAAAAATCCCTTTTTCTCCTTCTTCTTCTTCTTCTTCTTCTTCTTCTTCTTCTTCAAGTTTTTTGTTTTGTTGTTGTTGTTGTTGTTGTTGTTGTTGTTTTTTTTCTTCTTCTTCTTCTTCTTCTTCTTCTTCTTCTTCTTCTTCTTCTTCCTCTTCTTCTTCTTCTCTGCATTCTTCTTCTTGTTCTTCTTCTTGTTCTTCTTCTTCTTGTTTCTTGTTTCTTGTTCTTGTTCTTGTTCTTGTTTCTTCTTCTTCTTCTTTCTTCTTCTTCTTCTTCTTCTTCTTTAATTTCTCAATTTCTTCGCAGTTCATCATTTCCGCCCCCTCCCCCCCTTAAAAAAAAGAAAAAAGAAAAAAGAATCCTATGCAGAAGTGGTGGAGATATCAAAGCAGATGGCGACCAAAGATGA
>CM060338.1:32388663-32398663 GCA_030674155.1 Stramonita haemastoma | reverse complement strand
GCCTTTTCTCTTCCTTACGTTATCAGACAGTTAAGTCAAGCGTACACATTTTTGGCGACAAAGGTGCAATGATTAGGCGTATCTGAGTTTTTCTCTCTTTTTTTCATGAATAATGGATTTTTTGGCTGCTTGTAGATTTATCAAAAGGCTTTTGGTTTCTTTGGTGTTATAGAGTGTGCAAACGCATGCAGAACATCTTGCCCAAACGTTAAATTCTGTTCTGCTTTTCGTAAGAGTAGGTATTTGTGTGCCCGTGGGAACAGTTGCCAAAATTTACAAAACTGCATGCACACAGGGACTGGATGTAAAAAAGCAGATGAGAGCTTATTCCATTATCCTCGATATAAAATATACATATATTTATAAAAGTCATATATATATATATATATATATATATATATATATATATATATATATATATATATATATATATATATATATATATATATACCGTAAAATCCCTAGCATACGCCCACCTCCCCTGTGCACTGATTTAGGGCAAAATTGGGGGGTGGGCGTTTCCTAGGGATTGACCCCTTTGCACAAAGTAATTTTTGTGCTCAACCGTGTAATTGAGTGAATACAAACCCCGAAAACATGTAAGTTAGGTCGTGTGAGTAGAAGTGAAGGAAAATAGAAAAAAATGGACTTTGAGGCAAAGAAGGCCAACGAGTTCCATAGCTTTCAGTTGTAGGTCCTTGTTTCGCAATACCCTGCCTTTAGATCTTTCATCTTCCAGATGATGCAGCACACCTTGGTCGACATGTTCAGATCTAACTGCTGGTCCTTTTGACAGTTTCTGTTTTTGTTTGTTTTTTCGGTACTGCTGTTCAAGTCTATCTCTGTTTTCACTCCATTCCCTGATCCTCTTCCTATCCACAGAAAATTCACGGGCACACTCCGAAATATTCCCACCTGCTTCTTATCCAGATACTGGAGGGCTTCCAATTTGAAAGATAAAATGTAAGACTATCCCTTCGGCATTTTGCAAAAATGGCACAGAGAGATTCAAGAACCAACTTCCGGTCATCAGGAAGCGTCGTCAAAGTACCGGTACATCACTGACAGACGAAAGACGTCAGTGGAACAAGCATGACGTAATTTTAATTCACCTTGTTGTGGATGGGTGGGAGTGAGGAGAGCGGACAGAGAATAAGAAAAAAAGGAAAGAAACACGAAAAGGTAAAAAAGGGGAATAAGATGACTTTTAGAACAGTCTGCACAAATCCTTGTGAAAGTGAGCATAGTCTCTTTGAAAAAAGCAGGGTGGGCGTTTGCTAGGTAGTTACCCCTGTGCACAACTTTTGGCCCAAAGTGAGGGTGGGCGTTTGCTAGATGGTGGGCTTATGCTAGGGATTTTACGGTATATATATATATATAATCACACACACACACACGCACGCACGCACGCACGCACGCACGCACACACACACACACACACACACACACACACACGCACGCACGCACGCACGCACACACCTCTCTTTTTCTCTCACATCATACAAAAGCAATGTGCTGTATTTTCGATTCACGCACATATAATTATCAGCTTTCGGCAGTTAATAAAAAGGCCTTTTCTCTTCCTTACGTTATCAGACGGTTAAGTCAAGCGTACACATTTTTGGCGACGGAGGCGCAATAATTAGGCGTATCTGAGTTGGGATTTCTATTTTTTATATAAAAAAGATTTTTTGGTTGCTTGTAGATTTATCAAAAGGCTTTTGGTTTCTTTCGTGTTACGGAGTGTGTTTTCTGTCTCTCAGAGAGAGAGAGAGAGAGAGAGAGAGAGAGAGAGAGAGAGAGAGAGAGAGAGAGAGAGAGAGAGAGGGGGGGGGGGGGGAAGAGAGGGGAGGGAGGGAGATATCTTCTTCTTCTTCTTTTTCTTCTTCTTCTTCTTCTTCTTCTTCTTCTTCTTCTTCTTCTTCGATTCTTCTTCTTCGCATTCTTCTTCTTCGCATTCTTCTTTCTTCTTCTTCTTCTTCTTCTTCTTCTTCTTCTTCTTCTTCTTCTTCTTCTTCTTCTTCTTCTTCTTCTTCTTCTTCTTCTTCTTCGCATTCTTCTTCTTCTTCTTCTTCTTCTTCTTCTTCTTCTTCTTCTTCTTCTTCTTCTTCTTCTTCTTCTTCTTCTTCTTCTTCTTCTTCTTCTTCTTCTTCTTCTTCTTCGCATTCTTCTTCTTCGCATTCTTCTTCTTCGCATTCTCTTCTTCTTCTTCGCATTCTTCTTCTTCGCATTCTTCTTCTCTTCTTTTTCTTCTTCTTCTTCTCTCTCCCTACACTTTATCTTCTAAGTCCATCCCTCTTCCCTCCTACTCCTCCCGCTTCTAAAAAATATCTTTTTCCTCCTCTATTATCCTGGACCCCAACTGACCAACTAAGTGACGCACTTCTCACGACCAGGAGAAAAAGTAGGCCTGGTTTTTAGATACCATGTGCCAATGGCCACTGACAATGACACCGCTGTTGCAACCAGCATGCCTGCTTGCCTGCCAGCCTGCCTGCTTGCCTGCCTGCCTGCATGCTTGCCTGTCTGTCTGCCTGCCTACCTGCCTGCCTGCCTGCCTGCCTGACTGACTGACTGTGGAGATTTATTTATCTTTATTTTATATTTATACCACTATAGGAGATTTCTCTGCCTGAAATTTGGGCTGCTCTCCCCGGGGAGAGTGCGTTGCCACAAGTGAAGCGCTTACCCCATTTTTTTTTTTTTATCCTGTCTGCAACTGTATTTGTTTCCCTATCAGAGTGGCTTTTTTCTACAGAATTTTGCCAGGGACAACCATCTTGTTGCCGTGGGTTCTTTTACGTGCGCTAAATAATGATGTGTAACACACGGGACCTCGGTTTATCGTCTCATCCGAAAGACTAGCACCCAGACCACCATTCATTATGTAATGGATGGGGGAAAATTTTTGGGCCCAAACGGGATTTGAACCAGCACACACACCGACCCGGACTTTTCACTTTCTAGACAGGCGCGCTATTACCTCTAGACCACCGACCCACCAGGCATACAGATACAGGCATGTACAGTGTTAGACGGTAAGGTTACGGTCACAATTTTAATAAATCTGGACATCTGTGCTTTTTATGTTGTGATCCGTGCTGTTATTGTTCAGTTCGTGTGTTGTAATAATAGTCTGTGATACATGATGTGGGATTTTTGTTGTTGTTGTTTGTTTACTGCATTTATGTATGGTTTGTAACCAATATGAATTTGTTTGTGTGATGATAAGATATTTCAACTGAATTGAATATAATAAATTGTTGAAATATAATGTTACGATTAAGTTGACCTTTGCCGTGTGATATTTGTGTATGTTGTTAACAAGAGTGTGTGTGTGTGTTGTGTGTGTGTGTGTGTGTGTGTGTGTGTGTGTGTGTGTGTGTGTGTGTGTGTGTGTGTGTGTGTGTGTGTGTGTGTGTGTGTGTGTGGTGTGTGTGTGGTGTGTGGTGTGGTGTGTGTGTGGTGTGTGTGTGGTGTGTGGTGTGGTGTGGTGTGGTGTGTGGTGGTGTGTGTGGTGTGTGTGTGGGTGTGGTGTGTGTGTGTGGTGGTGGTGGTGGTGTGTGGTGGTGTATGGTGATGGTAGTGGTGTGTGTGTGTATGTTGTGTTGTGTTGTGTTGTGTTGGAAGGCTTTATTCAGTTGTACAGCTGCCTTCTTACCCTTTGTTGCTAAATGCTCAGTTCCTTTCTTCATGCTAATCATTGTCGTAAATTAAACCCTAAGTAACAATAATTATTTACTACTTCTAGTTTTTTACCATCAAAAACCCATTACTCGCTTTGGGCTAAAAAAAACCAACACCTTTTCTAAATACCATGACTTGTGTTTTATTCAGTGATAACATTTAATTCATTTCCTTAAAGCATCTATGTAATACATTTAGTTGGTTTTGAAGGCCACCTGGAGTTGTTGATAACAAAGCCACATCATCAGCAAAAAGTAGAATAAATAGTTCAATACCGCCTGGGAGTATTTGTATACGATGCTTACCTTCAGCATTCATGTGGTCAGCCAGCTGATTTATAAAAATAGAGAATAATGTAGGGCTCAGTACACATCTTTGCCTGACACCAAGTGGGCTTTCAAAAAATCCGTAAACTCATTTTTTGCACGCACACTGACACGAGAGAGAGAGAGAGAGAGAGAGAGAGAGAGAGAGAGAGAGAGAGAGAGAGAGGAGAGAGAGAGAGAGAGAGAGAGAGAGAGAGAGAGAGAGAGACAGACAGACAGACAGACAGACAGACAGACAGACAGACAGACAGACAGACAGACAGAGAGTTGTGTGTGTGTATGTGTGTGTGTGTGTGTGTGTGTGTGTGTGTGTGTGGTGTGTGTGTGTGTGTGTGTGTGTGTGTGTGTGTGTGTGTGTGTGTGTGTGTGTGTGTGCTTGAGAGTATTTGTATGTGTATGTGCGCGAACGTGGTAGGAGATAGATAGACAAATAGATAGATAGATAGATAGATAGATAGATAGATAGATAGATAGATAGATAGATAGAGAGATAGAGAGATTAGAGAGACAGAGACAGAGACAGAGACAGAAAGACAGAGACAGAGACAAAGAGACAAAGAGACAGAGAGACAGACAGACAGGGAGACAGACAGAGACACAGAGAGAGATTGTGTGTGTGTGTGTGTGTGTGTGTGTGTGTGTGTGTGGTGTGTGTGTGTGTGTGTGTGTGTGTGTGTGTGTGTGTGTGGGTGTGTGGTGTGTGTGTGATAGGTGTGTGTAGAGTGTGATGTGAGTAGATAGGGGTGGGTGAGAGATGTGTACCAGGGCCTTTTTCAGCAGTTCCTTGTACTAGGTCAAAATGTCGACAAGATTGTCATCAGCAAGGCAAAGGTATTTTCTGACCACCTTTGTCCATAAAATGTCGCCTGGGGTGTGATGTAAAAATGTGTGTGTGTGTGTGTGTGTGTGTGTGTGTGTGTGTGTGTGTGTATGTGTGTGTGTATGTGTGTGTATGCTTGTGTGTGGGTTTGAGTGTGGTGTGTTTGTGTGTGGTTTTGAGTGTGTGTGTGTGTGTCTGTGTGTGCGTGCTCACACACGTGCGCGCGCGAGCGTGTGTGTGTGTGTGGGAAAGAGAGAGACAGAGAGAGAGAGAGAGAGAGAGAGAGAGAGAGAGAGAGAGAGGAGAGAGAGAGAGAGAGAGAGAGAGAGAGAGAGAGAGAGAGAGAGAGAGAGAGAGAGACAGACAGACAGACAGACAGACAGACAGACAGACAGACAGACAGACAGACAGACAGAAAGACAGACAGACAGACAGACAGACAGACAGACAGACAGACAGACAGAGACACAGAGAGAAGAGAGAGAGAGAGAGAGAGAGAGAGAGAGAGAGAGAGAGAGGAGAGAGAGAGAGAGAGAGAGAGAGAGAGAGAGAGAGAGAAATCATACAGACACAGACACACGCAGAAATCACACACACACATGCACACACACACACTTACACACATACACACACATACACACACACATACAAACACACTTACACACACACACACACTCTCTCTCTCAATCTGTTACATTTACAACAACAACAACAACAACAACAAACAAAAACACCTGGCATATCATACCATGCAGTACACAACACACACACACAAAAAAAGAAAAACCTACCCCAAAGTTCTATAAGCTGAAAAGACACATAATTATAATCATATTAATGAATGGGAAACTTCCAAGACTTAATGCCCCATTAAAACATAATTAACACCGTAAGTCACAAATATAAACACCTCATCATTTTCCGCCTACAAACGAGGGTACCATCTGTTGATAGTCTTTTTGACAGATTGCAACCTTAACTTTCCTTCACCCCCACCCCCCTTCCCACCTCCTCCTTCCATTCACCTTTTCCCTTCCCCCCTCCCCTTCCTCCGTCCCATTCTAAGTTCTCGTGCCTGCCCCAACAACACACACACACACACACACACACACACAACCACACACACACACACACACACACACACACACACACACACACACACACGCGCACATACACATAAACACGTACACACGCACACACACACACACACACGTACACATGCATACACACGCACACATACAAACACACACAAGCACACACAAGCACACATAAGCACACACACACACACACATACACACACACACGCACACACATACATCTTGCACACACGTTAAATCCTGTTTCGCTTTTCGTAAGAGTAGGCCATCGTGTGCCAGTGGGAACAGATGTCATTAAAAAAAACTGCATACACACGGGGACTGGATGTAAAAAAGCACATGAGTGCTTATTCTATTATCCTCGATATAAAAATAAACACACACACACGCTCACATACACGCACGCACGCACGCACGCACGCACACACACACACACACATACACACACCACTCTCTCTCTCCACACACACACACAACATACACACCACACAACACAAGCACACACACACACACACTCACACACACACACACACACACACACACACACACACACACACACACACACACACACACACACACACACACACCACTCTCTCTTCATCTCTCTCTCACACACACACTCTCACACACACACATACAATACACACACATACACACACTACACACACACACACACACACACACACACACACACACACACACACACACACACACACACACACACACACAACACACACACACACACACACACTAATGATAAACATCAGTGAATTCCGTCAAGTGAAAAAGCAGGAGCAGACCAATCCTCTCCCTCTATCGTCCTTTCTTATGTCTGAGAGAAGGGTGGCGGTGGTAGGGGTACGGGTGGGTGGGTGGAGATCGTGTGTGTGTTTGAGTGTGTGTGTGTGTGTGTGTGTGTGTGTGTGTGTGTGTGTGTGTGTGTGTGTGTGTGTGTGTGTGTGTGTGTGTGTGTGTTTGAGTGTGTGTGTTTGAGTGTGTGTTTGTGTGTTTGTGTGTGTGCACGCGCGCGTGCGTGCGTGCGTGTGTGTGTGTGTGTGTTAGAGTATGTGTGTGTGTGTGTGTTTGAGTGTGTGTGTGTGTGTGTGTGTGTGTGTGTGTGTGTGTGTGTGTGTGTGTGGTGAGTGAGAGAAAGAGAGATAGAGAGACAGAAAGAGACAGTGGGACAGAGAGACAGAAAGAGACAGAGACAGAGACAGAGAAAATGACAAACAGGCATAGAGACAGACATACATAGAGACAGACAAATAGACACAGTCACACACACGCACACGTATACACACACACACACATACTCACGCACACGTTCACACACATAACACACACACACACACACACCGGTATGAAAACAGGCATATTTTATATTTTAAGGCTGTTGAAATCATGTTAGTAAATAATTTTGGTGATTTTTTTTTCCTTATATAGATGACTCGAAGAAAAAAAGCAAATCAATGCTTATTCAAAGTACCATCTGGAAATAAAAATTTGACTTTGACTTTGACACCCCCACTCTCAGCCAAGAGGTCACAAGGACAGTCAGTGTTGATGTTCTCCAAAGCCCAACTAGCCCCCAGGGCTGCAGCACATAAGGACTGTGCAAGTCAAGCCTCCTAGTCAGAGTCATAGTCGATCACTAAAAGACTAAGCTGTAAAGTGGAATTTTCATGAGTGGGAAAGCCACTGGTCATACAGCATCTCACTTTGCTGTTGCCCCCAGTGTTAATGGTTTAATCAAGAACTGTGATAAAGCCCTGGCGCTCTGTTCTTATCTTGACTTAGAATTAGGCTATTCTTCGCTGGTTTGCTTACCTCTAACTCTCATCTATGAGCTTTTGAGCTGCTACTCATACAAAGTCTTCTCCATTAATCAGGAAGGCTGGCACCCAAAAATGTGTATGTATTTAATCTTATTGTTGTTCTTCTTCTTGTTGTTCTTCTTGTTCTTGTTTTTCTTCTCCATCACCATTATATACTCCTCCTCCTCCTTCTCCTCCTCCTCCTCCTCCTCCTCCTCCTCCTCCTCCTCCTCCTCCTCTTCTTCTTCTTCTTCTTCTTCTTCTTCTTCTTCTTCTTCTTCTTCTTCTTCTTCTTCTTCGCAATTCTTCTTCTTCGCATTCTTCTTCTTCGCATTCTTCTTCTTCTTTGCAATTCTTCTTCTAGCAATTCTTCTTCATTATCTTCCTCGAAAACTCAGACAGAAACTACTGTTTTCTGTCATATGAGCAAAAAGGCGTTCGCTGCTGTTGAACACCTGGCAAGTCAGGCCCAGCGCAGCTGACTTCGGCATGGTAGGAACTGTCATCTCTGAAGTCTTCCTGGGGGATAAAGAGGCAGGAGAATGGACCAAGAAGGCAGAAAATAGACAAGAAGGTGACAGGAAGAAAAGGAACAAGGAGAAAAAAAGAGAGGAATCGAAAAAGGGAATTCCTGGCACAGAATTTCCAGAAGGTGGGGATGTTGTTTATAGTGACAGCCCCCTCCATCCCCTCCATGACTATCCCAACGGGGGAGTATTGAATCTGATATGATTGACAAAACATCTACAAGATTTAATGTTTTCAGAGCTTACAAGGTTTCCTAGCAGAACACAAGACTTTTGTCAGTCATGTAACCGGACGCAGTTATAATATATGCCTCCAAACTTTGTCAGTCTTCTAAACGGATGCAGTTATAATATATATATACGCCTCCACATTTTCAGTGACGAAAATATCCATCAGCACAGGATGGGCTTATTTCCACCCAAAGTTTATGATTTTAACCTAGAAAAAAAGTCTCCTAGGAGATAGGTAGGCTACTGCCAATTTCTTTCCACCAGCTGTTCACACTTCCTGTTACGCATGCGCAAAGCCTAATATACGCCCTTGCCGCTTCCGATCACGCGAAAAAACCACACACACTGATTGAACTCTTCAAAGCAGGACTTCGCTTAGTGTACCTAGGAGATGCGCTTCCTGATTTAGGTCAGGTCAGGTCAGGTCAAGTCAAATCAGGTCAGGAAAGGTCAAAGGATTTTTTTTTATATGTTTGATGAGGTCATAGCAAGCCATGCTACCTGTCAGGAATACTGGGTAGTCAAGTAGTAATGCCTTAAGGAAAGTAGCCCAGATGGCCTTTCCCTTATAGTTCTAACTGAAGCAGTGGCGTGGGCGTTAAAATGACGGAATGGGGGAGGAGGAGGGAGGGGAGGAAGTTTTGGTGAGTTCACACTTTACTTAGACACTGGTGAGAATCTCTTTCTGTCTGTCTGTCTCTGTCTCTTTCTCTCTTTCTCTCTCTCTTCTCTCTCTTCTGTCTCTCTCTCTCTCTCTCTCTGTCTTCTTCTGTCTCTCTGTCTCTCTTTCTGTCTTCTGTCTGTCTCTTTGTCTGTCTGTCTGTCTGTCTCTGTCTGTTTTTCTCTGTCCTCTCTGTCTGTTTTGTTTCTTCTGTCCCACTGTGTGGTGTACTTCTATACCAGACCTTATGTACTGTGAACCAAGGTCTAGGTATTTTGAATTTCTGAGGAGAGAGTGAGAGAGAGAGAGAGAGACAGACAGACAGACAGACAGACAGACAGACAGACAGACAGACAGACAGAGACAGACAGAGACAGACAAAGAGAGAGAGAGAGAGAGAGAGAGAGAGAGAGAGAGAGAGAGAGAGAGAGAGAGAGAGAGAGAGAAGAGAGAGAGGAGAGAGAGAGAGAGAGAGAGAGAGAGAGAGAGAGAGAGACAGACAGACAGACAGACAGACAGACAGACAGACAGACAGAGACAGACAGACAAGAGAGAGAGAGAGAGACAGAGACAGAGACAGACAGACAGACAGACACAGAGAGCATCTGGCACTGCACGCAGTACCATATGTCGTATGTTCTATGCCTTATGTCATAAACCATCATTTCAAAATAAGCAAGGGATACATATATATGCTGAATGGCAGTCTGTAGAAGTTCAGATACTCCTTGACCCCGAAAGCTAAACGTGGATTGTGGCCAAAACCTCATTTTCACAACAGGAAGAAGAAGCGACAGGGGAAAAAGGGGGAAGGAACTCATGATATGCACAAAGCTT
>CM060338.1:32371163-32383663 GCA_030674155.1 Stramonita haemastoma | reverse complement strand
GTATGAACAGGGTAGAATAATGGTGCACATAAGCCATCTTATGAATGTTTGACTTCTGGACAGATTTGCAAATCCATAAACAAACACACACACACTCCTCCCCCCAAAAAACCCAATAAAACACCCAAACAAACAAACAACCTAACATAAAACAAAAAACAAAACAAAACAAAAAACAAAACATAACAAAAAGAAACAAACTAAACCAACAAACAACAAATCGATAATTTCACCCGCAGCCATTTGAGAAAAAAAATATTGACTAACTAAAAAATAACAAGGCTATGATTCACACAAACAAACACACATGTATATCTATTTAACACCTCTCTGTCATTTTCTTCGAGTCGAGTCAAAGCCATAACACCTCTCTAAGATGATAGGACGGATACAGCAAACCTGAAAATATCCTCAAAGGATTTTAATAAGAAGAAAAAGAATATCATAATTATATCGAAAACAAAAGACAACTAATTACCAATTCGTCAGTCGCGTTGTTTAGCCAGCCATGAAAGCTACATCATTACACGCCAACCATGGAAGCTACATTATTACAAACACCAAACCAGGACACAGAAAACGAAGTAAAGAATGACAACTGACTCTCCAGTTGAAAAAAAAAGAATATCACACAATCACAAAACCAAACCACTTTTTAAAAAAAATCTTGTCTATTCCAGGAGAAACACACACACACACACAATCTAATCCACCACACAAAAATACAGGCTATATATCTCGCTCTCCACACAAGCAGTGTCGTAGTATAGGTCTTGTAGTAGAAGATTCCTGGACTAGTTTTCAAGATTCTCTCTGTCTCTTCTTCTCTCTCACACGCGCGAAATACAAGCTATACCACACATTGACTTCTCACTGCGGTGTGCCTGCTACCACCCAAGTTCTTCCAACATACACACACGCACGCACACACACATACAGCGCAACACACAAACACACACACACGCACGCACGCACGCACGCACACACACATACACACACACACTCACAAAACGCAACACACACACAACACACACACACACACACACACACACACACACACACACACACACACACACACACACAAGCGCAACACACAGCAACACACACACACACACACACACACACACACACACACACACACACACACACACACACACACACACACACACACGCACACACACACACAGAGCGAAAGGGAGAGAGATACACAGACTCAGACACACACACAGTCATTCACAGGTTGTTCTGTCAGTGAAGATCCGAGACACTACTACGACAACACTCGACGGACTATGCATCAGAGGGTTGGGAGGTGGGGGGATTGGGAGTTCGGGGTGGGGGGTTGGGGGTTGGGGTGGGATGTGGAGTGGGGTGGGGGTGGGGTGTGTGGAAGGTAGGAGACAAGACGAGTCATCTCCAGTCATCTTTTAGTAGTAGTGTCCTTTTGTGTGTGTGTGTGTGTGTGTGTGTGTGGTGTGTGTGTGTGTGTGTGTGTGTGTGTGTGTGTGTGTGTGAGTGTGAGTGTGTGTGTGTGTGTGTGTACGTGTGTGTGTGTGTATACGTGTGTGTGTGTGTGTGTGTGTGTGTGTGTGTGTGTGTGTGTGTGTGTGTGTGTGTGTGTGTGTGTGTGGTGTGTGTGTGATATTGACTGAGTGATTGATAACGTTTACATGAGTAACAAAAAATATGACATTTTGTCTCGTTTACTTTACCCTGAAAAGGGTATCATTAATAATACTGAACGAAAGAGAGAGAGATGAAGATGAGATGAGAGAGACGAGAGAGAGAGAGAGAGAGAGAGAGAGAGAGAGAGAGAGAGAGAGAGAGAGAGAGAGAGAGAGAGAGAGAAGAGAGAGAGGAGAACAGACAGACAGACAGACAGACAGACAGACAGACAGACAGACAGACAGACAGACGAAGAAAACAGACAGAAAGAGACAGACAGAAACACAACAGAAACAGACAGATAGATAACAAAAATCCTCATTCTCCTTCTTTTAATCACTAGGCTACTCTTTCAAGTTACGTCTCAGATACAGAACAAGGGTAAGTAGGGAGGGGAAAAGGGGAGGGGGAAGGTTGGTAGGATGATGGTAGTGGTAGTAGTGGAACAAATGGCGAGTGGAGTCGTCCTGGAGTCCTCCTAGTAGGATAAGACAGTACAGTTAAAAAAAAAAGAGGGAGGGAGAGAGGGGCGGGGGGAAGGGGGGGGGGGAAGGGCTGGGGTGGGGGTGGGGGTGGGAGTCGAGGGGTGGGGCTGGTGAGGGGACCACCCACGTCCAACAAAACCCGGCCCCCATCCACAAGAAGCTGAGAGAGAGAGAGAGAGAGAGAGAGAGAGGATGTTGTCGTGTGTGTGTGTGTGTGTGTGTGTGTGTGTGTGTGTGTGTGTGTGTGTGTGTGTGTGTGTGTGTGTGTGTGTGTGAGTATTAGGGAAGGGTGGTGGTTGGTGAGTGTGTGTGTGTATGTGTGTATGTGTGCGCGCGCACGCGCGCGTGCATATTATATTCAATGCAAAAACGTACTTAAAGACAATGCAAGGGGGGGGGGGGAGAGAGAGAGAGAGAGAGAGAGAGAGAGAGAGAGAGAGAGAGAGAGAGGAGAGGAGAGAGAGAGAGGAGGAGAGAGAGAGAGGAGAGAGAGAGAGAGAGAGAGAGAGAGAGGAGAAGAAAACACTAAAAAGTCCCAGACAAAAACAAAGAAACAAAAAACTAGTGGGATTTTATTTTTCTAAAAGGAGGCAGGCAGGCAGGCCCAAGTTCATGCTTTCACGGGTAATAAAATAAATGACCTTATTAGCCGCACAGGCAGGGGGCGCAACTCAGATTACCTCCCTGGGTTTTCACTCCCTTTAATATGTTCCTCAGCGCTTCCCCAATTTCCCTTTGCTACAGGGTGAAAACCACTTCCATGATAATTGAAAATTTTCCGTTATGTGCTTTCGCATCAAGAGATAATAGAGAGAGACAGCTTGGTGCGATGATAAGTGAAATAGGATAATTTTCTGAAGTTGATTATTTTCTTGAAAATTATTTTGTTGTTCATTCGTTCGTTCGTTATGCCTTTGAACTGTGTGTACGTATGTAGACTCTAGGTCTGTTTCATTATATTCTGTCTGACAGGGGGAAAAAATAACCCAAACAAGCTATTTTGGCGATGTCAGCAAAAATTTTGTTGAGACAAGGGGCTATTATGTAAGGTCAAATTATTTCTAAACAAAATAAAAGCAGAGTTCTCTCTCTCTATCTTTCTTTCTCTTTATCTTTCTATCTCTCTCTGGGAAAAAAGTTATTTCACTGACTTAAAAAAATAGAGAAGTCTATCGTCATAAGATAACATATCCAGAAATATGGTAAATACAATTCTAATAAAACAAAAAATAAACAAATCAAGCAACTGACAATTAGAAATAATAAAAAAACAACAAAATCGATCACTAAATAGTAACAACTATGGTACGAATATAATATAAACAACAAACAAACAAATAAAGAAAACCCCGAACAACCTTATCCTCAAACAAACAAACAAAAAAACAAAAGAGATCGAACAACCATTACAAGCAAGCGAAACAACTCCACAGCCATAATAAAACAAAATTAATGACCTCATTAAACACACACACACACACACACACACACACACACACACACACACAGACTCACACAACACACACACAGACTCACACAACACACACACACTCACACACACACACACACACACGCACACACACACACACACACACACACACACACACACACACACACACACACACACACACATTCACACTCACACACACACATACTGCAGACAAGGGCGCTTAACTCAAATTCCTTTCATCCTCCTTCACTCCCCATGCTGTAGATCTGTCTTCCCACCTCAAAATACAGCTTCCATGAAATTGGAGAGAGAGAAAAATAAATCTGTAATGTGTGTGCTCGCATCACATTAAGAGAGGAAGCAGACGAGAGGAGGTGAGAGTCGGAAGAGGAAAGGTTAATGGCCTTTAGGGTCATGAACGTGATCATAATAAATAGAGCATCTTGACGATTTTCCTTTTCTGAAGCATGGGGAGAATGGGGAGGAGGGAGGAAGTGGGATGGGGGGTCTTGGGGGGGGGGGGGGGGGAGAGAAAGTAGCAGCGTGAATGTCATACATAGCTAGCTAGATTTCTGCTCTTCCCCATCCACTTGTCTATGATACATGCTACAAGTCTTCTAGGTGATTTTGTTTCTTTTGATAATCCTGAAATCAACGAGTAGACTTTTTTTTACAGACAAACTGGCAGAGACGGAGACATAATTACAGACAGACAGACAGACAGACAGACAGACAGACAGACAGACAGACAGAATAGACAGAGACAGACATACAGGCAGACAGACACACAAGGGGGAGAGAGAGATAGACAAAAACATACAAAAGACCGTGAGATTACACAAACACGCACGCTTACACAAATACGCACGCACGCATGCACGCACGCACGCACACACGCACGCAAGCACGCACGCACGCACGCACGCACGCACGCACACACACACACACACACACACACACACCACACACAACGAGTGTGTGTGCGCGGGGGGGGGGGGGGGGGGGGAGGGGGAGAGAGAGGGGGGAGAGAGAGAGAGAGAGGGGGGAGGGAGAGAGAGAGAATGAGAGAGAGAGACAGAGACAGAGACAGAGACAGAGACAGACACAGAGACACAGAGACACAGAGACAGAGACACAGAGAGAGACTCAGAGAGAGAGACAGAGACAAAGACAGAGACACAGACAGGCAGACAGACAGGCAGGCAGACAGATAGAAAGACAAACAGAGACCAAGACAAAGAAAGAGACAGAGAGAGACAGAAAGACAGAGAAATACAGACAGACAGACAGATACAGAAAGACAGAGACACAGACAGACAGAGACAGAAAGCCAAAGACAGACAGACAGAGACAGACAGATAGACAGAGACAGAGAGACAGACATATACATAGAGACCGATAATCAACTATCAGCCAAACAAAAAGCACTAGACCCGCAAGCCACAGAGAGACAGAAACAAAACAGAAAGACAGACAAAAAGACAGGACACAGACAGACAGACAAAGAGACAGGACACAAACAGATAGAAAGGCAGACTAAAAGGACATGACACAGACAGACAGACAGAAAGACAGACAGAAAGAGAGACAGGCAGAAAGACATGACACAAACAGAAAGACAGAAAATAATACAGGACATATAAAGACAGAAGGACAGACAGGACACAAACAGACAGAAAGACTGACAGAAAGACAAACAGAAAGACAGAAAGAACGCAAACAGACAGAAAGACAGGACGCAGACAGAAAGACAGACAGAAAGACAGACAGGACGCAAGCAGGCAGAAAGACAAGACACAAATAGAGAGAAAGACAGACAGAAAGACAGGACTCATACATACACACAAAACAGACACAAAGACAGACAGACAGACTTACAGAAAAACAGGATGGTCGGGAAAACCCACACAGGGACAAAAGCAGTTAACAAAACAAGTTGTGTACAGGCTGTCTCTGTCTCCACAATGAAAGGCTCACCGAGTTGGTTTCCCTCTCTCTTTCTCTCTTTCCCTTTTGTTACATTTCTACTTTTCTCTTTTTTTTTAACAGCCACTGGTAAGCTTGTTGTTTGAGTATCAGGTATACGCCATTCTTCTTCTTCTTCTTCTTCTTCTTCTTCTTCTTCTTCTTCTTCTTCTTCTTCTTCTTCTCCTCCTCCTCCTCCTCCTCTCTCCTCCTCCTCCTCCTCCTCCTCCTCCTCCTCCTCCTCCTCCTCCTCCTCCTCCTCCTCCTCCTCCTCCTCCTCCTCCTCTCCTCCTCCTCCTCCTCCTCCTTCTTCTTCTTCTTCTTCTTCTTCTTCTGATCCCTTTTCTTATCGATTTTTGCTGTTTTATTTTCAATTGTTTGTTATTCATCTCTCATCTTATCATCTCAGAAAGAAAGAAAGAAACAAACAAATGACGAAAAGCAATCAAAACAGTTGAGATGTGTCGCTGGTCTAGAGGCAACACACCTGCCTAGAAGGTGAAAAGTCCAGGTTTGAAGTGTGCACACACGTTAAATACCCGTTCCACAATTTGGAAGATCAGGCCACACTGTGTGCCGGTAGGAGTGGTAAAAGGTAAAAAAAGGTAAAGATGTCCCATAACCTGTGTGGTCGTAGGGGAGCGAGGCATCAGAGACCTCAGCTTCTCTAGGGGCCAGCATATCGAGGGCGGCGCCCATCTCCTCTCCCTCGCTGATTTACCTTCCCTGGTAGGGAAAGGGGAAGAGTAGGAGTGGACGACGACAAAATAAAAACCCAGCATGCATACGTGTATCGTGTTTAGACACCATCCCTGAAGAAAAACCGGGGAGCTGAGTCCCCAGGACGGTTTGGGGCTATAGACCTATATCGTGGCAATGTTCTGATGGCTCCTGCAACGGCACTGGAACCATCGATTGCCTTTCCAATGGACATTCCAGTGACACAGAGAGAGAGAGAGAGAGGAGAGAGAGAGAGAGAGGGAGAGAGAGAGAGAGAGAGGAGGGGGGGGGGGTGCTGTTGCGATGGGTAATAGCTTGTTCCTCCAAACTTACCCAGGCTTTGCGCTCTAGAGCCTAGAGCGCAACTCTAGTCTTCCGAGACTGACGGATGCTTGCTTACCTATGACTTCCAGAGGAAAATAATTATCCTATCATTGCATTAATTTGAAGAACTGTCCTCACGTTAACACTCAGTTTGATTTTCTGAGGTCACAGAGGGCTTTGAGGGAGAAAGAGGAGGAGACAGACAGACAGACAGACAGACAGACAGACAGACAGACAGCTGAGGATGTAGTAGGCTAACTTCGCCAAGGAAGCTGACAATAATGGCGGCTACCGACGCTAAGCAGCTTACTCTCCTTACTACAGGCGCCTGGGAATGACAGTTTCATGGCGTTAAGCGTTGGCTGAGACAGACACCTCGGGGGGCTGTGTTCAGCAAGACATGAAACGGGGACACCCTTTGCCTTCCTCTGTTGGCTTTTCCTACACTGAAAATAATATCGGGTGGACCTGTGGTCTAGAGGTTCAGTCTCTAAATCGGAATTCTCCTCCGCTGGGACGTTAATGTAATCACAAAAACAACTCTTTTTTTTAGGGGGGGGGGGGGGGGGGTATTTTGTACCACTTTATGTCACAGCAGATTCCTCTGCGTGAAATTTGGGCTGCTGTCCCCAGGGAGAGCGCGTCGCCACAAGTGCAGCGCCTACCCATTGCTTTCTTTTCCTGTCTGCAACTGTATTTGTTTCCCTATTAGAGTGGCTTTTTTCTCTACAGAATTTTGCCAGGGGCAACCCCCTTGTTGCCGTGTGTTCTTTTACGTGCGCCAAATAATAATGTGTAACATCAAGGGACCTCGGCTTATCGTCTCATCCGAAAGACTAGCGCCAAGACAACCACCTCATGGTCTAATGGATGGGGGAAGAGTTTTGGGCCCAAACAGGATTCGAACCACCGCACACGCTGACCCGGACCTTTCGCTTTCACAACTCTTATTCTTGTACGATTGGACTCCCATAATTCTCTTTTGGCTGATCTACAAGTGTCATCCATCCACCCCCTTCAAAGCACCATTAAAAAAAACACCCAACTCTGCAGCTTAACTTGTCCTAGCAAAGAAAAATATATATGAACACATCACTCCTCTCTTGCAAACTGTTCAGTGGTTGTTTGTGGCACAAAGAGTGACATAAAAGATCAGTTAAAAAAAATTTAAAAAAAGAACACACCACTACTTTCTAGCAAACTTTTCACTGGTTGTTCATGGCACAAAGAGTGGCGTAAAAGATCAGTATCCTCTGCTACAAATGTCTCCTACACAAGACTGCACCTTCCTATCTCTGTGACTGTCTTCATCTATACACTCCTTCTCGTTCCCTCTGTTCTGATGCAGATAGCCTATCTTGTGCTTACAAACGCCCAAACTCAAACAATTCACTTTCTTCTGTTGTTCTTTCACTGTTTCCGGTCCACATAGCCGTTGTTTTTTCACTATTTCCGGTCCACAAAGCTTTTATTTCACCATTTCTGGTCCTGTTATTTGGAAAGCCCCCCCCCCCCCCATCCTTTCGTCAAAAGCCTTCATTTTGACACTTACAATCCAGCCTCAAAGCACACGTAGTTATTTTTCCTACCTAGGATCTTCCCAACCAATCAATCTACCTGATATTCACCCCTACTCTCAAGCAGTCTTCTTCATCTCCATCACGTTGCCTTAGTGCGATACTCTGTGTGTGTGCGTGCGTGCGTGCGTGCGTGTGTGTTTGTGTGTGTTGTGTGTGTGAGAGAGAGAGAGAGAGGAGATGAGAGAGAGAGAGAGAGAGAGGAGAGAGAGAGAAGGATGAGATGAGAGAGAGAGAGGAGAGAGAGAGAGAGAGAGAAGAGAGAGAGAGGTGTGTGAGCGCGTGCGTGCTTGCATGCATTCTTGCGCGCGCGTGTGTTGCGTGCGTGCGTGCGTGCGTGTGTGTGTGTGTGTGTCTGTTCACATTAAAAAAAATCTTAGTTATGAATGGCCGCATGCGCATGCTTTATCTGAATGCAAGCACTTTGAGTTGTTTATTTTGCAAGATTCAACCTTTAAAAATTATTATTATTATTATTATTATTATTATTATTATTATTATTATTATTATTATTATTATTATTATTATTATTATTATTATCATTATTATTATTATTATTATTATTATTATTATTATTATTATTATTATTATCATCATCATCCTCATCATCATCATCATCATCATCATCATCATCATCATCATCATCATCATCATCATTATCATCATTATCATCATCATCATTTTAAATCTCCATCTTCTCCTCCTCCTTCTCCTTCTTGTTGCTGCTGCTGCTGCTGCTGCTACTACTACTACTACTACTACTATACTACTACTACTACTACTACTACTACTACTACTACTACTACTACTGCTACTGCTGCTGCTGCTGCTGCTGCTGCTGCTGCTGCTGCTGCTGCTACTACTACTACTACTACTACTACTACTACTGCTGCTGCTGCTGCTGCTGCTGCTGCTGCTGCTGCTACTGCTGCTGCTGCTACTACTACTACTTCTACTACTACTACTACTACTACTACTCCTACTACTACTACTACTACTACTACTACTACTACTGCTACTGCTACTGCTACTACTACTACTACTACTACTACTATCAATACTACCACCACCACCACCACTTCTACTACTTAGCATCTTTTAAAACTGAAACAAGCAGAGGGCTTTATTTTTCCTAGGGGGAATGGCTGTAACTTGGCCCTTATGTCCCCATTGTACGGTAGGAAGGGTGGGCGATTGTCTGTCTGACCTCCCAGAAAGTGTGTCAGTTTATTTATTCATTCCTTTCTTCTTTCAGCACTTCCACCGTCCGACAGTGCGTTCTTTGCTGCGATTTATGCACTTCCAGTGTCTCCCTATCTCTTTGTTTGTTCTCTGAGCGTTTCTCACCCCTTACCTCCCACAGAACCTCTCTCTCTCTCTCTCTCTCTCTCTCTCTTCTCTCTTCTCTCTCTCTCTCTCTCTCTCTCTCTCTCTCGCTTTCTCTCTCTCTCTCTCTCTCTCTCTCTCTCTCTCTCTCTCTCTCTCTCTCTCTCTCTCTCTCTCTCTCTCTCTCTCTCTCTCGCTCTCTCTCTCTCTCTCTCTCTCTCTCTCTCTCTCTCTCTCCTCTCTCTCTCTCTCTCTCTCTCTCTCTCGCTCTCTCTCGCTCTCTCTGTCTCTGTCTCACACACAAACATACATACATGCACGCAAAAGTGAATTGCAAAAACCCAACACAGAAAACTGTTTTGTATTCCTTTTCTCTCTCTCTGTCTTTGTCTGTCTGTCTGTCTCTCTAACTTACACACAGACACAGACACACAGAGACACACAGATACACAGACACAGACACACAGACACAGACATAGGCACACAGACACAGACACAGACACACAGATACAGACACACAGACACACACAGACACACACAGACACACACAGACACACAGACACACAGACACAGACACACAGACACACAGACACACACACACACACACACACACACACACACACACACACACACACACACACACAACACACACACACACACATGTACACGCCATGAATTCCATTACTATCGAAACCCCCCCCACAATAAATGAATGATAAAACAAAATGAATTATAAAAACCCTTACGCCATTAACTGTCTTTTAGTCTCTGTCTGTCTGTCTGTCTGTCTGTCTGTCTGTCTGTCTGTCTGTCTGTCTGTCTCTCTCTCTGTCTCTGTCTCTGTCTCTCTCTCTCTCTCTCTCTCTCTCTCTCTCTCTCTCTCTCTCTCTCTCTCTCTCTCTCTCTCTCTCTCTCTCTCTCTTTCCTACCCCTGTTTCAGTGTGTATCCTATTAAGCTCCATCCATCAGTGTGACAGGAAATGTGAACAAGATCCTCGCACGTTAAACGATCTTTACAGCTTTTCGCCTGTCACGAGGTCATACCTCCGACTGCCGATAGTCTCCCTTAGATAGAACCGCCATTTGCTAATTTGCGTATGGATAACTTGGGTGAACTCTTAAGATGGTCTTTGGCTTTTGTCTCTCTTTGTGTGTCTCTCTCTGTCTCTGTCTGTCTGTCTGTCTGTCTCTCTGTCTCTCTCTGTTTCTGTTTCTCTCTGTCTCTCCCTGTCTTTGTCTCTCTCTCTCTCTGTCTGTCTCTCTGCATGCCAACTATCATAACTGTCTTGTCTTTTTCTTAGGATACAGCCATTCAAAGTAAAACAATACAAAAAAAAAACCCAGACAAATAAAATCAGACATTTCTTTGAAGAAAAAAAGCCACAACAAAAAACCTGCACTGTCCTGAGAGCAACAATATATAATTATTTACCCATCCTAACAGCAGGCATGGCGCAGTGGTTAGCTAGTACGTTCGGTTACAGACTGGAAGGCCGTGAGTTAGGCCTACCGCGTCTGACTTCGGCGTGGGGGAGTATTGTTATTTTTTAAAAAAGTATCAATAAAATGCTTTAAAATGGACCCAGAAGGCAGAAAATAAACATAAATAAGGTGACAGATTAAAAAAAAGGAACATTAACAAGGCAGAAACAAAGAGAGGGACAGAAAAGAGGGAATTCCTTGCACAGGTTTTCTACAAGAGCCGCCGCTGTAGTCTAGTGGTTAGGGCGTTGGACTCGTAATCTAAAGGTTGCGGGTTCGATCCCAGCTTTCGGCTATGGCGTTGTGCCCTTGGAAAAGGCACTTTACGGCTATTTTCTCACCCCACCCAGGTGTAAAAGGGGTACCAACCTTGTGTTGGGGGTTAACCCTGCGATAGACTGGCGTCCTATCCAGGGGGGAGTCTATGGCTCTCAGTCCCTTAACGCCACAGAAACCGGGATAAGCACCGGCCTGATGAGCCTTAGGCTCGGGACAGACTTTAACTTTAACTTTCTAGAAGGTGGGGATGTTATTTACACGGACAGGGGTCCGGCATTCCCACAGGGAACCATTTTGAATGCTCATCCGCTCCAGTACAATTCAGATTTTAATGCTGCAGTAGCCAACATGAAGAGCTGCCCATGACAGTGGTGTTTTGTTCCTTAATTTCTTTCTTTGTTTGCTTTCTTTGTTTATTTGCTTGTTTATTTCTTTGTTTGTTTACGAAGGAAGCTTCACCACGGGGAAAATCTATATCTAATCTGTTTAAACTTCTACTAAACATATGCTTCGCGTTTGTATTTTGTTTATACTCTCTAGCGTTATTTCTTTCTGCTGTCAAATCCAATCTTACATGAATTGAATACAGATTCTTGGCATATCACACACACACACCACACACACACACACACACACACACACACACACACACACACACACACACACACACACACACACGCACGCACGCACGCACGCACGCACACACACACACACACAAATTAATGGCCATTAACCTCCATGAGCCACAAAGACGAGGCTCCTCTGTCTGTCTGTCTGTCTGTCTGTCTGTCTGTCTGTCTGTCTGTCTGTCTGTCTCTGTCTGTCTGTCTGTCTGTCTGTCTCTGTCTCTGTCTGTCTCTCTCCTCTAAACACCACCACTACTTGTACTTAAGAAACACAACACCACCAAAGACACTAAACTATACTCGTACCCAGGGAGGGACTGAAACGGCAGATATATCTAAACCCGCAACTCTTTAAAACGGACCTTTAAACCAGTTCCTAAGACGTTAAAAGTGTGGCGACAGGCGCCATAGCCAGCCTCACAATACCTGAAAGCTGTGAGGACAGGTGCGAGATTGGAACCCTAGACGCCCAGAGGCCCTCAGAAGACCATTAAACCCCACTGTCTGTCTCTCGTCTCTGCACCTTCCATCTGCCCTCATGGCGCCTCGCCTCACGCGACACATTGACATACTGGTGGCCACAGGTAGGGATTTATTTAGC
>CM060338.1:32354244-32356744 GCA_030674155.1 Stramonita haemastoma | reverse complement strand
ATGATTATTCTTAACATGATATCACTGGTATAAACAGACATGTCTATAGATAGTACTGATATGATGGTTTCTATATGCATAATAATAATATTATATTTAACCTATCACTAGTCTAAACACACATGTCTTAAATAGCACCGGTATAATGGTTCCTATAAGCATAATAACTATTCTCAACATGCTGTCACTAGTCTAAACACACATGATTTTAAATAGCACTGGTATGATGGTTTCTATATCGATAATAATTACTCTTAACATAACATCACTAGTATAAACACACATGTCTTTAAATAACACTAATATTATGGTTTCTATATCGATAATAATTATTCTTAACATAATATTACAAGTCTAAACACACATGTCTTTAGATAGCACTAGTATGCTGGTTTCTATATGCATAATAATAATTATTCTTAACATAATATCGCTAGTCTAAACACACACGTCTTCCAACGACACGAATCTCAACAGTTATCTCCAAACAGAACTGCTATAAACAGATTTATCTTCAAATAGCACAGGTCTAGACAGAACGTCATCTTTAATGTCGGTTGTGTAGATGTAAATTGACATAAATAGACAAGCTTGCACAGACAGCTTACACGTAGGCTACTACTAAAGTCTGCATCTTAGCGTAGCGAACTTTTGGCTGGAAGGTTGAGGGTTTCTGTCTCACCAGGGACGTGTGTGTGTGTGTGTGTGTGTGTGTGTGTGTGTGTGTGTGTGTGTGTGTGTGTGTGTGTGTGTGTGTGTGTGTGTGTGTGTGTGTGTGTGTGTGTGTTTGTTGATGTAGTAGTTTAATTTAAAGTCTATTCACACATGGTGATATTAGGTGTGTGAGTGTGTGTACGTGTGTGTGGTGTGTGTGTGTGTGTGTGTGTGTGTGTGTGTGTGTGTGTGTGTGTGTGTGTGTGTGTGTGTGTGTGTGTGTGAGTGTGGGTGTGTGAGTGTGTGTGTATGTGTGTGTGAGAGAGAGAGTGTGTGTGTGTTGGTGTGTGTGTGTATGTATGTGTGTGTGTGTGTGTGTGTGTGTGTGTGTGTGTTGTGTGTGTGTGTGTGTGTGTGTGTGTGTCTGTGTGTGTGTGGTCTTCAATTTTTACGTCTCTTCACAAAAAGTGATATTAGACAAAATGTTGAGTGTATGGGTGCGTTAAAGTGTTTGCATGCATGTAAGTATGGATAGTGCATGCGCTCAAGCACATACTTGTACCAGTGTCTATATATATAAATGTAAGTATAGAATGTGCTCTCTCTCTATCTCTGTCTGTCTGTCTGTCTGTCTGTCTGTCTGTCTGTTTCCCTCTCTCTCTTTTCCTCTATTTCTCCCCTCCCCTCTCTCCCTCCTCTCTCTCTCTCTCTCTTCTCTTCTCTCTCTCTCTCCTCTCTCTCTCTCTCCTCTCTCCTTCTCCTCCTCTCTCCTCTCTCTCTCTCTCTCTCTTCTTGCCTTCCTTCCTTCCTCTCTCTCTCTCTCTCTCTCTCTCTCCTCTCTCTCTCTCTCTCTCTCCTCTCTCCTCCTCCTCTCTCTCTCTCTTCTCTCTCTCTCTCTCTCTCTCTCTGTGAGAGTGTCAGTGAGTGTGTGTGTGTCAGTGAGTGTGTGTGTGTATGTGTGTATGTGTGTGTGTCAGTGAGTGTGTGTCTCTGTGTCTGTGTGTCTGTGTGTCTGTGCGTGATCATCCTCATCATCTCAGACGATGAGGGAATGAGAGAAAACTGTCTGCGATGTTTGAGTTTGGTTTCTTTTTCGTTTTATTCCTTCGTCGTTCATTCAAAACTGGCCTTGAGGGGGACTGTGGGAACAACCCTCACTCTTTGCTTGGGGGAGATTTCACCCAGCCTGTCTCCGTATCAATAACACAGCTGTCAGTTTCCCCCCAACTTTCAGCTCCTCTCATAGCTACTAATGAATCCATCCTGTCCCTGCTTAGATGGGGGCCAGCTGGTGCTATTCATAGCAGGAACTGACCACACTTGGACGAGGTAAAAGAAAAGGAAAGGGTGCACTAATTAAATATAGCACTCTTGACTGAGTGATGTTGGATTTGTGCGCTGTGTATATAACGTTGTTGTCAACAGAACTTCTGGGAAGAAGGGTCCAGGAACGTCATGATGATGTTGACTAAGAACAGGTGACATTGAACACCGCTGAAACTGCTGTACAGCACAGCACAGCACAGCAAACAGCGCACGAATCCAACATCACTCAGTCAAGAGTGCTAAATTTAGCATGCCCCTTCCTTTTACCTGGTCCAGGTGTGGTCAGTTCCTGCTGTAAATAGCATCAGCTGGGCTTGGATGGAACGGGTTAATTAGCAGCTGAGAGGAGCTGAAAGTGGGGGAAACTGACAGCTGTGAGCAGGGCCTCCTCTGCAAGGTAATCTCTAGGCAGCCTCACGTAACACTTAATCAAGACAACCCAGTCTTTTGAACTTCACGTTTTGAAGGTGTAACGAAACTGAGAGTGGTAGTGTGATGGGGTGGTGGTGGTGGTGGTGGT
>CM060338.1:32321744-32346744 GCA_030674155.1 Stramonita haemastoma | reverse complement strand
TCTCTCTCTCTCTCTCTCTCTCTTCTCTCTCTCTCTCTCTCTCTCTCTTTCTCAACGCTGAAAACAAAACGAAATTTTATTCAGAAAGTGTTTACATATTCCTAAATATTCAAAAGAGCATCAACAGTATAAATACCATCCCCACCTTCTGGAATTCTGTGCTAGACATTTCCACTCTCTTACTCTCTCTCTTCTCTCTCTCTCTCTCTCTCTCTCTCTCTCTCTCCTCTCTTCTCTCTCTCTCTCTCTCTCTCTCTCTCTCTCTCCTCTCTCTCTATCTTTGTTTTCTGTCTTTCTCCATATCTTTCTATAATTTCTTGTGCTTATTTTCTGCCTTCCCAGTATGAGGAAAAGCAATAATAAACAAAACTGGACAAGTATAAAGGTAACGGTAAAGGTGTCCCATAACCTATGTGGTCGTAGAAGAGTGAGGCATTAGAGACCTCAGCTTCTCTAGGGGCCAGCATATTGAAGGCGGACGCCCATCTCCTCTCCCTCGCTGCTTTACCTTCCCTGACCCCCACGAGAGCAGGTACCCATTTACAGGTGGGTGAACTGGGGAACTGTACTGAAGCCAAAGTGCGGAAAAGGGTCACTTATCCCCAACTGGTAACCACGCTTTGAAGCTGCTGAACCTTAGCTTGGGGAAAGCGAGGCTCTGACGTCTGAGCTATTCTGTCCCCATAAAAAAACCAGTGTGTTTCAAGTTTAGCACAATTAAAAAGATACAATAAAAAATGAAGCAAAGAAAAGGAAAGCAAGAAAGGAAAAACAAAAAAAAAAGAAGGCAAAAGAGAACAGAAAAAGGTACAGAAATAAAGACAAACGTGAATGAAACAACTGAGAGAAGGAAACAAAGAAAGTGTGCATCCCCCAAAACAACAAACAACAACAATAAGAACAAAAGAAAAAAAAAACAACAAACAGACAACAAACAAACAAACAATTAAACAGGCAAAACAAAACAAATACAAACTGAAAGAAATGAAGAATAAAGAAACAAAAGAAAAATAAAAGAACTGAAGAAAGAGAAGTAGAAGAGGAGAGAGAGAAAAAAAAGGAAGACACCAAAAATATCAAATAAAAAAAAAACATCTAAGACACTAAAGACACTCCAAACAAACAAATAAACAAACATCAAAACGAAAAAGAAAAGAAAAAGAAACAAAGAACTAAGCTAAGAAGGAGAACGAACAAAAAACAAACAAAAAAAAAGAGGAAATAACCACTCCTCTAACCCCCCCCCCCACCCCCCCCCCCCAAACCACTTCCCCTCCTTAAAAAAAAACACACCAAAAAACCCTGAACCTCAAACAAGCCTAGAAGCACCTTGTCCCAAAGTAGGCGTGGAGAAAAGCCCATTAAAAGCCCTCCCCGATCGTGTAAAACGCCAACGTGACGCCTTTTATTAATGGTGTTAAACTTTACACCTTCCCTTACGGCCCTCGATGAAACAGTCACAAGTTTACACCTCGCAGCCGCTAGCTGATTATTGACACAACGGGTAGGCACGAACTTTGGCGAGCTGCTGTGAACATAACCAGTTAGTAAAATGGCGGGCGAGTTGCAGCACATGTTAGTTATACACTTGCCAGGCCTATTGATTTCGTAAAATTAGCGCAGCAGGTAGACTTCAAGTGTTATCAATGTCCGTGACTGCTACAGGTGTTGCTATACTCTTGGTGTGAATGTTACATGCGTTGCTTATTTGGGTGAATGTTACATGTGTTGCTAATGTGGTATAATCGTGTAGTAGACTTTTTCATATGGGGTGGGGGTGGGGGCGGGGGGGGGGGAGGGTGAGAAATTTCTTCTTTTTTTTGTTTTAATGAATATTTTTTTAGAGTTAGACTAGACATTCTAGACAAGTGATTATGTAGGATTACTTATATAAAATTACAGAATATATATTAAAACAGACATTAAATCTACTCTCCATTATTACTTTATATATAATATATATATATTAAATATGATTATATATTATATAATGCTGCTGGTGTGTGTGTGACTTTGTTGTCATGTATGTAAATAAAAATTATGTTTGTGAATTTTAATAAATGAAAAAACGACTTTCCAGATATTCAGAGCAAATTTGCATATAAATGCTAGAGTACTCATTGTAGCATTGCTTCTTGTACTAAGTTCATGTATTGGTACTACGTTGTTCTGTACTTTAAAAAGATTTCAACCATATTCACAACAAACGATTACTACAAGACAGAAACAAAATAGAGACAAACAGCTAAAGGGGCTTCATAACTTTTTTTTTGTAAAAAGGGAGGGGAGACAAATAGACGTAGTTTTTTTCCACATTCATAAAGATGTAGATTTTTTTATAAAAGCCCATTAGTCAAAATTCAGACAGATGAACTAGCAAACAGACGCACAAAATTTGAAATCGTGCTTGTGTAATCACATCTCTCTCTCTCTTCTCTCTCTCTCTCTCTCTCTCTCTCTCTCTTCTCTCTCTCTCTCTCTCTCTCTCTTCTCTCTCTCTCTCTCTCTCTGTCTCTCTCTCTCTCTCTCTGTATCTATATATATATATATATATATATATATATATATATATATATAATTATATATATAATATATTATATATATAACCGCGTAAGCGCCCTGTGCAATACCAAGTCTATATGGTCAAGTTTAGGGGCTTCAGACTATTACATAATGCAGCATGTAAGCTAGAACAACACTAAAAGATAGACATGGAAATATCCTCTGCCTTTGTAAGGAACAAACAAGAAAGCCTGCAATATTTCTGTAGTGAACTTTCTTGCTACTTATGCAAATGCACAACACTTTGTCTTTTCCATTAATTACTAAAGCAGATAGATATCTTTCTCTGTGTTCAGTGTGTGTGTGGGGGGGGGGGATGATAGAGGGGTAGGAGGGGAGTATGGTGGAGAGGAGAGGGGGGAGGGTGTTGCACACGTAGATGTATGCACTCTGAAAGAGAGAATGATGAATGAATGAATGATATGAATAATAAATCGTTATTTTTCAAGGGTTACAGAGTAAGTATTACATACTTTTTTTCATCCAGCCTTGCCCTGATTAGGGATATAGCTATACAAAATAGAAAAAGATGAGGAGAGATGAGTAGAGAGAGAGAGAAGAAGATGAGAGAGGAGAGAGAGAGGAGAGAGAGAGAGGAGAGGAGAGAGTGAGAGAGAGATGAGAGGAGAGAGAGGAGAAGAGAGAGAAGAGAAGAGAGAGAGAGAGGGAGAGAGAGAGGAGAGAGAGAGAGAGAGAGAGAGGAGAGAGAGAGAGAAGAGAAGAGGGAGAGGGGAGAGAGAGAGAGAGAGGAGAGATTATGTGTGTGTGCGTGTGTGTGTGTGTACACTCATGCACTGGCAGTGATTTCAACTACACCAACCAGACCTCTCTTATCATCCCCCCCCCCCCCCCAAAAGAGCCTAGCTCCACACGCTGACAAAAAAATTATTTCTCTGAGCTCGTATATCATTATCCCTCCCCTCTCCTCTCCTACCCTCCCTCCTTACCCCTCCCCCTCCTCCCCCCACAAATCTGACATGCCTTCAAATGGATAGCTTTACATGTTTTTCTTCTTGAAAACGTCAGGCAGCCCCCCAATTTATCACCCCTATGCCCCCAGCGCGCACCAAAGCACGGAGGGGAAACAGTTTGCAGACGACATCAAAGCGCCGCAGACCCCGCGCCATAAAGCAACGGAAGTAAGCAGGGCGCAACGACAGGCGAGACTTTTCATTGGCCCATAAAAATAGACATCAAACATGGCGTTTCTCTTCAGCCCGCTATGGTTTTTTTTTTTGTTTTTTTGCTACATCGGCAGTACAGCCCAGCCAGCCCGGAAGACAGGGCGTGCTGTTGAAAATGATTTTGCATATGATAACTGGGTACATAAACGAATAGAAAGAAGGTGAGGGATAAGTGGAGGGAGTGGGGGTGAGTGTGGGTGTGTGTGGGGGTTGGGGTGGGGGGATTTGGTGAGAAAGTCAGCGTCAGGATGGAGAGTAAAAAGAAGGAGAGAGAGGGGGAAGAAGTAGAGAGAGAAGGGGCAAGACAATTCAAAAAGATGGACAAGATAGAAGAGAATGATGGGGGTTCGCAAGCTGGTTTTGTAGTTGTTATATAATTGCTGCTGCTGCTGCTGTTGCTGCTGCTGATGATGATGAGGAGAATGCAGATTATGAACACCACAACGATAACAACAGATGACGAAGAGGAAGAAAAGAAGAAAAATAATTTCAAGAGAGATTTCTCAAGCAAGGGAATGTAGCCTGAGAAAGAGAGAACAAGTGTGTGTGTGTGTGTGTGTGTGTGTGTGTGTGTGTGTGTGTGTGTGTGTGTGTGTGTGTGTGTGTTTGCGCGCGTGCGGTGCATATGTATGTATAAGAGGTGAGTATAAACAGAAAATCAAACAGGCACAGACAGATACAGGCAGAAAACGACCCCCCAAAAAAAAAAACACAAAAAAACAAAACAAACAAAAAACCCAAACAAACCCAAAAAAAACAAACAAACAAAATACTACAAAACTAATAAACAAGAACAAATAAACACAAGCAAGCCAACAGACAAAGAGTGACATAGACAGACACCTACAAGGAGAAAAAAAATATTAAGGAAAATATTAAACATGTAAAAAACTGGACGGATTTGCAACAAAACAAAAAAAAAACCCACCTCTGTGAGACAAACTGTACCACGACACACCCTTGCCCTCTCTCACACAACATCTAATTGGATTCAACTCCTGCAGTGATGATAGACTGTAACACACACACACACACACACACACACACACACACACACACACACACACACACACACACACACACACACACACACACACACATCCCCCTCCACTTCAGTCATCTCTATTTTCTCAGACACCATCTTAGTGTTCTTCTTTTACCGTCTTTAAACACACCTTTTACACAAAAAGCCACTGTTCACCACTACACCTAAACGTGAATACTTATTTAAACTACAAAGCTTTGTTGGTTTAATTTAAATAAATCTTTATTCATATCATTTTTTGTTTATTTGATTTGATTCTTTTATTTCGAGGATTATGGAATACGCACTCATATGCTTTTTTTTTTTTTTTTAACTTCCAACCCCCGTGTGTATGCAGTTTTGTAAATTCTGTCATCCATTTCCACCACCAGCATACAATGGCCTACTCTTCCAAAAAGCGGTTCTAACGACTGCGCAAGATGTTTTACGTGCGTTCGCACACGGAACCTCGGTTTATAGTCCCACCTGGCCGAATGTCATGAACAGAATACATACACAAATGGAGAGCAATAACAAACGAATAGCTTATAGAATGCTTGAAACGGGGACGGAATAGCTCAGGGGTCAGAGCACTCGCTTTCCCAAAGCCAATATTAAGCGGCATCGAGGGTGGTTAGCAAGTGGATGGGTGACCGTTTGCGCACCCTGGCTTCAGCACAGTCCCCCACTTCACTCAGCTTTCAATGGATACCTGCCCTCTTTACGGTCAGGGAAGGTAAAGAGCGAAGGAGAGGAGATGGGCGCCGCCCTCAATATGCTGACCCCTAAAGAAGCTGAGATCTCTGATGCTTCGCTCCCCTACAACCACATAGGTTATGGGACACCTTTACCTATATGCTCAAAATTGCTTGATTCATTTAGTTTGGCAGTTAATGAGGCATATTAAGTAAACGTATCAACAAGCTAGTGCTTTCCAGAACACCATTTTAGATCAAACAACTTTGTTGGCTGAAACAAAACAAAAACAAAGACAAAACTTTTAAGGGCTGTTCCGAAGTTACGAATATTGTTTGAAATTGTGTGTTGTTATGTGCTGTACTGGTGTCTGGGGGTAGGGTGGGAGTGTTTGTTTGTTTTGTTAAGATGAAGCAATAACTTTTAAAAGTGTACATTAAGGTAGAGATGGCAATCTTACAGATGAGATGGATATTCTGGTTACATTAATTTTGTAAAGTCACTTAACAAACAAGTCCTTGCAAAAACAATACTGCAAGGCACTGTCCAATGAGGAAGAAAAAGAGCAGACAGAGAAGAGATGGGAGGACAACATCAGCGAATGGACAGGCCTAGAACTCAACAAATCCTGAGAAAGAAGAACAGAAAGAGGAATGGCGGGAACTGGTGTGTTTAGACACGATCCCCAATGGGATGTGCATACCTGAGACTGGATAAGCTTATAGCAGTCTCTGCTATACTATGCCTACCTAGATGCTGTAGGGGGGGGAGGGGGGAGAGACAGTAGCATCTGCAAAAAAAAAATCACAAATGGTGAACCTTAGAGCACTAGCCGAGAAAGAAAAAGAGAGAAAGAACAAAAAAAGAAACAGAAGAAAAAAAAAGCTAGAGAGCATACACCATCCCAGCCAACACCTCTTGCACCCCAAATACACCAATTTCCTTTGGACACCTTCCTTCTGACAGACGACTCTCTTTCATCCCCTTACGCCCCCCTCCCCCCATTTTACCCTATTCCCACACATACCCCTACCCTTTTTTGAACGATGACTACCCGGGGTAGAAGTAGTAGCCTAGCAGCATTCAGCCGTTGTATTTACTCGTGGCAGGGCGACAAACACTCCACGCGTGTTCGGCAACACGCTTCCTCACTACTAACATGGCTCGCAACTCGCTTCAGTCCCGCTCCTCGCTATAGGAGTGTGCTGTCCCTTGAACAACCATCACGTGATACAGTGGGTTTTGTATTCTGTTTGTTCGCAAAGTTTCTAAGGAGGAAAAAAAAAAGGCTGATGTAGCTGTTCTTTCTTTTCTGATTTTCGTTTCTTTTTTTCTTCTTCTTCTTTTTTTTTTTCTTTTTTTTTTGAAATGGAAGGTGGGAATCCTTCATTCCCTCTGATACCATTGCTTGCCGTCCTTTTGATAATTGAATTGGTTCCTGATTGGTATTTGCTCAAGGACTTTGGACGGAGTTACACCTGAAGAAAGCTCGGACTGAGTTACATCCTGCCCCCCCCCCCCAACTCCCCCTCCCAACCCCCTCCCACCCACCCCACCGCCTAAAGCCCACCAGTGCCCACCACCCCCGCACGCAAATTCTTTCTTTTTCTTTTCATTTTTTATGTTTTTTTCTTATTCATTCAAGGCTTAGTTTTATAAGGTTAAAGACCTGTGAGAGGAGAAAAAAGTATGTGTGTGTATGAGGGTTTTGGTGTTGTGTGTGTGTGGGGTGTGTGTGTGTGTGTGTGTGGGGTGTGTGTGTGTGTGTGTCTGTGTGTCTGTGTCCGTGTCTGTGTGTGTCTGTGTCTGTGTCTGTGTGTCTGTGTGTGTATGTGTGTAAAAGAAAGAAAGGATTCATTTTGTGGGTGGGCGGAGTGAGGTGGAGGTGGTTAGGATCAGTGACTTTCACCTGCCTCCAGTTACCGGAAATTAAGGTGACCATGATACACTTACGTCACTTCCTACTTAAAGATGTTTGTCTATGTGTTTGTGTCTGTCTCTTTCTGTCTGTCTGTCTGTCTGTGTCTCTCTGCCCCTGTCTCTCTCTGTCACACACACACACACACACACACACACACACACACACACACACACACACACACACACACACACTCTCTCTCTCTCTCTCTCTCTCTCTCTCTCTCTCTCTCTCTCTCTCTCTCTCTCTCTCTCTCTCTCTCTCTCTCTCTCTCTCTCTCTTCTTTTCTTTGAGGGCTGGATGAAAAAAAGTCTTGTTACTTAATCTATAACCCTCGTAAAATAAAATTGCGTTTGCGTTTGCGTTTGCGTCTCTCTCCAACAATCGTTTTTTTTCTTGTCTACTTTTTGTTCCCAGGTAAGAGCTCAGGAGTTCACCAATGGTGAGATTTTGCGTATGCAGCTGTTGATGTCCACCTTAAAGATATCCACATTTCGATTTCAGGGAGGGGGGATAATTATAAATCCCTAGAACTCTCGTTTTCCAGAAAAAAGGTGTGTTTGTTACCACTTAACCACCGAATCATACATACATACATACATACATACATACATACATACATACATACAATACCAACAACATACATACATACATACATACATACATACATACACATACAACAGACATACATACAACATACAACATACATACATACATACATACATACATACATACATACATACATACATACATACATACATACATACATACATACATACATACATCACAACAACATACATACATACAACATACATACACTACAACAACACACATACATACATACATACATACATCACATCACAACATACAACATACATACATATACATACATACATACATACATACATAACACACACACACACATACATACATACATACATACACACACACACACATACACACACACATCCATCCATCCATCCATCCATCCATCCATCCATCCATCCATCCATCCATCCATCCATCCATCCATCCATTTATATACAACAGGTGCGCTATTAAAGGAAGCTTCAGGTCTCTGCATCTTATTTGATGTATCTTGGGGTGACCAGCGCCTTTGTAATAAGGGCAAGAAGACGTCTGATCAAAAGGAGGTATGGGGTTACCACTTTGTTTTGGCCACTGTTTCAATATTTCGTTTTTGCATAGCCGGTGGAGTATGTGTGCAAAGTTTGTGGGGAGGTGGACAGATAGAGAGAGAGAGAGAAGAGAGAGAGAGAGAGAGAGAGAGAGAGGAGAGAGAGAGAGAGAGAGAGAGAGAGGGGAGAAGACGCAGACAGACAGACAGACAGACAGACAGACAGACGACAGACAGACAGACGACAGAGACAGACAGGACAGACAGACAGACAGAGACAGACAGAGACAGACAGACAGACAGAGACAAGACAGAGACGAGACAGAAGACAAGAGACAGAGAGAGACAGACAGACAGAAGGCAGACAGAAGACAGACGAAGACAGAGAAGACAGACAAGAAGAGGAGACAGACAGATCAGACAGACAGATAAGACAGGCAGACAGAGCGACAGCAGAGAAGGAGAGAGGACAACAATCACAACACACAGACACCAATATAACATAACACAACACACCACACCAAAACACCCACACCACACCACACCACAACCCACCCACCCCACCCCCACCCTACACCACCACACCAACACACCCCCACACCACCCCACACCACACCACACCACAACCCACCCCACACCACCCCACCCCACCCCACACCACACCACACCACACCACACCACAACAGACAACCACCATCAAAGCATCCTCGTTGCATTCAAGCTCCGCAGTACTCTCAGCCTCCGTCTGAACACGACTAGGGCTGTCTTCCGCCATCTTACTTCCGCTTTAACGCCACCTACATCCGGTTTAGCCCATCTGAAATCAAAATTAATAATTTCCAACAAACTTCATAACAATCAAACAATTATTAATGATGTAACGAGTGTGGAGGAAAATATGTTTATTAAACAGAGATGGGGATTTAACAGAAATGATGATGATGATGATGATGATGATGATGATGATGAATGATGATGATGATGATGATGATGATGATGATGCCGGAAGGAGGAAGAGGTGTGGTGGTGGTGGTGGTGTGGTGGTGAGGGAGAGGTGGGGTGGTGGTGGTGGTGGTGGTGGTGGTGGAGGTGGTGGTGGTGTGGTGGTGGTGGTGGTGGTGGTGGTGTGGTGGTGGTGGTGGTGGTGGTGGTGGTGCTGCTGCTGCTGCTGCTGCTGCTGCTGCTGATGATGATGATGATGATTACCATTATCATTAAGTGAAGAGACTTCAAAAATAGAAAGACACAAGAAGCCACGGGAAGAGGAGTAAACAAAATCATGCCACCCACCCACCCCGCCATCCCAGTTTGCCTGTAACAAGTGTGCCACAGACTGCCATGCACACTATGGTCTGTTGAGCCAATGAGGCATGGTTCCTAGCAAGACTAAAGTCAAAGAAGGCGCAGCCATTGTCTTTCGATGCAGAAGGAGCCGACTACTATTAAAAGGGTACAAGGTAAAGGTGTCCCATAACCTATGTGGGCGTAGGAGAGCGAGGCATCAGAGACATCAGCTTCTCTAGGGGCCAGCATATTGAGGACGGCGCCCATCTCCTCTCCCTCGCTGCTTTACCTTCCCTGACCCTCAGCAGGGCAGGTAACCATTTACAGCTGGGTGATCTGTGCTGAAGCCAAGGGGCGCAAACGTTCATCCATCCAATTGGTAACCACGCTCAATACTGCTTAACATTGGCGGGGGGAAAGCGAGTGCTCTGACCACTGAAGTATCCTGTCCCCATCCTACAATTATTGTTACTAACTCTATCTTTGTTACTATTACCATAGACACCACCTCTATTACTGCTGTTGCCTGCGTGAAGTTTTAAACGCTAAATTTACAAGTTTTTGTTTTTTTTAATTTTGTATACCACTTTTGGGGACAGGATAGCTCAGTGGTCAGAGCACTCGCTTTCCCCAAGCTAAGGTTAAGCAGCATCGATCGAGCACGGTTTCCATGTAGATGGGTGACGGTTTGTGTGCCTTGCCTTCAGCACAGTTTCCCAGTTCACCCAGCTGTTAATGGGTACCTGCCCTCTTTAGGGTCAGGGAAGGTAAAGCACCGAGGGAGAGGAGATGGGCACCCCCTCAATATGCTGGCCCCTAGAGAAGCTGAAGTCTCTGATCGGATGCCTCGCTTCCCTACGACCACACAGGTTAAGGGACACCATTTTTATACCACTATTTAGCCACGGCAGATATCTCCGAATAAAATTTGGGATTCTCTTCCCAGGGAAAGCACGTCGCCACAACAGCGCCACCCATCATTTAAAAAAATTATTTTCCTGTCTGCGTGTGTATTTGTTTCTCTTATCAGAGTGGCTTTTTTTCGACATGATTGTCCCAGGAACAACTCTCTTATTGCCATGAGTTCTTTTACGCGCCCTGAATATATGTTGCATACAGTGCCTCGGTTTATCATCTCATCCGAAAGAGTAGCACAAAGACCACCAACTCAGGGTCTTGTCTATGGGGGAAGGAAACAGTTTCGGGCACAACCAGGGAATCGAACCTGGACTTCTCCCTTTCTAGGCAGGTGCGTTACCTCTAGACCTCCGATCCACAACCACAAAAAACAACATGTTGTAGTGTCTTCTTTTACTGCTACTTCTACGCATTTACAGTTGTCACTACGTACTAGAAAATCAGTTTTTCTTCTGAACAACTTAAACATAAATTCAAACGAGCAAGCCGCTAAGGGCATCCTGAAACTAGACCAGACTGAAAAATAAGAAAGGAGAAAGAAAGAAAGAACAGAAAGAAAACGAGATGCCAAGACAAAACAAACATAAAACACAGAAAAAAATATTTTTTTAAAATTTAACGTAAGTGATACTTGCATACATTATAATGCAGCTCTAACCTCCCCCCCCCCCCCCTTCTGGGTGTGTGTGTCTCTGTTTGAATCTCTCTCTGTCTCTCTCTTCTCTGCTCTGTCTCTCTCTCTCTCTCTCTCTCTCTCTCTCTCTCTCTCTCTCTCTCTCTCTCTCTCTCTCTCCTCCCCTCCCCTCCCCTCCCCTCCCCTTCCCTTCCCTCCCCCACTAAAACCCCACACGACTTTGATAAAGTTGCGCAAAAATGGCCAGAGACACAGGGAGACCGATTCTCACTTTAACTCCTTCTGTACAGTGTCACATTCACGTTAGGACCTCGTTTGCTTCCTGCAGTCCTAAAATTTCGCTGATTATCCCCCCTGTCGAGCTCAGTGGCTTATCTCCCCTGTCTTTATTCCCGTGACGCAGGTGGCATTTAGTTTACCGTGAGGTTTGTTGTGTACATGCTAGAGCTGGCTTGTTTGTTTTGTCTGATTTTGGGTGCGTTTCATTGTGTGTTAACTTATCATCATCATCATCATCATCATCATCATCATCATCATCATCATCATCATCATCATCATCATCGATCATGATCGTATGATCATCATGATTGATCGATGATGATGATGATGATGATGATGATGATGATATGATAATGATAATGATAATAATAATAATAATAATAATAATAATAATAATTATTATTATTATTATTATTATTATTATTATTATTTATGATTATATAATTATATAATATTATTAATATCAATATATCAATATTATATTATATTAATATAATATATTAGTTATTACATTATACATAATCATAAGATGTAATTATTATTATAATTATTGATATTGTTGTTATAAAAACTGCAGGGATGATAATCGATAATCAATAAGATAATGATGCTGGGATAATGTTCAGTGACAGACGGGAAAGGGTGTGGGGGAGAGAATGAGAAAGAAAGAGACTTGGAGAGAGAAGGAGAGAGACAGAGAAAGAGACAGAGACAGAGACAGAGAAGGGGAGAGAGGGGGGGTAGTAACAAACAGAGAGAGACAGAGACAGTGAAAGAGACGGAAAGAAAGACCACACACACACACCAACACACACACACACACACACCACACACACACACACACACACACACACACACACACACACACACACACAACACACACACACACACACACACACACACACAACACACTACACACAACACAACACACAACACACACACACACAACACACACACAACACACACACACACACACACACAACACACACACACACACACACACACACACACACACACACACACACACACACACACACACACACACACAACACCCACACACACAACGGGCTCATCTTGCATAATAGAATAGATACCCTACTCTCGGAAAACTCTTGAATGCGCATTAGCCTCACACCTGCCCTCCATACATCATCTCGCTTCATACTTACACGTAATTATAGAGCGCGTAGCCTCACAAAAAAGAAATTGGTTTTATGATGGATTGCATATTTTTCTACCAGATAGGCAATTTTGCTAAGGTTACCTTCAGTAATATGGGGTAACACAATTCCTGTTCTACCCGTTTCTTTTTTCTTGTTGTTGTTGTTGTTGTTCTTTTCTTCTTCTCTTTTCTTTCTTTTTCCGTGCTTTTTTCTTTCTTCTACTCTTCTTTCTTCTTCTTGTTCTTTTCTTTTTTCTTCTTCTTCTTCTTCTTCTTTGCATTCTTCTTCTTTTTCTTCTTCTTCCTCCTCCTCCTTCTTCTTTTCTTTTCTTCTTCTCTTCTTTCTTCTTCTTCTTCTTCTTCTTCTTCTTCTTCTTCTTCTTCTTCTTCTTCTTCTTCTTTACTTTGTTTCATTATTCCATTCTCTTCTCTTTTTTTTAGTACGTATTTTTTGTTTGTTAATGCTCATTTAATCATTTTTACTATTTTCAGCTTTGTTCCTTTGTCTTCCTACCTCCATTGTTTACCTTGTACTTTTTCTTTCCTTCCTTATTTCCGTCTTAATTTTGTTTGCTTATCTATTTTTTATTTATTTTAGTTTTTCTTCTTTTGCTGAGTTTCACTTCGCATGTTTCTACTTCTTTCTGTTCTTTCGTAATAAGATCGTTGTTGTCTCGTCTGTCTGAACGGATAGCCTAGAGGTCAGAACATGCACGCAATTTGACGACCCGGGTTCGATTCCCGTTCGAGGGATTTTTACCCTGGCGTTAACATCAGTGCTGACTCCACTCTCTCCAAAAGTCCTTCGGATGAGGCTATAAACCGAGGTCCCGTGTGCGAACGCACGCAGAACTTCTTGCGCACACGTTAGTTCCTGTCTGCTTTTCGCAAGAGTATGCCATATAGATGCCGGTGCAAACAGATGACAAATTTACAAAACTGCATACACACGGAGACTGGATGTGAAAAGGCACATGAATGCTTATTCCATTATCCTTGATATAAAAGAATGAATGAATGAATGAAAGGAATGAATGAATGAATGAATGAATGAATGTCTGTTTTTGTTTGACTGTCTGCTCCATGTTTGTATTTCGAGTGTTTTTTAATCTTCTCTCTGCGCATGTGATTGCCTTCTATCAAAATTGTGCTGTTGTTTTTTTATACTACTGTGGATTTTTTAGTTTTTGTTTAGCGTGTGTACTTCTGATGGTAATTGCTGGAGTCAAGTCGAGTCAAAACACTTTCGTCATCACAGGCCTGGCAATTACAGAATAGAACGCAGACAGACAAGACACACACAACACACACACACACACACACACACACACACACCACACACACACACACACACACACACACACACACACACACACACACACAAACACACATACACACAAATCCACAGACTACTGACAGACAGACAAATCCAGAGAGCACTAACAGGAGTACACACACTGAGACAAATTCACAGACTACAGTCATTATGCTGTTGTCAACTTTATATTGCTATTACTCAAGGGTAGAACTTTGAAGAGACGGGATAGCCCAGTGGTCAGAGCACTCGCTCTCCTCAGGCAAATGTTAATTAAAAAGTATCAAGCGTGGTTACCAAGTGGACGGGTGACCGTTTGCGTCCCTTGGCTTCAGTACAGCCCCCCCAGTTCACCCAGCTGAAAATGGGTACCTGCTGCCCTCTGTAGGGTCAGGGAAGGTAAAGCAGCGAGGGAGAGGAGATGACCCACCCTCAATAATATACTGGCCCTGCCTGGAGGAGCTGAGATCTCTGATGCCTCGCTCTCCTACGACCACATAAGTTATGGAACACCATTTACCCTTCAGAACTAGTACTGTGTGATCTTAAAGGTTGCAGTTCAAGTTGCACGGAACCACTAGTTCTTGGGATTTTTTTTATCCAGATGTAGCGTGGTTCTGATGTAAATCTGACAGTCGGGTTGATGATAAGAATTATTCATGTCACCACTAATGTCACACAATTTCTCTGCGTAAATCCGGGCTGCTCCCCCCCCTCCTGACGCGTTGTCACAAGTAGCGCTTCAAGTTAATGTTCATCGTTACATCACAAATTAAAAGGTATAACCCTCCGTGGGGATGCTGAAGGGGGGGGAGGTGGGGGCTGTCAGTATAAATACAACATCCCACCTTCTGGAAATTCTGTGCACGGAATTTCCCTCTTTTCTATCCCTCTCTATGTTTCTGCCTCGTTCCTTTTCTTCCTGTCACCTCCTTCTTGTCTGTTATCTGCTGTCTTGGTCCATTCTCCGCCTTTTTATCCCACAAGACTTAATGCATAACAATTCCTCCCACGTCTAAGTTGAATGCGCTGGCCGGGCCTGACTTGTCAGGCACTTGACGGCAGGTAACGCATGTTTGCTCATTTGACAGACAACAAGGAGATGCTATAGAGCGTTGAAGAAGAAGAGTCAGACGAGTCCATATTGTTTATGGGCATATGTAAACAAACGTCTCTGTCTCTGTCTGTCTCTGTCTGTCTCTGTCTATCTGTCTCTCTGTCTCTGTTCTCTGTCTCTCTGTCTGTCTCTCTGTCTCTCTGTCTCTCTCCCTCTCTCCTCTCTCTCTCTCTCTCTCTCTCTCTCCTCTCTCTCTCTCCTCTCTCTCTCTCTCTCTCTCCTCTCTCTCCTCTCTCTCTCTCTCTTGCTATGATCATCTATATGCTAGACTATCTTTTCTACGTTATCTACTACTCATCCTCATCACCCACTGTCATCATCTACATATACTATCATCTTCGTTTCTTCTATCTATCTATCTAATCTACTTCTATCTATCTTCACTATGTTCTATTATTACACTCTTGTCTATTCATTCCCTATGCCTCACTTTACTTTTGTATCTGTCTATCCAATGTACATTAAAGTCTGAGTCTGAGTCTGTGTCTCTCTCTTTTCTGTCTTCTCTCCAAAAAAGCAAAACAAAACAAAACAAAACCAAAACACAAACAACAATACAAAACAAACACACAAAACAATCAAGAACAAAAACAACCTCAGAGGGCAGTTTGTCCACTTTCATTTGTTCCACTATATATAATACCTTTCTGCTCCCAAAATGTCTGTGTCCTGTTGATCTCCTTTCTCCCCAGTTTCCTCCTCTCTCTCTCCCCCCTCTCCTTCCTCTTCTCGTTTCCTCCTCACTACAAACGATCCTCATCCTTTCAGTAGACAGACAGACAGACAGACAGACAGACAGACAGACAGACAGGACAGACAGATAGACTAGACAGACCTAGATGCAGATGGCGACAGACCTTCAGGCACAGACCAGGTATGGCGGATGCCTCTGCTCTCCTTGTGATGTGCATGGTCGTGTCAACTCTGTCTTTTGCCACCCCTGTCTCTCTCTGTCTTCTTGTCTCTCTCTGTCTGTTGTCTGTCTCGTCTGTCTGTCTGTCTGTCTTTGTCTCTCTGTCTGTCTTCTCTCTTCTCTCTCTCTCTCTCTCTCTCTCTCTCTCTCTCTCTCTCTCTCTCTCTCTCTCTCCTCTCTCTCTCCTCTCTCTTCTCTTCTTCTTCTCTTCTTCTTCTTCTCTCTCTCTCTCTTCTTCTCTCTTCTCTCTTCTTCTTCTCTCTCTCTCTCTCTCTTCTCTCTTCTCTCTCTCTCTTCTCTTCTCTCTCTCTCTCTTCTCTCTCTCTCTCTCTTCTCTCTCTCTCTCTCTCTCTTCTCTTCTCTCTTCTTCCCTCCCCTCTCTGTCCTCTCTCTCTCTCTTCTTCTCTCTTTCCTCTCCTCCTCTGTGTCCCTCTTCTCTGTCTGTCTGTCTGTCTGTCTGTCTGTCTGTCTGTCTGTCTGTCTGTCTGTCTGTCTGTCTCTCTCTCTCTTCTCTCTCTCTCTCTCTCTCTCTCTCTCTCTCTCTCTCTCTCTCTCTCATTTTCCCTTCTTCTCTCCTTATCTCTCATTACCTTCCTTTACTCTTCTCGTTTTCTCACCAGAAACGATTCTCATTCTTTCAGCAAGCAGGCAGACAGACAACAGACAGACAGACAGACAGACAGACAGAAGCATACAGACAGACAACAGACAGACAGACAGCAGACAGACAGACAGACAGACATATAATCAGACAGACAGACAGACCCTCTCCCTCTCTAACGGCTTGCCAATGTGACCTTCTTCTTTATGGCACACACAATTTCCCCCCTCTTGGCATGTTTGTCATGGACAGCGGAGTGAAAGAGTTAACAATGCCAAACACACTCCGACATTATCGCCCCTTCTTGCCCACAACAACACAACACTGTTGACGGCATGCAAAAGGTTAATGAGCATTAGGTAAAGGTAAAATGTGTCCCATAACCTGTGTGGTTGTAGGGGAGCGAGGCATCAGAGACCTCACTTCTCTAAGGGGCAGCATGTTGAGGGTGGCGCCCATCTCCTCTCCCTCGCTGCATTACCTTCCCTGACCCTAAAGAGGGCAGGTACCCATTTACAGCTTGGTGAACTGGGGGACTGTACTTATCCCCGTCCTCTTCACCCCTACCCTATCCTCCTCACTAATCCCCCTTCCTATCCCCCCCCCACATTCCCTCCCTCCCCCCCACAGATCCCCCAAATGCCCTATCCCCGTCCTCTCATATCCCCCTCTCCTTCCCCTCCCCTATCCCACCACTCCTCCCCCCTAACTATCCCCCCTCTCCTTCCCCCTACCTATCCCCCCTTCTTATCCCCCCTCTCCCCTACCTATCCACCTCCCCCCTTGGCCTACCTATTTCTCCAACTCTCCTTCCCCTCCCCCACCTCTATCCCATCTACTCTCTACTTATCCCCCTCCCCCTCTTCCTGCCCCTACCTATCCCCCTCCTCTCCAACAAAGAAAAAATAAGTACACACACGGGAAGATAGACGACACATCTCCTCCAATGCTCGGAGGATTAGAAGTTAGGGCTATCCCCATAGAGATCTGCCATTCCTAATTCAAAGCTTAAGTTGTTGCCTTCATAGTTTTGCAACATATTATTACACTAACAATTCCACACTTTAAAGGTTCTCTCCCATGTCTTCTCAGAAATTAAAAAAAGTTTAATGTTAAACATTTCTTATCGCCTTGTCATTGTTTCAAATAGGTAAACAGCACATTCTACAATTTTATGTTTGGATAATTCTGCTTCATTTACAGTAGATACTAATTTTCCTCTGGACTTCTGAGTAACTTCAAACAATAAAAAGGAACATAACTGTTAATGACAGCCTTAGAAGGGGGGTAATATTGCCTTAAAATAAATTAACGTTTCGTCACGCATATAGAATGTGTCACATGTATAGGTAGTTCTTTTTGCCATGCAGTCCTTATCAGACTAAACATGACTTTAGTAGCTTGATTAAACATTTTCCTGACATTTTGCAAAACTGCCACTCTTACTGAAAATACTTCCTAAATATTTAAACTACTTAACAACTTCCAAAGTGTTTCCACCATATATAAATATGCTACAAGATCTTTTTTGGCAAAATATCCTTATTTCCACACACACACACACACACACACACACACACACACACACACACACACACACACACACACACACACACACTCACACACTCACTCACTCACTCACACACATGCTGTGTAGGCTATTTCATGTGAATATTACTTCCCCTTCACAGACATGTCCTAAACAATTCAATCCCTTTTAAATGTTTCAAGTTTGCTTAAAAGTCCAGATAAAACTTGCCATATTGTGGAAAAGAAGCAACAACTTTTAAATGAATTGGTAGGAATTGCTGTTTACCTGTCTTAAACAAGTACACGATGAAGTAAATTATAGTAAATATATATTATAATATATATATATTATATTATATATATATATATATCTTTCATTTTAACTAATAATTAAAGGAAAACACCTTCAAAGTTTAGAATTGTTTGTTTAATAACACGCCATAAAAATGAGATTGCAGTAACTTAGGCTGAGTTAGGAATGGCAGATCTCTACGGGGATCTCCCCCTAACTTCTAATCCTCTGAGCTTTGGAGAAGATGTGTTGTCTATCTTCCCGTGTTTGTGCATGGGTGAAGGGAAAAAGGAGGTGGATAGATAGGACAGAGTGGAGGTAGGGAACAGAGAGGATAGGTAGGGGAGGGGATAAGACAGAGAGGGATAGGTAGGAGGAGACGGAAGATAGGACAGGGGGGGAGATAGGACAGGGGGGGAGATAGGACAGGGGGGGAGGGGATAGACAGGGGGGGGATAGGACAGGGGGGGAGATAAGACAGGGGGGGGGGGAGGATGGGGAGAGGAGAGGGGATAGGACAAGGGGGGATGGGAGGGATAGATGGAGGGGGAATAGGGTAGGAGAAGGGGGAAAATAGGACAGGAGGATGAGGGAGATAGGAGGGGGGGTGGGTATATTGGGGGAGAAGGGAAAGGTGGTGGTAAAGGAGGTTTAACAGTGGAGGTTGGGATAGGGGAGGATAGGATGCTGGGGAAACTGGGCTTGTGGTTAAGTTGGGAGGGAGGAGAAGGTTATGTTTGTCATGGTCTATAATCAGAGGTTTCATTGTCTCAATCACCTTCTAGTGAATAAACATTAATTAATAAACTAAGGAGTAAAAACAAACAAACAAGGAACGCCTCTCTGGCTTTATATTTATAATCACTCCTGAAGGCACGTCTGCATGATAGAAAAAAGTATTTAAAAAGTGGGAAACAGTGGACAACATGGTGTTTCCTATGCCAGTACTGTACATGTGTGTGTGTGCGTGTGTGTGTGTGTGTGTGTGTGTGTGTGTGTGTGTGTGTGTGTGTAGTGTGTGTGTGGTGTGGTGTGTGTGTGTGTGTGTGTGTGTGTGTGGTGTGTGTGTAGTGCATGTGTGTGTGCAAAAAGTATTCAGTTTGAAATCACTCAAAAGAAGATATTGTAATTATTTAAATATTTACAATGACCAAGTGCAAGAGCCTTGTATGATGAATGCTTTGGAATTATGTTTTAGTGGAATTTTGAGAGCAGTTTTGAGAAACAGACAGCTACAAGAAATGTTACATCTGGAAGAAAAATAAAGAAATGCTCATGTTACATAGGGCATCTCTCTCTCTCTCTCTCTCTCTCTCTCTCTCCTCTCTCTCTCCTCTCTCTCTCTCTCTCTCTCTCTCTCCTCTCTCTCTCTCTCCTCCTCCCTCCCTCCTCCCCTCCCTCCCTCCCTCCCCTCCCTCCCCTCCCTCTCCCTCTCCTCTCTCCCTCCTCTCCTCTCTCTCCTCTCTCTCCTCTCTCTCTCTCCTCTTCTCTCTCCTCTCTCTCTCTCCCTCTCTCTCTCACATCCTTCCTTTCCCTTTTCCTCTTCTATCCTCCCACTTTCCCTCTCTTCTCTTTCCTCACCAAAAACAGATCCTCATTCCCTCATTATTCCAGCAAGCAGACAGACAGATAGAAAGACAGGCAGGCAAACACAGACAGACAGACAGACAGACAGAAACACACACACACACACAACTCCTCTCACTCACACCTCTCACTCCCTCACTCTCACTACTCTCTCTCTCTCTCTCTCTCTCTCTCTCTCTCTCTCTCTCTCTCTCTCTCTGTGTTTCCCTCTCTCTTTAGTGCTACACACCATGGCTTGCCTACAACCCCAACCTCTTCTTTATGGCACACACAACTCTTCCCCTCTTGGCATGTTTGTCACGGACAGCGGAGTGAAAGAGTTAACAATGCCAAACACACTCAGACATTATCGCCCCTTCTTGCCCGGAACAGCAGGAACCCGTTGACAGCAGAGAGAGAGTTAAAGACCCTAAAACTACAGACACGCTCATTCAATGGATGGCAGACGAAAGTTTGTGAAGTTAGAAAGGAAAGAGTTAACTGCTTACACAACCTGGGTTCGATTCCCGTTCGAGGGGATTTCCCCCCTGGAGTTAACATCAGTGCTGATTCCACTCTCGCCAAAAGTCTTTTGGATGAGATTATAAACCGACTCCCCGTGTGCGAACGCATGCAGAACATCTTGCGCACACGGGTAAATTCTGTTCTGCTTTTCGTAAGAGTAAGCATTTTGTGTGCCGGTTGAAACAGATGACAAGATTTACATAACTGCATACACACGGGGACTGGATGGAAAAAACACATGTGCTTATTCCATTATCCTCGATATAAAAGAATAAATAAATACATAAATAATCAAATAAACAAATAAATAAATAAATAGATTAAAGAAGCTGGAAGGGTTTGCTTTAGGGTCAATGGGGACAAGTTTTACAAAAATATATAACGGAGTAGGAAGCATATCTTTTCCTAACACGATGGGTAGTGCGCGTGCCTACCTTGTAGGCGACACGCTTCTCCCCTTGGAGAGCAAGCAGGCCCGAAATTTGTTAACGCCAGAGAAATGTGCCGTGACTTACTGACAAAACAGAACAGACAGACAGACAGACAGGACAGAGAGACAAAAAAAAATACAGAGCATCAATTCAATAAACAGACAAGACAAAGAAAGAAAGAAGAAAAGCCACGACAAATAATAAGTAACAACATGGAATTTTATTATAAGCGTTATATCTTGACAAAAAACAAAAACAAACAAAAAAGAAAGCAGACAACTTGCATTCGAAACAACTAAACAACACACAAACAATCAATGACAACCAGGAAGAAAGAAAACAAAAAGAAAACTTATAAAGAAGAAGAAAAGAAAAAAAGAAAGAAATAAAGATAATATGAAAAGAAAATACCCCCACCCCCCCCCACTCCAAAAACAACAAAAAAAGAAACGATAAAATACAGACCTAAAGCTCACACTGCACTGCAGAGGAAGAAAGAAAAAGAAAACATATAAGGAAGAAAGACAAGAAAAAAAAGAAAAGAAACAAACTAGATACTATGAAGAAAATACCCCCCCCCCCCCAAAAAAAAAAAAAAAAAAAAAAGAAAAGAAAAAAAGAACGATAAAATAAAGACCTAAATTGAACTGCAGAGGAAGAAAAAAAAAAGAAAACATATAAAAAAGATAGAAAAGAAAAAAGAAAAGAACAAACTAGATATTATGTAGAAAATATCCCCCCCCCTAAAAACACACACAAAAAAACACAAAAAAGAACGATAAAATAAAGACCTGAAGTTCACACTTGCATTGCAGCTTAGAGAAAGGAAGGAAAGAAGGAGCATTGTTGTAAACTAAGTGTGCGCAGCGTAGATAAAAAAACACAAAATAACAGACAAAAAGAAAACAAACAAAAAAACCCAAAGATGAGGCGTAGTGTGTGCCATTGCTGGCTGATAATCATCAAGTGTTGATGTCTCTTCCCTCCCTTTCAATCTCCTTTGTTGACAAACAAACAACTCGCCGTCTTTCCACACTATTGTCACTCTGGTCTCTATGTCTGTCTTCTGTCTGTTGTCTGCCTGTCTGTCTGTCTGTTTGTCTGTTTGTTTTGTTTGTTTGTTTGTTTGTTTTTGTTTTGTCTGTTTGTTTGTCTGTTTGTCTACCTGTTTGTTTTTTTTCTGTCTGCCTGTCTGTCTGTTTGTTGTTTTTTCTGTCTGTGAGTCTGTCTGTCTGTCTGTATGTACGTCTGTCTATCTGTCTGATTGTCTCTTTCGTTCTTTCTCCCAGTATGTTTGTCGTTTACTCAATCATTTTTTGAGAGAGCAAAATGAAATGAAATGAAAATGACAATCTCGATCAATGACCCACCCGCTTTGACTTTCTCTCTTAGTTTAAAGGGATGATTCTCTATCTTGTTGATTTGATTTGATTTGGTTTGGTTTGGTTTGGTTTGATTGATTTCTCTCTCGTCTCTCTCTTCTCTCTCTCTCTCTCTCTCTCTCTTTTTCTCTCTCTCTCTCCTCTCTCTCTCTCTCTCTCTCTCTCTCTGATCAGGGCAAGGGCCAGATGAAAATAAGTATATAATACTTACTCTGTAACCCTTGAAAAATAAAGATTATTTATTCAATAAAGATTACTCATTCTCTCTCGTCCACATAATTTATGCGCCTGCGTGCATACTCATTTTTGTTCTTTCTTTATTCTTTTCTTCTAGGCCTGATTTTACACACACACACACACACACACACACACACACACACACATCACACACACACACACACACACACACACACACACACACACACCCAAACCACAACCACACAACATAACACACCACACACCACCCCACACCCACACCCACACCACACACACACACACAACACACACACACAACACACACACACAAACATACACATCACACACACACACCACACACAACACACACACCATCACACACACACCAACACCAACACACCAATCACCACACACACACATCACACACACACACACACACACACCACACACACACACACACACACACACACATCACACCACTCACACACACCCCCCCCCCCCCACCACACACACACAGTCACACCACACACACACACACAGCGTTCACACGAAGCAACACATACACATCACACAGTCGACACAGGCTATCACACATACCACACACGTCCATCACACAATATACTGCCCCTACGGCAATCCCGCTTCCAGACTGCCTCCGAATCCACAAATGACTAAAAGAGTCCTCATACCACAGCACTTACTTAGCGTCCCCGAGGAAATATTATCAAGATACTAACATTCGCAGCACATTGTAACACATGGTGATCGAGTCTGAAAGATCGAGAAAAACACGAGGTGTGAAAGAGTAAGCTGTTTTGTGTACCACTGCTTAATTTTAAAAAAAAGAGTATGAAAAGGAAAAGGTTCAATAAAATAAACAAAGATATACGAGCCTTTACTGATAACGATACCCAAAGATATTCATTAGAAGAAAAAACAAGAAAAAAACACACCACTATCACAAGTCGGACAAAAAGTTAAACACTATATCCTACAAAAGACAGGTATGTATCAAAACAAAAGTAATACATAACTAATACAACTTATATACACACACATACACACGTGCGCGCGTGCACACGCCACCACACACACACACACACATCACCACACACACACACACACACACACACACACACACACACACACACACACACACACACACACACACACACAACAACACACACACACACAACACACACACACAAGGACATTCTAAGCGGAATAATCATATCTGAATAAACAGAAGAAATCTTCATGTTTAAATTGCATGATATTTACATCAACTTGTTTCCTATAAAACCTTCATTCCGAGATGATAAGGTGGTAAGATAAGTAAAAGGTAAAAAGGTAAAGGTCTTCCCTTAACCTATGTGGTCGTTGGGGATCGAGATATCAGAGACATCAGCTTCTTAGAAACTGATAGATAACTCTACAAACAAAACAGGGAAGCAGACCAATGTGTTCCAAATCACACCTGAGTTTATCTTTTCCATTCCTCAGCTAGAGCTCCGAGGTTCACCAGTGGTGAGGTTTCTGCGCTTGAGACCATCTGATGCCCACCATTAAGGTAGCTGCATTCCAACTTCGGAGATACACTTGAATAGGTGAGGGTGCTTGTCTTGAATACATTATATAGGGGTGTCGAAAAGGGAACTTTCACATGTAAGATTCAATGTGATCTAGGATGCTAGTTCTGCCAGAGAGATGTAAGACTTTATGATGAACAAAGTATTGAACAACATTAGTAACAGGTCATCCCTCAGTCTCGGAAGACTATGAAGTTCACAAAGCCTGGGTAAGTAAGTATGAAGGGGAAGCTGTTACCCATGCAGCAGACGCACGCACGAACGCACAAACGTACGCAGACACGCATGCACGCACACGCACGCGCGCGCGCGCGCGAGCACACACACACACACACACACCACACCTGTGTCAATTCCCTGTACTCACTACTACCACCACCCTCTCTATAAATTTTTTTTTTTCTAACCTGACAAATCCACACACAGATCTTTGAAAACACACACACACACACGCACACGCACGCACACACACACACACACACACACACACACACACACACACACACACACACACACACACAACTACAAACACACACACACACTGCACCCCCCCCCCCCACAACCCCGCAAAAGAAAACACAAAAAACCCCAACCAAATGACAAACACAGAATCATTCTCACCATGTCAGACAATGTTAGGCACAATGGAAACGTGACACTTACTTTCAAATCTTCACACATTTCTTTTCACTGTCGCCCTCTAGCAAACAAGCCCCGAGTGCTTTGATTTAACACAATTCCCTTT
>CM060338.1:32311744-32314244 GCA_030674155.1 Stramonita haemastoma | reverse complement strand
CAGAAGTTTATCAAAGAAAAGCGACATCAAAACACAACAAGTAAACTATTAATAGTCCTGTCACATACATACATTGCGACAGATGACTTCACAGTACCGACAATAGTAATCGTAATTCATATACAATGTTCTTTAAGCATTGTATAATTATTATGTCTGGTAACGAGGAATAATCATTCATTCCAACAAGCAATTCCTGAATTAATGGTGTTATGTGTGTGTGTGTGTGTGTGTGTGTGTGTGTGTGTGTGGTGTGTGTGTGTGTGTGTGTGTGTGTGTGTGTGTGTGTGTGTGTGTGTGTGTGTGTGTGTGTGTGTGTGTGTGTTTGTGCTGTGTTGTGTTGTGTGTGTGTGTGTTGTGTGTGTGTGTGTGTGTGTGTGTGTGTGTGTGTGTGTGTGTGTTGGGTGTGTGGTGTGGTGTGTGGTTGTTGTGTTCCTTGTGCAAATGCTAAAAAGCTCAAGCGTGTGCTGCGTAATGTTTTAGATGTTAGAAATGAAGTTAAATTCAATGCAAAACTATTTGAAACTGATATTCCATAAAACATAATGTGGTATAGGCCTAAAGCATTTTACACAAAAACTTTTCACACAGCAAGATTGTATGTTCCGAGTTCACTCGGTTCTACATGTTCATTTTCTCTTGTCATTCAGAAAGATGTCGTTTGCTTCTAAGGTATTCAACATTTGCTTTAGTTCGTGTGTTTATACCTTGTTCAGCACTTGCATTGATCATAAAAAATCTATTATGTGTTTTCCACATCTTCAAAAAGCATAAAAGGTATCAAACAGTTATAAAAAAAAGTCAGAATAAAATGCAAATAAAGTCATTGGACTTTTCTTTTAAAAAAATACATAAATCTTGAAACAACAAAATCAGGCAAGAGAACAGAAAACAATAACCCTGACAGCTCTAACTCATGGGCTTTGCATTTTATTCCCCAACAAGTCTGAAAGAGGAAACAACAAGGATCTAATACTAGACAGGGCTAATGGCGAAATAATTTGATTCAGTGTTGTGTGCAGTCACAGCAGACGGCTTTTGTTGAAAGCAAACACCGCGCTGGGGTGTAAGGGACTGACACATGAACAGGACCGTCTGTTAGTGACGCCTGCCACGCCATTTGTCGTCTGTTCACTGCGACTTTCCGGGTCAGACAAGGTCACTCTCTTGGGGTGTCCCCTACAGCAGCGACACACAAAGGAAAGGAGAATTGTCGATCCGCTGTTTTCACGCAATTCTCCAGTAAATTTCTTGCAATCTTTCCTCAGACTCGCGTGTGCAAAAACGAACAGGATGATACCTGATTTTTTTTTTATAGAACAAACAGAACAAAACAATTAAGAGGAAGTGAAGTATTAAGAACAACAACAACAAAAAATGTGGGAGAGGTATGATGACTACAGGCTTGAGATTGGATATGAAAAAAAATTAGAGGGGTAAAAAAAAAGAAAGAGAATAACAGAGAAAAGGAGAGACGAGAATTTAAAAGTAAATTGAACTTTTAAATCCAATTCTTACACCAAAGTTCAATCTTTTATCACCTATATAGATAGACCGAGTATGAAAGGGTATCTTTTATTTCAACAATTTGTGTCCAGAGAACTGTTAAGATTCTCCTCTACCCACGCAGCAAAGGAGAAAGGTTTTGTGGGTAGGATGAGATAACTCTTTGTCTTCTCCTTCCTGTGTTACCCACCCATCTGAGCATGCTTCCTCTGGAGCACACTGGCTGAGCACAACTCCTTGGGTTTCACAAGTGGATGGATAATTACAAAGATAAATAAATAACTTATTTTCCTTTGTGGTTCATCTCCCTCCTCCCTCCTTTCCCCTTTTTTTTGTCACGAACTTTAAACAACTCAGATACCAATATTTAAAGTTAAAAGGTAAATGTGTCTCATAACCTATATGGTCATAGGGGAGCGAGGCATCAGAGACCTCTGCATCTCCAGGGACCAGCATATTGAGGGCGGCACCCATCTCCTCTCCCTGGCTGCTTTACCTTCCCTGTACCTAAAGAGAGAAGGTACCCATTTACAGCTGGGGGAACTGTACTGAAGCCAAAGCGCGCAAACGGTCACCCATCCAGTTGGTAACCACGCTCGATGCCGCTTAACCTAAGCTTGGGGAAAGTGAGTGCTCTGACCACTGAACTATCTCGTCCCAACCAGTATTCATTTTCCCCAATTACTTTCTCTCCCTCTACAGTATGAAGATACAATCTAAATAAATACAGCACAGAGTTATAACGTTACAGACAAATCCATTCTGTGATTGATAAAAGAAAACAAAAAACCCAAAACTCATACATCCACTAAAGAAATATCGAACCACAAACATCTAGTTTTCCTCTTCCTTTAAAGCCCTCTTCAACTTAAAAAAAAAAACTTTAAAAAACAGCATTATGTGCTCAACAAACAAGAGAGGAGAGAGAGAGAGAGAGAGAGAGAGAGAGGAGAGAGAGGAGAGAGAGAGAGAGAGGAGAGAGAGAGAGAGGAGA
>CM060338.1:32294244-32306744 GCA_030674155.1 Stramonita haemastoma | reverse complement strand
ACGACCAGACTGGGTTCGGAAAATAATTATGAGCCTCTCTTTGAGGTTCACTGCCATAACGACAAAATAATGTGACTGGGTGATGGGTGCAGTTACACAGTGTTGAAAACTGACACCAAGACAAGGACACACGCATGCTGAGCAACAGCACGTGAACAAAAGCGCCAATGTGTCACCACTCAACCATCACGCTATTATTCTGCCGTCCTCTGATCGCCAGAACTTCCCAGGTCAGGAAAAATGCTCTCTTACACCCCTCCCTACCCCCACCACCATCTACCAAGGAACAAGAGACAGAGGGTCACAGAGTTTTTGCCTGGATTGTTCACGCAATTTGAAACTATATTTTATTAAGATCTTTCTTGAGGGCTTGAATGAAAAAGACACGTGAGCTTGAGAAGAACACAGCTGTGACCTATTAAGGAAGAAAAGATGGGGGGGGGGGGGGGGGGACAGGAAAGGTGCATGTGAGAACAGATGGAGAGGAGAGGGCAGAGAATATAAATGGCAACTAGGGAGGAAGAATATGTAGAGGTGTGGCAAAAGGGCGGGAAGGGTGCATGCACAGAAAACAGGAGACACAAGAACAGCAGCACAAAAGGCCAGAGACTCATTGTAGGAATAACTCCACATATTTTCCCCCTTCTGCTTTTTGGGTAAATTCATCCAGGCAACATGAGTTTTTTTATCAGTTGACTTTGTTGCAAATATTCACAGAAACTGCAGAAAAATATGATGCAAATGGCTTTTTTTTCTTGTTAAAAAACTGGTGCTTTAATCATACAGTCACAAAGAATCACCTGACTTGTTTTAAGTTTAACAAAATTTAATTCAGAAAGTCATATGTATCTACAAATACAAAGGAGCACCAACAAGTCAAAAGTGTACAGTCCACTCAACACAAATTACATAATTTGGCATTTTACATTAGGCAGCTGGTAGGCATGAATATTAATACTTTTATTTGAACTGATGTACTTTTGAATGTCCATAAATTAAAATCATTTCTCCATAAGTCCCTGCACATGGGCATCATTAAAGGGGAAATGGTCAAAAGTTTTCCACAAGAAATGCAATTAAGACAAATACTGATTTTGAAGGTATACGGACGATCTTTGGAAGTCTACAGGGCCAATGACAAAACAATTGGACTCTCTGATCTGTGCAGTCACAGCACACAGAGTTGAAAACCAGCATCAATATAGGGGTACATGGCAAAGCAGCAGCAGCAGCAGGAGCAGGAGCAGCAGCAACAAGAACAACAACAACTGCAGCAGCAGCAGCAGCAGCAGCACATAAACAACAGCATCAGTGTCTCACAAGTCATGCTATCATTTTGTCATCTTGTTGGAAAACATTCCAATCATGAACGTCACTCTCTTGGGGTCACTCTAGCACAATGCAGAGACAGACAAACGATAGCAAGCCTTTTATGGCTTGTTCAGGGAAATGGGAAGGGGGGAGGGGGTAGCCCAGCAGTCAGAGCCTTAAGCTCCAGATCTGACAGCCCCTGGTTTGAACCATCACAGAGCAACCTGTTCAAGGGGAGCTCTCCCCCTGGCCAGTATCAGTACTGACTCCACTTCCCAAAAATCCTTCAGATAAAACTAGAAATCAAGGTCATGTGTACAAACGGATGCCAAACATCTTGTACACATGTTATAGCCCATTCTGCCTTTCAGAAGAGTAGGCCATTACATACCAGTAAGGATTGATAACAACAATTTTAAAAATGTATGAGCACTGGTTTTTGTGTGTAGACATTATCCCTAGAATTGGAATGCGGCTACCTTAATAGTGGGCAAAAACGGTTGCATATGTAAACAAAATATCTTTTGGGTGAACCTCACTGTTCTCACCAAGGAACAACTAAAAAAAATCCCAATTGTTAACACTATTAGAAACCATATTTCATACAATTTTTTCCCAAGCTTTGAATGGAAGCATGAGCTAGAAAAAGAACACAATTTGTCTAAAAAGAATAAGAGAGAGAGAGAGAGAGAGAGAGAGAGAGAGAGAGAGAGAGAGAGAGAGAGAGAGAGAGAGAGAGAGAGAGAGACAGACAGACAGACAGACAGACAGACAGACAGACAGAAGACAGACAGACAGACAGAGACAGAGACAGAGAGAGACAGAGACAGAGACAGAGAGAGAGACAGAGAGAGGAGAGAGAGAGAGTCTGTACATCTATTTGCAAGAAGAACAGAAAGGGAGCGAAGTAGAAGTAGAAAGAATGTGGATGGCAAAAAAGGGATGAACAAAAATGTGGAGAGGTAGTGCGACAAACTGTTAAAAAAGAAAATGAAAAAAAGGTACAGAAAAAAGAAAGAGCAGGCACACAAGAAGCAGCAAGACATACACCAGAGAAACTCATTCACGAAGTTTGATAGAAAAAAACAAAAAAAAAACCACCACCCCTTTTTTTCTTTCCCTTGGTCTTCTCTCTACTTGAGTAAACTCATCCAGGCCTGAGGTTTTTCACAGCAAATCAATTGCCTTTGGGTGTATATTCACACAGTAGGCAGTGAAAAGAAGACAGACAACATACCCTGTGAACTATCCCTTTTCCTCTCTTGTCACACAGTATCTCAGTACTTCTTCAGGTCATGCTAAATGACCAGGGCTTCCTCTTGCTAGTCTTGTGGCTATAATTTTCTTCTCTTTAAATGATTCTACTGATGTGGAGATGGCAGGGGTATGGTGTGTTTCTTATGAATAACGACGATGATGATGATGATGGTGGCTGGTTCCTCACAGGCTAAAGTCATGGGCACAAAGAAGATGGTTTCAATTTGTACAAGCTCTTGAAATACACTAGATTCTTTACTCAGACATATGTGTGCACGTGTGCGTGCACATTCACAAATGCACACATGCACGTGTACACACACACACATACGGAAATGAACACACACACATACAAATACATACACACACATACCTAAACACATACACCACCAACCACCCACCCACCCACGCACACACACAACACACACACACACACACACACACACGTGTGTGTGCATGCACCCACACAAACACACATACATACATACATACATACATACATACATACATACATACATACATACATACATACATACATACATACATACATACATACATACATACATACATACATACAAACACTGCACACACAAACACAAATTGGCATGCACAAAGTGTTAGATACACAGTATTCCAGATACTTCATCTTGTCATTCAAACTTTTTAGCAGGGAGTGCTTGACCAACAAAGTTCATGATGCTGGTAAAGCTTTAACCTGTATAATAGATATATCTTCCACATAAGACTGAACCAATCTGATCTACAAAATATAACAACATTGATCTAGAAACATAAAAAATCACAGGTTTTGGATCTTTAAAACTCCGTTATTTTAAACCACACAACCACCAGTCTGCTTTCGAATGAAATGAAACATGCTGACCTAGAAATAGAATGAGACACTTCAGAAGTATACAACAATAAAAAAACAACCTCAGATGCTTTAAATGTCAGCTACCCGAAACATCTCACTGACCATTCACAACACCAGGAGGGCCAGCCTGCTGTCTGTCAGTGGGATACCTCACTTTGCTCAAGAAAATGGTTTGGGTGAAAATTCCCACAAGCTGCCAAGTGTAGCCACACTAGTTTGGAATGTACACAGCAGTCTTTCAGGCTGACTGGGCTAATGGTAAAATAATGTGACTCAGTGATCCCTGCAGTCAGGCAGCAGACACACCGTGTTGAAAACTGACACCAAAACATGGGCATCCAGCAGAGCAGCAGCAGCACCGTGAACAAAAGCATCAATGCCCCAGGGCTGTCTGTCACACGCTATGGTTTTATTGTCTAAGGGCCAGAGCATTCAAGGTCAGAAAGCCATTTTCTTGGGGTGTCTCTGAAGATAGAAAACAAGATTGATAAAGGATAGCTGACAGCACAGTTCTTGCTGAGTTGTTCATGCAATTTGAAACTTGACTGTCTTTTATAGGATTTGGGTTTTTTTTTGATGATTTGAATGAAATGTAACTGAGTTCCAAACAGCAATGTGTTAAAAAAAAGAAAGAAAGAAAGAAAGAAAGAAAGAAAGAAAGAACAGAAAGTAAGTTAAAGAAACAATGAATAATGAATGAATGAATGAATGAATGAATGAATGGAATGAATGAATGAATCAGTCAGTTAGTCAGTCAGTAATAAGTCAGTCAGTAAGTCAGTCAGTAAGTAAGTAAATAAGTAAATAAGTAAATAAGTAAATAAGCAAGTCAGTCAGTCAGTCAGTAAGTCAGTATGTAAGCTAGTAAAATGATGATAGGCCGGAAGACAGAAAGAGAAAAAAGAAAGAAAGAAGAGGAGTGTATATAATGGGGTTGTAGGGGGTAAGGGAGAATGATAAATGGGAAAGCAAAAAAAAAAAAAAGGAAGACAAAAAGAACAAGTAAAGCAGACTGTAGAAGTGGGAACAGAAAAAAGAAGAAGAAAGAAGCAAGTACATAGAAACAGAAAGACAGGACACCAGAGAAACCCATTCACGATGTTTGATAGAAAAACCCCCGCCACCCTTTTTCGCACTTCTTCTTCTCTCTCCTAGGTAAACTCAGCCAGGCATGAGGTTTTTCACACCAGGTCTATTACCTTTTGTGAACATATTCACACAGTAGGCAGTGAACAGCGAAGGGGCAGACTGGCAGACCCACTGAACTCCCCTTTCCTCTCTGTCAAACAGTATCTCAGTGCTGCTTCCAGCTAGGTCACGCTCAATAAGCATAGTGTCTTCGGGTTTAGCCATCAATTTGTGATGATCTTCTCTGCATTCTATTCCAACTATTTATCTATCTTATTCTGTTACAGTTACAGTTATATAATCTTATCTGTTCCTACTTTCAACATCTCCATTGCCCTGCATGTGTGTGTGTGTGTGTGTGTGTGTGTGTGTGTGTGTGTGTGTGTGTGTGTGTGTGTGTGTGTGAGTGTCAGTGTGTGTGTGTGTGTGTGTGGTGTGTGTGTGTGTGTGTGTGTGTGTGTGTGTGTGTGTGTGTGTGTGCACGTGTGTGTGTGTGTCTGGGTGCGTCAGAGAGAGGAGAGGAGAAGAGAGAGAGAGAGAGAGAGTGTGTGTGTGTGTGCGCGCGCGTGTCAGTGTGTGTGTGTGTGTGTGTGTGTGTGTGTGCGCGCGCACGTGTCAGTGTGTGTGTGTGAACATCAAAGTCAAAATTTTATTTCCAGATGGTACATTGAATAAACAATAAATTTGCTTTTTTTTCATGGAGCCATCTATGGTGTGTGTGTGTGGGGGGGGGGGGGGGGAGGGGGAGTAATTCTCTGTGTGTCTTTGCTTGTGTCTAAATTTAAAATCTGTTAACATTTTTGTGAAGTATGCATGTGTGTGAATGTTTCTGATGCAAGCACTTTGATTTGTTTGCTTTACACGATTCAGCACTATAAAAATTATATTTAGTCCCTGTCTATAATAATAATAATAATAATAATAATAATAATAATATAACAATAAATAATAAAAATAATAATAAAATAATAATAATAATGATGGTTATTTTTATCATAATCGTTAATATCATTATTATTATCCTTATCATTGTTGTTGTTGTTGTTGTTGTTGTTTTTTGTTGTTCTTCTTCTTCTTCTTCTTCTTCTTTCTTCTTCTTCTTCTTCTTCTTCTTCTTCCTAACATTATTACTTCATGTCTTTATCATCCTAACCTTACCCATCTCCTTGCACTCACTACTAAGGCATCAAACAACAAACAATCAATTCGACCCTCTTTCTGATTCCTTCACCTGATCAACAGAAGACATTTTCAACTAATGAAAACGCTTTACCAGCATGAGTCACATACAAATATTGTTCTGTGTCTGATTTTCTACAAAGACTAGGTTGTGGTTGTGAAAATGGTGTATCACTCCTTTCCATCTCAATCCAGAGAAGGCTCTGTCAGGTAAAAGATGTCTCAGGTTTCAGGGCTTTGACATTCTGATCTTGAGTCAATCCTGGGAGCACTGGGATAGTTATGGCTTTGAAGGGGTATTAGAAAGGATTAGGACCCATGAACACACACATTAGGGCAAAGTATGTCAAGCGGGTTGCACTCCTTTAGAATTTCTGTTGGTAGGCAAGTGACTTGTGAAAAAATAATAATGGAATTCGCTTTTCTGTGGTAACTGTGTGTCATGAGGGTATTGTATGAATTAAAATCAGAAATCCACTCTGGCTAAAGGATTCATTCATGGCTGTGTTATTTTGGGGGACTTTTTGTGTGTACACAATTTGCTTGGTTAGACACAAAACCTGGCATGACTTTTTCCTACTATGGTATTAGGAGAGGCAACTTAGTCCTGACTTTCAAGATTTGCAGTGGAAAAAGCTTGTCTTTTAAAGAACATGGTGCCTTAGATTGTAATGAGTCAGGAGTATTAGAATTGCAAGTAAAGGGTTAGGAAAACAACATTTTGTTTTGATGAATGATAAAAGTTAACCTCACACACACAACTTGGAAACACAGACAGTCTTTCCTTAATGCAGTTCTTGCTGTTGCTCTTGCAAATAAATGTGTTGAAAAAAGAAGAATTCAATCGTAACCCTGTCTAATAACCGATCTCTATAAAGAAGTATACACAGAAAAATTATAAAAGTCTTTGAATTTAAAACAAAAAAACCCTGCAGGCTGGCAGACTAACACACAAACATTCATCCTGATCAATTGTCGAAGATAGATGAGAACATAAATTTTCTTTATCTACACAGATAAGCAAAACAAAAAGTGGATTAAAAAGAAAGAAAAATAAAAACTGAAAGAAAGAGAAAAGGGCATAGTCTGGAAGCACAGTAAACAATTTTGTGTGTGTGTGTGTGTGTGTGTGTGTGTGTGTGTGTGTGTGTGTGTGTGTGTGTGTGTGTGTGTGTGTGTGTGTGTGTGTGTGTGTGTATCAAAGTTTGGACTTGGACAAATAATTTTGTAGAACATTTTAGCCTTTTTGTCACGAACTTTGATCTGAGGGGAACAAAAATATAAAATTATATACATATAAACAATAAAAACATTACAATAATAATAATAATGAGGATGATGATGATGGTGGTGATAATAATAATGATGATGTAATATAATAATAATAATAATAATAATAATAATAAATAATAATAAAATGATGATGATGATGATGATGATGATGATGATGATGATGATGGTGATGATGATAATGATGATGATAATCATTATTATTATTATTATCTATTATTATTATTATTATTATATATCATCATCATCATCATCATCATCATCATCATATATCTATCATTATTATTACTATTATATTACTATTTTATATATTATTATTATTATTATTTTATTATTATTATTATTATTATTATTATTATAGTAACAATAGCAATAATAATAATAACAACAAATCAAAAAACTTAAAAAAGAAACCCAGAACACATCCATGCTAGCATTTTAACTGAACAAGCTAAGTCTCCTACTCATGAAACAAAGAAATGATCCCCACAGATCATATCACATGAGATGGTTTGAACGCCTTTTCTTTAAATCTTAACCTGTCTGTGTGTCTCTAACTCGCACTCTGCCTCTCTGAAGAAATTCAAACAAGTTGGATGAAATCCTCTCCCTCAGTCCAGTCACTTTGTATGAATTTCCTCTCCCTCCAAACCAGACAACCGAAATCCCCAAGACGTCAGGATCCCATTTCGCCTCCATGTGGGATCTGATTCACTCATTACCCCTCCCCCCCTACCCCCAAAATCCCTCTCTCTAATCCCTTCACCACAGAGTCTCTTCTCTCCTACCAAGTTCAAACCCAACAACAGTTAGACATACACACAGCAAACATCAGACAACAACTCCAACACGCTTTCTGATTCGTTCACGTGATCGTCATCAACTCCTCTCATCCAATGAAAGAAGCGTTACCAGTGACAGCTAGTCCTGAATGTGCTGCGTGCTTCTTCTTCTTCTTCTTCTTCTACTAAGTTCAGAGTGTTTTGGTGCTTAAGTGGGGGGAGCGAAGAGGGAGGGAGGGAGGGAAAGAGAGTGTATCACCCATTTTGATCTCCACAGGGAAAATAGGTTTTGTCAGGAAAGGTGTCTCAGATTTCAGACCTTTCTGGTCAGATTATGTGTGAAGCACAGGACTGCGGAGGACCAGTCTTTGGAGAGAGTCTTCAGGGAGATTAGTGCCATCAATACACTCACATTAGTAGAATGCAGGGGGGTGAGGGGTGGGTGAAGGCAGGAACTAACTGGCAGGTCCAGGCTTTGGGGGGTTGTATTTCTCCTGTAGAAAGTTTGTCAGTCATGAAACCCTGTCCAATGGTGCGATTATTGAAATTCGTCATTATTTTGAAATGCGGAGAATTACACGCCTGCTTTCATACAGGAAAGAGTATTGAATGCTGGTGCACGTCTGTACACGCAAACACGCACACACACACACGCACGCACGCGCGCGCGCGCGCGCTCACACTCACACACACACACACACGCACGCAAGCGCGTAGGCGCGCACACTCACACACAACACACACGCACGTACGTACGTACGCACGCGAGCGCGCGCACACACACACACACACACACACCACACACACACACACACACACACACACACACACACACACACACACACACACACACACGTACCCACCCACGCACGTTGGGAGACGGGATAGCCTAGTGGTCAGAACATTGCACTTGCAATTTGACGACCCGGGTTCGATTCCCGTTCGAGGGGATTTTTCTCCTGGAGTTAACATCAGTACCGACTCCACAACCCCAAAAGTCCTTCGGATGAGACTATAAACCGAGGCCTCGTGTGCGAACGCACGCAGAGCATCTTGCGCACACGTTAAATCCTGTTCCGCTTTTTGTAAGAGTAGGCCATTGTGTGCCGGTGGGAACAGATGATAAGATTTACAAAAGCTGCATACACATGGGGATTGGATATAAAAAAAAAAAGCACACGAGTGCTTACTCCATTATCCTCGATAAAAAAGAATCAAGATTAAGGACTAACGCACCCGCGGGCTTGCGCGCGCACACGCATACACGTGTATATAGAGGTAGTGTGTGTGTGGAGGGGGGGGGGGGGGGGGGCAAGCGTATCATTATGTATGTGTGTGAGCAAGCATATATTATAATGTGCGCGTGTATTATAAACGCACGTGCTTGCTGACGTACATACGACGTATTTTGTGCACACATGAAATGTATCTCCATACCTCACAACAACCTTACGAAATTGAACAACAGATAGCTGACAATACAGGGATATATATATCCATGTCAATACAGTCTATTAGCCTCTAATCCACCTCCAGTGGAGGTATAGTATAGATGGAACGGATGACTACCCAAACTCCCTCACAGACAGTCTGAGTGATTCTCTGATTTCAACCAGATTCTGAACAAAGAAAGCGCTTTGAAATCTGAGGCGTCTCACCTGGTATGATAAAGCTCTTTCTTTAGGAAGGACATGAGATGGAAACGAGCGATACACCTGTGTTTTGATTGGGTCACCCTGCCCCCTAGACATATGCTATATACTCTCTTGAGACAGGGTTTCTGATTGGTTGTAGACATCTCATGTCAACAGGTAAGCCAATCAGAAAGCGGTTTGAATATCATGGTGTAGACAATTGGGTCGTGTGTGTGTTTGTGTGTGATTGAGAGATAGTAAGAGAAAGAGAGAGTGTGTGTGACACACACACACAGAGAGAGAGAGAGAGAGAGAGAGAGAGAGAGAGAGAGAGAGAGAGAGAGAGAGAGAGTGTGTGTGTGTGTGTGTGTGGTTTAAGGTTTGAAATCGACCTGTGTGAGAGTGGGATGAATATCGATATTGATTATGACATTGGGGAAAGCTGAGATGGGACTTTTGTCAAATCAGATTCTACATCAAGAAAGCTGATCTTGGGCAGGTTTTGAGGGATTGATGTTTTTTCATTGTACTAGAACTAAACAAAACTTTGAGAAAGGCAGAACAGAGAGAGGAATGGAGGGAACTGGTTGTCAAGTCTTCAGGGGTGCCCCCACGGTCGCCAGACTAAGGGATAGATCTGTAGACCATTCAATTTGCAAATGATCAGGGAGCAAGATAGCTCTACCTACCCAGAGACGCGGGGCAGTTTTCCTCGATTCCTACCCTTCTCATGATGTGTACTGTAGGCTTTCAACTCTTAAATCTACTTCTATCAGTCCCATTCCCAGCACATTCTTGGAACATTAATTTGCTTCTCAAGAAACCTCTATGCTCGGTAATAGCAGATTATTGTGTTATTTTTTTCCTTCCCTCTGTGGTGCCACAAAGATAACGTTACTTCCATTCAAAGAGATGCAAAGAAAAATGTGGAAAGAGAAGACAGGTGAAAACCATGATACTGGAAGGCAGAGAGAAAATAAAGAACTGAGAGAGAGAGAGAGAGAGAGAGAGAGGAGAGAGAGAGGAGAGGAGAGAGAGAGGAGAGAGAGAGAGAGAGAGAGAGAGAGAGAGAGAGAGAGAGAGAGAGAGAGAGAGAGAGAAGAGAGAGAGAGAGAGAGAGAGAAGAGAGAGAGAAAAAAGAACTGAGAGAGAGAGAGAGACAGAGACAGAGACAGAGACAGAGACAGAGACAGAGACACAGAGAGAGAGAGAGAGAAGGGGGGAATAGAGAGGCAGACAGACAGAGAGGGAGAGAGACAGAGAGATAGAGAGAGAAAGAGAGACAGAGACACAGAGAGAGAGAGAGAGACAGACGGACAGACAGATAGACAAGGAGACAGACAGACAGACAGAGAAGCAGCAGGATAGGACAGAGAAAGCTTTTCTATCTAATTAACAAACAAGTCTGTAGTTGGTGAGTTGCTGGGCGTTCTCTAGCTTAACATCCTGGAAGTACCCAGACTCTACAATCTGTCTTGGTCATACCTGTACTCGGAATTACGGGGACCGTAAGTGCAATTTCTGTCTCTCTGTCTCTGTCTGTCCGTCTGTGTGTCTCTGTCTCTGTCTGTCCGTCTGTGTGTTTGTCTGTCTGACTCTGTGTGTGCATGTGCATCTCTCTCTCTCTCTCCTCTCTCTCTCTCTCTCTCTCTCTTCTCTCTCTCTCTCTCTCTCTCTCTCCTCTCTCTCTCTCTCTCAATCTAAATGTCTGTGTTTGTCTGTCTGTCTGTCTGTCTCTGTCTCTCTGTGTCTGTCTCTGTCTCTGTTTCTGTCTGTCTGTGTCTGTCTGTGTCTGTGTCTCTCTGTCTGTGTCTCTCTGTCTGTGTCTCTCTCTCTGTCTCTGTCTCTGTCTCTGTCTCTGTCTCTCTCTCTCTCTCTCTCTCTCTCTCTCTCTCTCTCTCTCTCTCTCTCTCTCTTAGTCTCCCTCCCCCTCCCCCTCCCCCACGCATACCCCCCCCCTTCTCTTCTCACTCTCTCTCATTCGCCTCTCTCTCTGTCTCTCAACTCTAAATTCTGTGTTTGTCTGTCTGTCTGTCTCTCTCTGTCTGTCTGTGTCTGTCTCTGTTTCTGTCTGTCTGCTCGTGTCTGTCCTGTGTCCGTCTGTTGTCTGTCTGTCTCTGTCTCTCTCTCTCTCTTATTATCCTCCCTTCTCCCCCATCCCCCCCTCTCTCTTCTCTCTGCTCTTCTCTTCTCTCTCTCTCTTCTTTCTCTCTCTTCTCTCTCTCTCTCTCTCTCTCTCTCTCTCCTCTCCTCTCTCTCTCACTCTCTCTCTCTCTCTCTCCTCTCTCTCTCTCTCCTCTCTCTCTCTCTCTCTCCTCTCTCTCTCTCTCTCTCTCTCTCCCCCTCTCTCTGTAGTATTTTTTTCTCCTTAAGCACTACTCTGAAACATGATATCTCAACATGATGTCCGTGAAGATTTTTTAAAAAAGAAAACAAAAAGAAAAGAAAAAACTGCAAAGAGGAAAAGACAGAGAGAAAAAGAAAGAAAGAAAGAAAGAAAAGAAAGAAGAAACGAGAAAAAGAAAAGAAAAGAAAGACAGAAAGAAAGAAATAAAAAGAAAAGAAAGAAAGAAAAATCTCTATATAAAAAGAAAGACAGAAAGAAAGGAAAAAAACGAAATAAGCAAAAAAGACAGAAAGATAAAAACAAAGAAAGCAAAAAAGCAAAAACGAAAAGAGAAAAAGAAAGAAAGAAAGAAAGAAGAGAAAAGAAAAAAAAAGACAGAAGAAAGACAGAGAGAAAAAGAAAGAAAGAAAGCAAAAAAGAATGAATTAATGAATGAAAGAAAGAAAGAAGCAAACAAACACACAGAGCAAAAAAGAAAGAAAGAAAGAAAGAAAGAACACAAAAAACCGGAAAAAACTACACAGAGAAAAACACAGAAAAAATAATTTAAAAAAAAAGAAAAAGAAAAAAAAAAGTCAGCAAGGATGTCTGTGTTCCGTTTTCTCCCTGTAGTTCTCAACGCTATCAAGTGACTGTCGGTCTTGTCAAAACTGTTTTTCTTCCTTACTCCCTCCTCCTCCTCTCCCACTCCCCCTCCT
>CM060338.1:32283991-32289144 GCA_030674155.1 Stramonita haemastoma | reverse complement strand
CAACATGAAATTATGAGAAATTTTTTTTTAAGCCACGCACGTACTAGTGTGTTTCCCGCATAACACCATGTTTCACAAAGTCTGCAGGGGGGGTGCCAATTTACAAAAACACGCAGGCCACACTTAAATTCACGCTGCCTAGACATCTTCCAGAAGAAGAAGAAGAGAAGAAAAAAAAGAGAGGGAAAAAGAGAGAAGAACAAAGAAAGGCCAGAAGAAAAAGACAGGAAGAAAAGAAGGTAGGAAGGAAGAAGAGATTGAAGCCATGCAGAACGTTAAACTTTTGAACTCAGCAACACTGTGTTTGGTTTTCTGCATACAACTACAACTAGAACAAGACAAAGAGACTTGGGCGTGTGAACATAATTACTTACACATACGTACGTGCGAACGTAAGAAACCGTAAGCGCATACATACACACGTGTACTTTTGTTCTTTTTTGCCATAAATACGCACACACGTGTGTACAATTGTATATGACATGCATACACACATAGATACACTCATATTTATCCACACATGCAGACAAGCACGCGCGAGCGCGCGCGGGCACACACACAACACACACACACACACACACACACACACACACACACACACACTCACGTACGTACGCACGCACGCACGCACGCACGCACGCACGCACGCACACACACACACACACACACACACACAAAGATTGTGATTCCTTTAACCCTTTTGGGGTATGGAGGATTACAAACATTTATTATTTAACAGGAGAATAAACCTAACAGTAATTGACTTTCAGAGATCAGTACCAACAGAAACTGAAAAAACAACAACCAATGTTCAGCATGGAAAGAGCAACTATAGTGAAATTATCACCAAAACAATCAAAAGTACAAGGCGATTCAAAAACTATTACATCCACTTTCGTTTTAAAATACTATTATTTTGAGAAAAGGCACAGGAAACAATATACACATTTAGGAATGAAAAGAAATGACATATTCAGGAAATACAGCCAAACCTAAGAAAATTTTTGACAGATGCAGAACTTGTAGAAATTTGCATTTCATCAGCTTACACAATTTACAACTTGACATACAGGTAAAAGGTAAAAGGTGTCCCATAACCTATGTGGTCGTAGGGGAGCGAGGCATCAGAGACCTCAGCTTCTCTAGGGGCCAGCATGTTGAGGGCGGCGCCCATCTCCTCTCCCTCGCTGCTTTACCTTCCCTGACCCTAAAGAGGGCAGGTACCCATTTACAGCTGGGTGAACTGTACTGAAGCCTAGGCGCGCAAACGGTCACCCATCCAACCGATAACCACGCTCGATGTTGCTTAACCTTAGCTTGGGAAAAGCGAGTGCTCTGACCACTGAGCTATCCCGTCCCCTACAGGCTGAAGAAAATACAGGGAAATAAATTTTTGACGTGAATAACTGAAGTAGGAACATTCCGTAATAAAAATGGAATCAATCCTCTTGAACAGACATATTCCATTTGGAAATATTGTCTTTCCGTGGAATATGAAGAAAACCTCCGCTCTGAATAGGAAGCTCGTGACAACAGCTACGAAATTTAATACTAAAGAGGATAGACAGTTACATCTGGTAGGCACGTTATAGATTTTTACAAACCAAAATCGATTTAATATTTCATACACAACAACAACAAACAACAACAACAACAACAAACACACACACAACACTGCAAACAAAAACATGTCCCACCCCTACCCCTAAGGAAAAAACAAATTAAAAAACAAGCGGGAAAGAAAAAGCCCAGTCTGTTAGTCTGCCTGCCTGCCTGCCTGCCTGTCTATAAGTAAGTCAGTCAGTCTGTCATTCAGTCTGTCTGTCTGTCTGTCTGCCTGTCTCTCTGTCCCTCTCTGTGTCTCTCTGCGTCTCTCTGTCTGTCTGTCTGTCTGTCTGTCCATCTGTCTGTTTGTCTGTCTGTCTCTCTGTCCGTCCGTCCGTCCGTCTCTCTCTCTCCCTCTCCTTCCATCAACTCTCCACCCCCATCCTCCCCAAAAATCACCCCCATCCTCCATCCGCCCCTCCTCCCCTCCTCCCGCTCCCCCTACTCTGTCCCGACTCTCCTCCTCCCCCCCTATCCCCCATCACACAACCTCACTCCTTGTTACCCCCCTCCTCCTCCCTTACTCCATCCACCCCCATCCTCCCTCACTCCTCTTACTCGGACCCCACCCCCCCCCACCCCTCTTACATCCTCCTCTCCCGCACCCTTTCCCCCCCCCCTCCCACCACCACCACCACCACTACCACCAACTCCCCCCCATCTTTTTTTCCAACTCCCACGGTCTCTCAAGCAAAAAAACCCCACAAAACCAAAAAAACCCCAACCAAAAAGAAAACCCAACAACCACCACCCCCCTCCAAAAAAAAGAAAATGGCTATAGTCCACAGTATGCTACCCACGTGTAGGGCTAAATCTCTGCACACACGATTCCCGTTTGGATGCTGACCTGTGAAATGTGGGGTGAATTCGAAAGTTGACCTGTTCCGAGAGAGAACCACACCTTAATCCCTTTATAACCAATCCCCCTCATGCCTGCCTCTCTCTCTCTCTTTGTGTGTGTGTGTGTGTGTGTGTGTGTGTGGTGTGTGTGTGTGTGTGTGTGTGTGTGTGTGTGTGGTGTGTGTGTGTGTGTGTGTGTGTGTGTGTGTGTGTGTGTGTTGTGTGTGTGTGTGTTGTGTGTGTGTGTGTGTGTGTGTGTGTGTGTGTGTGTGTGTGTCTGTTTGTCTCTGTTTGTCTCTGTCTGTCTGTCTGTCTGTCTGTCTGTCTCTCTCTCTCTCTGTGGCTGGCTGGCTGGCTGGCTGGCTGGCTGGCTGGCTGGCCTTACAGCGGCAATATGATTCATTTCAAATAAACTTACAAGCCAACTTCATTCAAAAACATAGATCCCTTTCGTCAAATATCGAAAGGGCCTTTCTTCTTGGTGGTGGTGTTGTTTGTTGTTGCTATTGTTGTTGTTACTGTTGTTGTTCTTCTTCTTTGCATTCTTCTACTGTGCATTCTCCTTCTTTGCATTCTTCTTCTTTGCATTCTTCGTCTTTGCATTCTTCTTCTTTGCACTTTTCTTCGTCTTTGTATTCTTCTTCGGCCCCCCTCCTCCTTCTTCGTTTCTTCTTCTTCTTCTTCTTCTTCTTCTTCTTCTTCTTCTCCTTCTTCTTCTTCTTCTTCTTCTTCTTCTTCTTCTTCTTCGCATAGTTCTTCTTCTTCTTCTTCTCCTTCTTCTTTTTCTTCTACTTCTTCTTTTCTTCTTCTTCTTCTTCGCAATTCTTCTTCTTCGCATTCTTCTTCGCATTCTTCTTCTTCGCATTCTTCTTCGCATTCTTCTTCGCATTCTTCTTCGCATTCTTCTCCTTCTTCTTCAATACGTTTCAGAGCATCACATTGTTATGGCAGTGCCCTAGAGGCAATGAGAAGGATGGCCACTGTTAATTACTGTGTACACCACTGACAACCAGATTCATTACCAGATTTATGCGTTCATTTTTAAAAATTCTTTTATATCGAGAATAATGGAATAAGCACTCGTGTGCTTTTTTTTTTTTTTTTTTTGTTTTTTACATCAAGTCCCCGTGTGTATGAAGTTTTATAAATCTTGTCATCTGTTCCCACCGGCACACGATGGATAACTCTTACGAAAAGTGGAACATGATTTTACGTGTGCGCAAGATGTTCTACGTGCGTTCGCACACGGAGCCTCGGTTTATAGCCTCTTCCTACAGTCTTAACCTAGTAATACCCGTTGTTGGAATCAAAATTAATCAACTGAAATTATGAGCCATACAATAGTCTTTCCACGAAAAAAAAAAATGTTTAAATGTTTGTAGAATATTTGCAATGATGGACAGATTTTGTTCCATAATAACAGCAAACATTTATGCAATTCTGATTTTTTTTTAATCTCTCGTTATATGGTTACCTTAACGAAAAAAACATATTCATTTAATTTTTTTGTTCCAAGTCACAAATGTTTGTGGGGTTTTTTTTCATTTCTCAGCTAGAGCTTCGGGGTTCAGCAATGATGAGATTTTGTGTGTGCAACGGATGTGTCTTGTTTGAAAAAGCCTTTACAGCTTCGGAAATGTGTGTGCAAATATATTGAAAGCAAATAGGCTTCAGTCAGTCAGTCTGTCTGTCTGTCTGTCTGTCTGTCTGTCTGTCTGTCTGTCTGTCTGTCTGTCTGTCTGTCTGTCTGTCATATCTATCTATCTATCTATCGATGATGATGATGACGAATAATAATAATAATAATAATGATAAATAATAATAATAATAATAATAATAATAATAATAATAATAATAATAATAATAATAATAATAATAATAATAATAATAATAATGACAGTAATAACAACAGAAATAGCAATGTTGATGATAAGAAGAAGAAGAAGAAGAAGAAGAAAGAAGAAGAAGAAGAAGAAGAAGAAGAAGAAGAAAGAAGAAGAAAACAAACAAACAACAACAACAACAACACCACCACCAACAACAACAACAACAACAACAACAAGAACAAGACGAACAAGACAAAGAAGAAGACGAAGAACAAGAAGAAGACGAAGTCAAGCAAAGTTATATTAATGAAAATACTGATAACAATAAAGTAAAGAAAGCTAAAACAAATAAAAAGCAATTGATGTAGTAAAGAAACAGTTTCTGAAACAAAAAACAAACCCAACAACTTAATGATCAACAAAAACGAACCAAAATCAAAACTAACAAAATCACACAAAGAATAACAAATAAACGAACAAACAAACTGACATACCCAATGAAATAAAGCAAAATATCTGCACAAAGAAAATGGCAACAAAAACTAGCAAAAAACACACTCAAGAAACAAGGAATAAACACAGAAACAAATGAATACATACACACAACAAAATAAAGCAAAACGTCAACCAAAAAAAAAAACATAAACAAAAAAACTAGAAAAAACAAAACCATTACAGAAAGATGAAAAAAAAAACCAGCAATAATTACCATATATGTTATACACTCTGAAAAAAATGTCTACAAAAATGCAGAAAGTTCGACACCGACAAAAACAACAAACAAAAACAATAGGTCAAAGAATCCATCCAAAAAGTAACAAAAACCACCACCACCAATTTTTACAACAATCAACAGATGTCAGATAATATACCACCACCACC
>CM060338.1:32268991-32276491 GCA_030674155.1 Stramonita haemastoma | reverse complement strand
AATCTATTTGAATAAGCATTGAACTTTTCTTTGTTGAAGAAATGTTGTACTTCTTTGGGTTAAAAAAAAATGTTGCACTTGTTTTCTAAATGAATGTTGAAATAGCTTCTTTTTTTAATGTTGCACTTGTTTGGGGTTTTTCATTTAACAAAAAATGTTGCATTTGTTTGTTTGTTCTTTGATAAAATGTTGCACTTTTTTCTTTACAGAAATGTTTTACTTTTTTTAAGAAATGTACTTGTTCGCTTTTATTTTTACAGAAATGTTGCATTTGTTTGCTTGAAAAAAAATGTTGCACTTGACTTTTGAAGAAATGTTGCCCTTGTTTGTTTGAAAGAAATGTTACCCTTGTTCTTGGAAATATATGTTGCAGTTATCTTGTGAAAAAAATGTTGCATTTGTTTGTTTGAAAGAAATGTTGTGCTTATCTTTTGAAAGATATGTTGTACTTGTTTGATTTCTTTTTTTTTTTAAAGAAATGTTGCACTTATCGTTTGAAAGAAATGTTGTACTTTTGTTCGAAAGAAATGTTGTGCTTTTTTTCGAAAGAAATGTTGCACTTGTTTGTTTCAAAGAAATGTGGCACTTACTTTTAAAGAAATGTTGCGCTTGTTTGTTTCAAAGAAATGTTGCACTTATCTTTTGAAAGAAGTATTGCACTTGTTTGTTTGAAAGAAATGTTGCACTTATTTGTTTGAAAAAAATGATGTACTTGACTTTTGAAGAAATGTTGCACTTGTTTTGAATATTGTACTTGCCTTTGAAGAAATGTTACACTTATTTTTGAAGAAATGTTGTCTTTCAACGACATGTTGCACTTGTTTTTTGTTAGGTTCTTTTTCTTGCAAAATAATATTACACTTTTTAAAAGAAATATTGCATTTTTTTTAAAGAAATGTAGCACTTTTTAATAAATGTTGCACTTGGTTTTTTTTTTTTATAAGAAATGTTGCGCTTTTTATGATCTTCTTGCAGTGTCAGTTCAGGTCACCAAGCATGAACATGAATTATCAATTAATCAGCTTGTAGTCTAATATAGTAATCAATAAATTTTGTTTTTGTGTGTGTGTGTGTGTTTTTGGGTGGTGGTGGTTGTTTTTAAAACGAGTCAGTTCAGGTCACCAAGCATGAACAGAATTATCAGTTAATCAGCTTGTAGTCTAATATAGTAATCAATAAATTTTGTTTTTTTGTGTGTGTGTTTTTTTGGGTGGTGGTGGTTGTTTTTAAAATGAGTGAAGAATGTCAAATACTCCTTGTACTATCATGATTTTACACTGTCTATATTACATTGAAGTAGAGTCATATTCTCCTTGTAATGACTACACATAAAACGTTTTATCAAAAGCTATCATCACATTTTCTTTTCCTTTAATGACCTGTCCTGAATATTCATGAAAAGCTGTCAGCTCTTCCTTACTTGAGCTGATGTGTTAGCACTGGTTATAAATATTTATCATAAAGCTGTCCCTTTCTTTTGAACTTGAGTTGCTAATGAGGCATGTTTGAAACACACACACACACACACACACACACACACACACACACACACACACACACACACACACACACACACACACACGTACACACATACGTACACACACACGCGCGCGCGCGCTACACACACAACATAACACACACACACACACACACCACACACACACACACACACACACACACACACACACACACACACACACACACACACACACACGTTGACTTGTTATCTTGTTAAGCATATTCTGTTGTTGTTGTGACGTGTTCACATACACGCGCTCACACACGCACTCACGCGCGCGCACACACACGCCGACATGCACTCACACACGTGGAAACACACGTGCACACACACACACGTGCACCACACACACACACCACACACACACACACACACACACACACACACACACACACACACACACACACACACACACACAAAATGACTTGTTATGTTGTTTAGCGTATTCTGTTTGTTGTTGTGATGTGTTCACACACAGGCGCACACACACGCACTTACGCGCGCGCATACACACGCCGACGTACACCCACACACACACACACACACACACACACACACACACACACACACACACACACACACACACACACACACACACACACAAACAACGAACACACACATGCACACACATAAGCGCACACGCACGCGCACACACTTTCCAATTTTCCTTCGGGTCGTCTGGTAGTCACTTGAAGTGGAGGGACTTTGATTATGAAGACTACTACACATACAAACTACAGACAGGTGCTTTAGTGTCTGGGGACTTCCTGCAAATTTACAGAAGTTGTCAACATTTGGGATTTTTTCCTTTAGATTGGTTGTTTGTTTGTTTTGTTTTGTTTGTTATCTTTGTTTTGATTTGTTTTGTTTTATTTTTATTCTAACACAAATCTTAAATATTTGTTAGGTAGTAGTTGGGTTTTTATTCTTAAGTTGAAATAACAAGCATGATTGTTTATTTAAAAATATTAGCCTATTCAATACATACAAACATATATATATATATATATATATATATATATATATATATATATATATATATATATATATATATATATATATATATGTTGTTTGCTTGGTTTTTTATATATTTAAGTTACACTTTAAAAAAGAAAAGAAGAAATGTTTCACTTGTTTCTAAAAAGAAATGCTGTACTAATTCGCTTTGTTGTTTTTTTGTTTTTAATTTGCACTTGTCTTTTCAAGAAATGTTGTACTTATCTTTTGAAAAGATGTTGAGGAATGTATATACATTTTTTAAAGTAAACCTCTTGGTATCAGAATGATTCATCATGAATGCTTAAATAAAGTAAATAATTATAAGGACTTGTCATGATTTTTTAAACTGAAGGTGTTTTGTTTCCTTGCCCTGTAAAGAATAATTATTATGCACATTATCAAGAGCTGGGTTTGTCATGACTTTAAAAAAAAGTTATCAGGCTTTGGGCACATGAAGAATGAACTTTCTTGTGAAACCCAAGTAAGGGGTCATTCATTTTCAACTACCCTCGCCTGTGTTAGCACTGTAAGTGTCTGACAATGTTTAGGTTATTAATTTTATCTAACTAAGACTAACCACTTGGAAGTATACAAATCTTATGACCTTCCTTGTATCCTTTTAAATGATGCCAAATATAACGGTGTTTGTTTTCAAATTAGTTTATGTGCAACATATACTTTGAGCATATTTTCTTCCTCTTTTTGTCATTGCATTTGGATGCCCTGAGTGCTATCACAGAAATATTTCAAGTGTTAGGGTTTTTTTTATTTTTATTATTCATTTCCTTGAATCATGATTTTTTTGAAATGATGAAGAGATTGTAATCTGGTTACCTTGCACTTGTTTTCCCTCCTCTACATTTTCCTCAGCAAGTAATCAAGCTTGTCTACAAAATGATGAAATTTTATCTTGACTTATGATGACTGATCAATGGTTTTTTTTCATAAAGAAAAACATTGAACAAAAGAAAGCGCAAACAAAACAAAAAAAATAAATAGCCATAAATGTCTAGTACTTATAAACTTATATATATTCAAGTAACTACTCGATTTTTACAGAGAAACCTTTGATGATTCACAAGTGCTTTAACTAACAAACTATAGTAGCATTAAAAGCTTATACTTTTTCTCATACTGAATAAACAAACTTTGATAAATGAATCGTTTAAAAAAAAAAAAAAAAACTAGCAGTGAAGCTCTTAGATAATGAAAAAAGTTGGATGTGCTGGGCCTGACTTGTCAGGCGCTAAACGTCAGCACAAGGCATTTTCACTCATATGACAGAGAACAATGGTTGCTGTCTGAGTGTTCGACCAAGAAGAAGAAGAAGAAGAAGAAGAAGAAGAAGAAGAAGAAGAAGAAGAAGATTGTCATCATAAACATGTGCTCCCTAGGCCCTGTTCAAGAAATGAAAAGTTTCTTTATTCTATCCCTTTGCTTTGATTGTTTCTGACATTTTTTTCATCATTTTTTTTTTTTTGATTAGCCATTTCTTGTTAGGTTTGTTTTTGTTTTGTTTGTTATTTTGGGGGGGAGTTGTCTTTCTTTGTTATTGATTTATAATACTTTGTGTATAATTTACAGTCATTTCTGTTAATTTTCAACTTTAAATTCAACAGGTACTTTTTATGAAATGTCAGTTATATCAGTGTCAAATGTCGTCAGTTCCTTATTTTCTGGTGATTACATACATAGACAGACACACAGATTATGCAGGTTATATACAGGTATACATACATAGATACACACTAGTGCACATTAGAAGAAGAAGAAGAAGAAGAAGAAGAAGAAGAAGAAGAAGAAGAAAAAAGAAGAGAGGGATAATAAAATATAATAATAATTAATAATGATAATATGGATGATGATGATGATGATTGATGATGATGATGATGATGATGATGATGATGATAAAGTTCCTGTGTGTTTAAACAGTTAATTATGTACTTTGCTGTACGCCTATATATGGAGAATATCTACATGCATGCATGCATGCATGCATGCATGCATGCATGCATGCATGCATGCATGTATGCATGTATGTATGTATATATGTATGTATGTATGTATGTATGTATGTATGTATGTATGTATGTATGTATGTATGTATGTATGTATGTTTGCATGTTTGCATGTTTGCATGCATGCATGTATGCATGTATGCATGTATACATCATTTACATGCATGGATACATGTACACATGTGTATGTATGTGTAGACGTACGTTTGTCACTATTGTATCCATCTTCATTTCCTTGCTCTGTCTCTTTGTCTGTTTTTCTGTCTGTTTTCTGTCTGTTTTTTTGTCTTTCTGTGTGGGTCTGATGGCTCTCCCTCTCTCTGTCTCTCTTTCTCTCTCTCTTTCTGCATCTCTTCCTATTCGTTCTTTAGTTTGGTACTGCTACACACACACACACACACACACACCACACACACACACACACACACACACACACACACACACACATACACACACACACACACACCATGCTTCTTACTTGAATTCGTGTTATCATGTCTTCGTGCACGTCTATGTATGGCCTGTGTATCATATATTGTTGTGTGTGTGTGTGTGTGTGTGTGTGTGTGTGTGTGTGTGTGTGTGTGTGCGTATGTGTATGTGTGTGTATGCTCTGTGTGTGTGTGTGTGTGTGTGTGTGTGTGTGTGTGTGTGTGTGTGTGTGTGTGTGTGGTGTACGTGTATGTATGTGTGTATATAGTGTGTGTGTGTGTGTGTATGTGTGACTGTGTGTGTAGTGTGTGTGAGTGTGTGTGTAGTGTGTGAGTATGAGTGTGTGTATGTGAGCCACCATCATATAACAGCATCACAACCAAAATCAACAATAGAAACATAACCACCACCACCACCTCCCTCCATACACCAATCAATCCTACAACACACTCACACACATTATAATATAAAATCTCCAACATCAGTACTTACCCTTCACAACTCTCAGATGCGCCTCATCCTTGAATCGTACACAAAAATCCCAAGTACGTGTCCAAAGATGCACATGTATACAAAAAAATAAACAACGAAAAAATGAACGAAAACAAATCTTCACTTCCACTCAAAAAAAAACAACAACAACAAATAAACTCCTAAAATAAAATCCCCACCACAACAACTCTCGGATAACAATCTGACAACGATCACACCAGCAACATCCGACGACGATTTAACAAGCGAGAAAACTGCTGCCTCCTCTTCAATGAACACCGTACGAACCTTACCTTCTCTCTCACACACACAGGGAAAAAACCCCAAAAGAACTAACAGCCTCTTGACTTCGTTCTGCCTAAGAGAGCTTTTGGTCGTAATAATAATAGTAGTAGAAGTAGTGGCTGGAACTGTGAGAAAGCGTGAGACAGACAGACAAGACAGACAACGGGAACGGGAGGAGGAAGAAGGAGGAGGGAGGAGGTGAGAGATATATAGAGACAGAACTTCTTCCTTCCTTCCCGTTGCTATCTACTGCGCGCGCTCTCTCCAAAAAATAAACAGGGTCCCAATCGACGGTTCATCGTTCTACTCTTGCCCCGGCAAATAAACAGAGCTGGCGTGAGAATCTGGTTTTCGATGTCTCGCGCGCAAACGAGCACAGAGTGAAGAAAAAGAGAAAAGTAAAAAACAAAAAAAAAAAAGAGAAAAAAAATAATAATCTACACCTACATCCACACACACACATATATATATATATATTACACAACAGCTGCTGAAGAAGATGAACTGAATTGGTAGTAGTAGTGGTAGTGGTAGAAGTGGTGTATGGGGAGGTGTTCTGAACTGGCCTAAGAGGCCGGAAGATGTTACATGGAGCTGGTAAAAAACACACCTTGAGTGTAGCGCGCGCCCCCCCTTCACACACACACACACCACGCACACGTGTACAGGCGCCGCCGACCTATACTCCCAGTTCCATTGCGGGGTGATTTGGGAGGAGCGAAGGTTGTGAAAGAAAGAGAGAAAGAGAGAGAGAGACAGACGGACGGAGCGGAGGAGGGGAGTACGCCGCCGCCCCTTTAGTCTATTCCGTCTATCATTTTTTTTTTTTTACGTTCTTTTTTTTTTTTTGCTCTCCTCTCTCTCTCTCTCTCTCTCTCTCTCTCTCTCTCTCTCTCTCTCTCCGCCGAACCTGGCTGTCTGTTCGGACGCTTCAACGCATGGTTGGTTGGCGCATACGTTCAGTTCAGGGCGCTACACACACACCAGCTCATGAACTGACAACAGCGCGCGCCTTCTGGAGAGAGAGAGAGAGAGAGAGAGAGAGAGAGAGAGAGGAGAGAAGCATTTTTATGAGTCATGGAGAAATAGTCTCTCATATTGCTGACTTGTAAAAAAAAAAAAAAGAAAAAAGGGGGGTTTTATTGACTTCCACTGGCAAAAGTTAATATTATAGAAAAAGATACCCCCCCCCACACGCACACACCTAGAAGAAGTTGATATTACAACAACAAAAACGAGAAGACCCCCCCCCCCCTTCCTACCACACCCGACCCAATCTCCAGTTCTGAGTTATCCACTGAAATCTTAGCGTAGCTTGGTAAACCAGGAATAAGATTTTTTTTCTTTGTAAAGTTTCATCATCATTATATCTGTCTATAATCAGGGCAGGTTCTTGATAGAGTATACACCTAGCAGCCAATGCTTTTATTCCTTGACCCAAACTTAAAAAAGAATCTCTGCTTGTTATTGATGTAGGCACCGCGTTAAAGCCTACATTTAAACAGATGACAAAATTTACAAAACTGTATACACTCGGGTATTGGATATTAAAGAAACAAGCACACGAGGGCTTATTCCATTATCCTAAAAAAAAAAGAAAAGGGGGTTTTATGCTGTGAGATGTCATATTGATATTACTATCTTTGTAACAAATTTCTTAGCAATAACAATTTGTGATAGAGAAAAGAACTGTTATGTTGATATTATTGCCTTCATGACAGAGTTCTTAACAAGAACAACTTGTCACAGAGGATG
>CM060338.1:32246491-32248991 GCA_030674155.1 Stramonita haemastoma | reverse complement strand
TCACTGGAGATAAGTGTTTGTGGATACATATTATCTCTTTTAAAAAGAATGATCAAGATTCAAGATTCAAGATTTAATTCACCTTTGACCCCTCTTGGGGCATGGAGGATTCAACAAAAATCAACTGTAACATATATAATTTGCTTAATAGAATCGTTCATACACATAATTTTTCACAGAAATAAAATATAGTCACCTATCAATGTACCCAGTGGGGATTATCTGTTTCTTAAATGTATACCTATCTTTTTTTTTTTCAAAATCATAGGTTGAACTGTTGTTAGTGATTGTGGTGTGTGAGGTAGAGGGGGGGTGTGCTATTACCTTTAAACATTTTTTAAAAAAATACATAGTCCCCCAATCATGGCAAAGGGCGGATGGGAAAAGTATGTAATACTTAACTCTGTAACCATTAAAAATAAAGTTACTCACTCATTTCATTTATTATTCATCCATTCTCTCTCTCAAAAACAAAATTATACTCTAGAATGTCCGATGTATGGGCATGATTCTGTGAGTTTGAAACAAAATTCTTCTGAAGTCGAGCAAAATAATGATCTTGGGATATCTGCCGTCGGAATGGTATTTTAGGGATGTAAATTATGTTATATATTCAAAACTAGACACGAAAGATTTCTTCGTGTGTATGTTATTTTGTGGGTTTCTTTAATTAACTCCCCTGAAACGGCGGTCCTTTATGAATTTTAGTAAGAACAAAGAAGACAACAGCGTTCTTGCTAAGGGAGGCAATTCAAAGCATGGGGCGACAATCCTTTATGAATTTTGGTAGTTTTAAAGAAGGCAACAGTGTTTTTCATCGTCAGGGGAGGGAATTCTACGCGTCAAGCATTAGCGCAACATGGACCAATGGATATATAAAGGCAAAATAAGATAAACGAAAGGTAAATTGTACTTTTAATATTTTTTCCTAACATGTTTTTGAAAAAAAATAGTTGATTGTAGATGTTCTCTGTTCGGCATAATAGATTATTGCTACCCTCATCGATACAAATGAAAAGGGAGTGATAGGAGGCCTTGTAAGTACATATCTTGCACACCCTGCATGTAAATCTCTCCAAGGGACAGCAGGTTATATAAATGAGCGTTAAGGCAGTGGCAGTCTTCAGGCTGTTGACAATTTAGTTTTATTTTTCTCAGGAAATGTGAACGTTTCTTTCTTTCTTTCTTGTTTCTTTTTAACAGAAGGAGAGAACATGTACCTGCAGTAACCTGTTCATTTACTTACCGCTTGTTCCTTTATCTTACTGATTGTCAGATTGTTGTTTTGTAGTTGCGCTTTTTGCGAAGGCGTTCCTTCTTGATTTGCTGATAGTCCCTAATCAGGGCAAGGGTCCGAGGAAAATAATTTTATATTTATCTTCTCCCCTTTTATCAAAATGTTATGATTTGAATGACTAGTTTTGTTATAGATGGTGGTGGATTGGTGTTTTCAGTCGTTTACCTCATTATAAAAACTCATGTTTTTGGGCTTTACTGCGCTTTTTTTTTAAAAGATTAAAATATATCATTTGATTCTTACTTATTTTTGTTTCTAAATGCGTGCCTTTGAAAAAAAAACAACCTTATTTTAAAGTTTTTCTTTCTTATTTCTTGTCTGTTGTTTGCTGCTTGGTATGGTTTCTTCTCTTGGTATTTGGATCATTGTTATTGTTGTTTAGTTAGAGGTTTTATTTATCTTGATGTATCCCTGATAAGGGCAGGGAATGGATGCAAAAAAAACACACGAATGCTTATTCATTATCCTCGAATAAAAAATTTTCCTTGCCTTGCCTTGCCTTGCCTCCCCTCTCTCCTCTCCCCCCCCCCCCCCCCCCCTCCCCCCCTCCTCTCCCTCCCCCTCTCCCCCCCCCTCCTCTCCCTCCCCCCCCTCCTCCCTCCCCCCTCTCTCCTTCTCTCCCTCCCTCTCTCCCCCACCCCTCTCCCTCTCCCGGCCGGGTTCCTCTCTCCCTTCCTCACCCCCCCCCTTGTCCTTTCAGCTCCCTTGTTTCTTCTTCATCCTCTATCCTCCTTCTGTTACACAATTAGCAATGGTTGTAAAACAACACACCCTTTTTTCTCTTCATCACTCTGTTCTATCTTGGTCCCCCTCCTCTCACCCCCCCCCCCCCCCCCCCACCTCACCCCCCCCCCCCCCCCCCCCACCCCCCCCTCCCCCCCCCCCCCCAAACCCCCCCTCTCTCCTTTTTTCCCTTCTCACCCCCCCCCCACTCTCCTCTCTCCTTCTCTCCTCTCCCCTCCTCCCCTCTCTCTCCCCCTCTCTCCCCCTTCTCTCTCTCTTCGGCAGACCACAAACCCGGGCCCCCCCATACCCCCGGGTAACAAGGTTAACCATCTGTGGGGAAATGAAATACGTGAGGGTTTTTCAGGGGGTGTAGGAAGCAGACCAAGAGAAAGAGGCGAGGGGGAGAGGTAAATGAGGGCATAGCATTACACTCCCCTTTTATTCATTAACAAAAAACCCCTTTTCCTTTCGCAGTCT
>CM060338.1:32239840-32244840 GCA_030674155.1 Stramonita haemastoma | reverse complement strand
ATACAGACAAACGGACAGAGACAAAGACAGACCCAGAGAGAGCGAGAGGGAGTGAGGAAGAGAGAGAGACAGGGAATGATAAAGAGAGACAGATACAAGAGATGAGAGACAGAGAGAAACAAATACAGGCAGACAGAGACAGAAGAAAAGACAGATCTCTCTCTCTCTCTCTCTCTCTCTCTCTCTCTCTCCTCTCTCTCTCTTTTCTCTCTCCTGTTCTCTCTCTCTCTCTCTCTCTCTCTCTCTCTCTCTCTCTCTTTTTTTGAACTTTTTTTAATCCAATTTCTTGAAACGATTTGAAAAATGTCATGTTTGAGTATTTTTTGTGGCGATTACATCTTATGTTGTTGATTTTTCTAAAATGTTTGTTTGTTGTCGTTAGTTACTTTTGTTAGCTTTTTTCTTCATAGTTTGTTTTAAAGTCAAAAGATTTGTGAAAATGTTTTGATATATTTTTGTTTGGGTTGCTCTTCTTTTTCCTCTACTTTTTTCTCTCCTCATTCTTTTAAAAAACAACAACTATTTGATTAACTGAATGATTATCAGTGCATCTGTCTTGACATTATGGTGGGAATCAGCTGGAGATTAAGTGTTTGTTGGATACATATTTTATCTCTTTTAAAAAGTAATGATCAAGATTCAAGATTCAAGATTTAATTCACCTTTGACCCCTCTTGGGGCATGGAGGATTTCAAACAAAATCAACTGTAACATATATAATTTGCATTAATAGAATACGTTCATACACATAATTTTTCACAGAAATAAAAATATAGTCAACCTATCAATGTACCCAGTGGGGATTATCTGTTTCTTAAATGTATACCTATCTCTTTTTTTCGAAATCATAGGTTGAACTGTTTGTTAGTGATTGTGGTGTGTGAGGTAGGAGGGGGGGTGTGCTATTACCTTTAAACATTTTTTTAAAAAAATACATAGTCCCCAATCATGGCAAAGGCGGATGGGAAAAGTATGTAATACTTACTCTGTAACCATTAAAAATAAAGTTACTCACTCATCATTTATTATTCATCCATTCTCTCTTTCAGAAAACAAAATTATACTCTAGAATGTCCGATGTATGGGCATGATTTCTTGTGAGTTTGAAACAAAATGTCTTCTGAAGTCGAGCAAAATAATGATCTTGGGATATCTGCCGTCGGAATGGTATTTTAGGGATGTAAAGTTATGTTATATATTCAAAACTAGACACGAAAGATTTCTTCGTGGTGTATGTTATTTGTGGGTTTCTTTAATTAACTCCCCTGAAACGGCGGTCCTTTATGAATTTTAGTAAGAACAAAGAAGACAACAGCGTTCTTGCTAAGGGAGGCAATTCAAAGCATGGGGCGACAATCCTTTATGAATTTTTGGTAGTTTTAAAGAAGGCAACAGTGTTTTTCATCGTCAGGGGAGGGAATTCTACGCGTCAAGCATTAGCGCAACATGGACCAATGGATATATAGGCAAAATAAGATAAACGAAAGGTAAATTGTACTTTTAATATTTTTTCCTAACATGTTTTTGAAAAAAATAGTTGATTGTAGATGTTCTCTGTTCGGCATAATAGATTATTGCTACCCTCATCGATACAAATGAAAAGGGAGTGATAGGAGGCCTTGTAAGTACATATCTTGCACACCCTGCATGTAAATCTCTCCAAGGGACAGCAGGTTTTTATAAATGAGCGTTAAGGCAGTGGCAGTCTTCAGGCTGTTGACAATTTAGTTTTATTTTTCTCAGGAAATGTGAACGTTTCTTTTTCTTTCTTTCTTGTTTCTTTTTAACAGAAGGAGAGAACATGTACCTGCAGTAACCTGTTCATTTACTTACCGCTTGTTCCTTTATCTTACTGATTGTCAGATTGTTGTTTTGTAGTTGCGCTTTTTGCGAAGGCGTTCCTTCTTGTATTTGCTGATATCCCTAATCAGGGCAAGGGTCCGAGGAAAATAATTTATATATCTTCTCCCCTTTTATCAAAATGTTATGATTTAATGCCTATTTTGTTATAGATGTGGTGGATTGGTTTTCAGTCGTTTACCTCTTTAATCTCATGTTTGGTCTTTACTGCCTTTTTTTTAAAAGATTAAAATAATCATTTGATTCTTACTTATTTTTGTTTCAAATGCGGCCCCTTTGAAAAAAAAACAACCTTTAAGTATTTCTTTCTTATTTCTTGTCTGTTGTTTGCCCTGCTTGGTATGGTTTCTTTCCTCTTGGTATTTGGAATCATTGTTATTGTTGTTTAGTAGTTTTTATTTATCTTGAGATCCCTGATAAGGCAGGGAATGGATGCACAAAAGCACACGAATGCTTTTCATTATCCTCGAATAAAAGAATTTTCCCTTGCCTTGCCTTGCCTTGCCCCCCCTCTCCTCCCTCCCCCCCCCCCCCCCCCCCCCTCCTCCTCCCCCCCCCCTCACACACACCACAACCACCCCCCCCTCTCTCTCCTCTCTCCCTCTCTCACTCATCCCCCTCCTCTCTCACTCTCCCTCTCTCTCTCTCTCTCCCTCTCTCCATCTCCTCTCTCTCTCTCTCTCTCTCTCTTCAGGCAGACCACAAACCGGCCACCTCATACCCCGGATAACAAGAGTGTAACCTCTGTGGGGAAATGAACTACGTGAGGGTTGTTCAGGGGCTAGCTAGGAAGCAGTGACCAAGAGAGGAAGAGGCGAGTGGGGGAGAGGTAACATGAGGCATAGCATGTACACTCCTTTGATTCAAATTAACAAAGCATGTCCCTTTCAGCAGTCTGGTCATTTAGATGAATGTAGCTTTCATGGACAGTGTCACCTAATAGTCCTTGACACTTGTCTTTTACACAAATTAGTCAAGTGTTGTTGTTTAAAAAAAAAAAAAAACACGCTAATTTTTCTCTGAAATCTTTATCATCAGTGGTTCTATGTTTAATGGGTCCATTTATTTACGAATGCAAACAGTTACCAACAGAAAACACGCAATCAAAAAATAGTTTCACAATTTCACAGCTCTGACGAAATTTTGCTGTGCACTTTCCGATAAACTTTCAACTTTTTCTTTCAGCTCAAGATCAATTAACACATAGGGTTGTCTATATTCATACATTGTTCCTGTTTCCTATGAAGCATGAAAGTATGAGTCTGTCATACAGGGTATTGGACTCTCCAGAATGTTACTAGTCATACCGAAAGAACACAAATCACTGAATATGTAAGATTTCTTATTTTAAAAAAATGGCAATGATAAAAAACGTACATAAATCATGATTGACAAATTACAGAAGTTTCACAATCCTCTCTCTCTCTCTCTCTCTCTCTTCTCTCTCCTCTCTCTCTCTCTCTCTCTCCTCTCTCTCTCTCTCTCACTCTCTCTCTCTCTCTCTCTCCTCTCTCTCCTCTCTCTCTCTCTCTCTCTCTCTCTCTCCTTTCTCTACTCTTGCCTCTTCTCATCTCACATTTATCGCCCCTTCATCTTCCTAATAAAAACTACAAACATCATTATAACCCTCCCCCCCCCCCCCCACTCCATCCCCAATTTCCAGCCCTTATCTCTTCAAAGGAGCAAGAACACTTCCATGAAATTTCTCATTAGACACACACGATACTCTGAAAACGTAAGCTACCCCCCTACACCCTCCTTCCATTAAGACCTCGGAGGTTAATGGCCTTAATTAGTGACACAGGCCTCACCTGACATCAGGGGTACAGCACACACACACACACACACACACACCACACACACACACACACACACCCACACACACACACACACACACACACACACACACACACACACACACACACAGGGTGGTGTAGCCAGGAGAATTGGAGTTCTTCAGATTTTCAGCTTTGATTGAGGGAGGGAACGTGAGTGTGCCTGAGATTTGGTGATTTGATATGTAGACGTGTAGACTGACAGATAAAAAAAACCCTTATGAGTATGGCTATTTTAAAGATGTGCCTGGACAGACACACGTTTAGCCATACACATATACACATGGCATTTGATATATCTGTCTGTATGTATGTATGTCTATATGTCTGTCTGTCTTTGTCTCTGCCTCTTTCTCTCTCTGTCTCTCCATCTCTCCATCTCTCTCTGTCTCTGTCTGGGGGAACGGATTAGCCCTAGTGGTCAGAACATTGCGCTGGCAATTTGACGACCCGGGTTCGAGTCTGGTTGAGGAGATTTTTCTCCCTGGAGTTAACATCAGTGCTGACTCCACTCTTCCAAAAGTCCGGATAAGACTATAAACGGAAGGTCCCGTGTGCGAACGCACGCAGAACATCTTGCGCACACGTTAAATCCTGTTCCGCTTTTCTTAAGAGTAGGCCATCGTGTGCCGATGGGAACAGATGACAAATTGACAAAACTGCACACACACGGGGACTGGATGTAAAAAAGCACACGAGTGCTTATTCCATTATCCTCGATTTAAAAGAATAAATAAACAAATAAAATACACACATACACATGGCATCTAATATATCTGTCTGTCTGAATGTCTGTCTATATGTTTGTATGTCTGTCTGTCTCTATCCTCTGCCTCTTTCTCTCTCTGTCTCTCTCTGTCTCTCTGTCTCTGTCTAATCTCTATCTCTCTCTGTGTCTGTGTCTCTGTATCTCTGTATCTCTGTATCTCTGTATCTCTGTCTCCCCCCCCCCCCGTCTGTCTGTCTGTCTGTCTGTCTGTCTGTCTGTCTGTCTGTCTGTCTCTCTCTCTCTCTCTCTCTCTCTCTCCTTCTCCTCCCTCTCTCTCTCTCTCTCCTCTCCTCTCTCTCTCTTCTCCCACACACACACACACACACAAAGGAATGCTCATCATATGCTTCATGGATGTACTGCCAGTGCGTCCAGTCTTCTCTGCTCCTTGGTCAAAACACATGCACACAAACACAAGCAGCAGCATCATCCTCAGACATCAGACCTTTACACAAAACACGTGCCTCCAACACACGTGCTGTCTCCTCCACTCTCACGCATGACTTACTCACCCACACCACACCATGTCCCACATG
>CM060338.1:32227340-32229840 GCA_030674155.1 Stramonita haemastoma | reverse complement strand
AGGATATGCACAAGGCACTTTAGGCCATAATATAGAGAACAACAATAAAATAATGCAACTAAGAGATTAAAGAAAACAATGTGAACAAAACAACCCCCCCCCCCCCCACCCCACAAATTTTAACACATCCAAACCACTGACAAAAAACAAGATTACAAAAGAACAAATACTACAAATGATGATTTGACAAAATTAAACTTGCAAGTTCATAACAAATGTGTGTGTGGTGAGAGAGAGAGAGAGAGAGGGGAGAGAGAGGAGAGAGAGAGAGAGAGAGAGAGAGAGAGAGAGAGAGAGAGGAGAGAGAGAGAGAGAGAGAGAGAGAGAGAGAGGAGAGAGAGAGAGAGAGAGAGAGAGAGAGAGAGAGAGAGAGAGGAGAGAGGAGAGAGAGACAGACAGACAGACAGACAGACAGACAGACAGACAGACAGACAGACAGACAGATAGAGCAGACAGACAGACAGACAGACAGCAGACAGACGACACAGAGACACAGAGACACAGAGACACAGACAGACAGACAGACAGACAGAAACGCAGAGACAAAGACAGAGAGACAAACAAAGATAGAAACAGATAGACAGACAGACCAACAGATCAACTGACAGACAAGCAACCAGCCAGCCAGCCAGACAAACAGACAGACAGGAGACCAGTCACAAAGCAAGGCAGTCATCCAAAGTGATGTGGTGACGGTTGGTTGGAGATGGACTGGAGAGGTAAGGAGCAACAGGTGTGAGAGAGGTGATGCTCTCTCAGGTAGACAGAGAGGAGCAGTGGAGAAGGAGGGCACTGAGGTGGGGGCGGCAATTTATTTATTTATTTATTTTATTTTTATTTAATTAATCATTTATATCGAGGATAATGGACTAAGCGCTCATGTGCTTGTTTACATCCAGTCCCCGTGTGTATGCAGTTTTGTAAGTGTCATCTGTTCCCACCGGCACACAATGGCCTACTCTTACGAAACGCAGGATTTAACGTGTGCGTGAGAGATGTTTTGCGTGCGTTTGCACACGGGGCCTCGGTTTATAGTCTCATCCGAAGGACTTTTGGGGAGAGTGGAGTCGGCACTGATGTTAACTCCAGGAGAAAAATCACCTCTTCCGGGAATCGAACCCGATTGATGACCGTCAGACACACAGCCCCTGTACTGTCACTGTGCTAGCTGCTAGCAGAGGTCTGGTCTGGGTGTTTGTTCATTGTTTACATTTTCTTTTACCTCCTTCCGTCATCTCACTAATTTCTTCACTGTATGAAGACTAAAAGGTGTCATCATATGAGGCAATCATAATTATGACACCTTTGTGGTGTCATATCTATCATGTTTGTGAGGCCATCCAAAATATAGGAAATTTTCAAAATTTCCTAAAGTGTTAGACAAGGATACATTCTCTCACCTCACCTCTTTAGCACATACCAAGTGTAAGTAATGAGGGAATCTGATATTAAAAACATGGGTCTTAAGATATGTGGTAGAAACATAGCAAATCTGTGTTAGGCTGATAATCTGATACAGCACTCTCAGCATGAAAAGAGATTTGCATTGAATAGGTGTAACAGGAAGAAAAACCAGTCTCAAGCTTACTTATTTCCTTTACTTTACTTTACTTTACTTTACTTTACTTTACTTTACTTTACTTTACTTTACTTTACTTTACTTTACTTTACTTTACTTTACTTTATTCACTTTACTTTACTTTACTTTACTTTACTTTACTTTACTTTACTTTATTCACTTTACTTTACTTTACTTTACTGTACTTTCCTTTCCTTTCCTTTCCTTTACTTTACTTTACTTTACTTTGCTTTACTTTATTTACTTTACTTTACTTTACTTTACTTTACTTTACTTTACTTTACTTTACTTTACTGTACTTTACTTTACTTTACTTTCCTTTACTTTACTTTACTTTACTTTACTTTACTGTACTTTACTGTACTTTACTTTACTTTACTTTACTTTACTTTACTTTACTTTACTTTACTGTACTTTACTTTACTTTCCTTTACTTTACTTTACTTTACTTTACTTTACTGTACTTTACTGTACTTTACTTTACTTTACTTTACTTTACTGTACTTTACTGTACTTTACTTTACTTTACTTTCCTTTCCTTTCCTTTCCTTTCCTTTCCTTTCCTTTACTTTACTTTACTTTACTGTACTTTACTTTACTTTACTGTACTTTACTGTACTTTACTTTACTGTACTTTACTTTACTTTACTTTCCTTTCCTTTCCTTTACTTTACTTTACTTTACTTTACTTTACTTTACTTTACTTTACTTTACTTTACTTTACTTTACTTTACTGTACTTTACTTTACTTTACTTTCCTTTCCTTTCCTTTCCTTTCCTTTCCTTTCCTTTACTTTACTTTACTTTACTTTCCTTTCCTTTCCCTTTCCTTTGCTTTGCTTTGCTTTGCTTTGCTTTGCTTTGCTTTGCTTTGCTTTGCTTTGCTTTGCTTTGCTTTGCTTTGCTTTGCTTTGCTTTACT
>CM060338.1:32214840-32217340 GCA_030674155.1 Stramonita haemastoma | reverse complement strand
TGTATAATATATGACCATTAAGTTCATAGTTACCTGAAACATATGCTTGTATGTCATAATATATCCATTGGTAATTTCAGCTTTTTCATTTTCTGTATATGCTTTGGTATGAGCCATTTGTGGATTTATGTTTACATTATATTGGTCTATGTACATTATTTGAAAATGTTAAAACAAATTTAAAAAAAAAAAAAACTTGTCATCAGCGTCCTTCTTCGTCGGCACCAGTAGTCTTATCAGTATTCTCTCCCTGAATTGAAATCTTCGGAGTGTGGGGATTTTCTTTTTCATTTCTACTTGACTTGCTCTTAAACTTTTTGTGTGTATTAATTTTCTTCTTACATATCATCACTATTCTTTCGTGACGTGATTTTTTGTTTATAATGCTGTTGACAGTTTTTTTGTTGTTGTGGGTTTTTGAAATTGTCACGTGCATGTTTCTTCCTTGGCATGAATTTTTTTTTTTTTAATCATGAGGTATGTATTTTTTTTCTTGACGCAATTTATGACACCATAATCAGTACTCTTGTTTGATTTAGTCCTGAAAGTGTAACAAGTGTTCTTTTCTTTTGACATGGTTTTAGAAAGTTTCGACAATGCTCTTGTGTGTCACACATACCACACACACACACACACACACACACACACACACACACACACACACACACACACACACACACACACACACACACCACACACACACACACCACACACCAATGTTGTGTGCGATGATAAACCAGTTTCGTACCTGCTAACAATGTAGATCAATACAACATGAAAATTCTTGTACTATATTGAAAACACCAATTTATTCCCCCCCCCCCAAAAAAAAAAAATCCTCATAGGAGTACAAAAAAAACAAACCAAGAACCAAAATTAAATAATAAATAGACAAGGAAACTACTCCTTTCTCACATTTTCCCTTAAAACCAAAAAAAGAAAAAAAAAAAAAAAAAAGAACCACACATGAATCAAAGCCTAACAAACGAGCAATGTAAGCTAAAATCCCAACCATCCCCAGCATTTTCCCCCTGCACCCTGCAGCAACTAAATCCACTTGGGAGGTGGACTGTTTCCATCCCAAGGAAGCCTTGTGGCGGCGAACGTGGTGATGATGAACGTGGTGATGGCGGTGAGAGTGATGGTGATGGCGGTGAGGGGGGGAGGGAGGGGGGTAGGAGAATGTCCATCCTGAGTGTTATCGTGGACAGAGGTCACGTCATCTGACCCCCACGCTGACCCGCTCCGAACCGTCTCCGCTGGAGTGAAGGATTAAGAGAGATCGTGTCAGAGGTCAGCCCCTTGGCTACCTGGTGTCTGATGACCACGCTATGAGGTGGATGTGTGTGTGTGTGTGTGTGTGTGTGTGTGTGTGTGTGTGTGTGTGTGTGTGTGTGTGTGTGTGTGTGTGTGGTGGGTGGGTGGGTGTTTGTGTGTGTGTGTGTATGTGTTGTGTGTGTGTGTGTGATCTGTGTGTCTGTGTGTCTGTGTCTGTGTTGAGTGTGTGTGTGGTGGGGGTTAAAAGGGAAGCGGGAAAGAGATAGACAGGGGGATGGGCTGGGGGTGGGGGTGGGGGGCAGGCGAGGGAGGGGGGAGGAGGAGAAGGAGGAAGAGAGAGACTCTTAGTGATGAAAGTACTGTTGAAAGCATAAACAGCAAAACAGGGACGTCACAGAAGATGAGGCAGTAAAAAAGAAAATAAGTTATTGCCGACCTTATTTAAACGGTAAGTATATAAATGACCTACTTTCTTCCCCATGACACTTATGCATAAAATGAATGAAAAAAATCAAGGGATTTTGTGCCCACTTGCTGAATGCACCTAATCCAGTGGGCGCCATGAAGACTCGAACTTGCCACCTTGGGGCCATGGAGAAACAGGTCTCACACTCCATTCCTTCAGGTAATCAAACGGGCTCGTCTGAGGCACAAGTGTGAGCAGGGGTTTTGTGTAAATCTGATCTGAAGATCTCTGTGTTTTGCACTGTTCTGCTGTGCATTTCTTTCAGAACTGCCTAGTCACCTGCAGTAAACTCTGAACTGTCAGCATGCAGGTGTTTGGTGAAGTGTGAGTCAGGAGAGAGAGAGAGGGGAGGGGGGGGAGAGAGAGAGAGAGAGAGGGGAGAGAGAGGAGAGAGAGAGAGAGAGAGAGAGAGAGAGAGAGAGAAGGACAGGAGAGAGAGAGAGAGAGAGAGAGAGAGATCAAACTGGCAAGATTAAAAGATACTCATGTATGATATTCATGATATTGTTGTCTGTGTTCCCCAGCTGAAATTGGGGTTGGAGTTTAAAAAAATCCACTATGACTATGGGACTCGATCCCCTGACCTCCCAGCCTGTAACTCTAAACACTAACCACTGTGTTGTGGTGGCTGGTCTCCCCAACACTTGTTAGTGCATAAAACTCCAGGGCCTACAAAGGCTGATTGCATCACACTGGGATGTTTTGTGCAGAGAGTGTGAAGTCTGACATGACTTGTCTCTTGCCCACATGGGTCTC
>CM060338.1:32194857-32199857 GCA_030674155.1 Stramonita haemastoma | reverse complement strand
AGAGAGAGAGAGAGAGGGAGGGAGAGGTGGGGGGAGGGAGAGATAGAGAGAGAGAGAGAGAGAGGGAGGGAGAGAGAGAGAGAGACAGAGAGAGAGAGAAAGAGAGAGAGAGAGAGAGAGAGAGAGGCAGAGACAGAGACAGAGACAGACAGACAAACAGACACATAGACAGACACACAGACACATAGACAGACACACAGACACATAGACAGACAGGGATACATACATACAGACAAACACACAGACAGACACACAGACAGACAGAGGATAAAAAAGACAAATCCCCACCCCCCACCCCACCCCAACCAGACCAGACCTCTGCTAGCAGGTAGCACAGTGGCAGTACAGTGCAGGGGCTGTGTGTGTCTGACGTCCTCATTGCCGCCCACACTGACTGCCCTCCTTCTCCACTGCTCCTCTCTGTCTGTCTGTCTGTCTACCTGAGAGAGCATCACCTCTCTCACACCTGTTGCTCCTTACCTCTCTCTCCACCATCATCCAACCGTCACCACATCATTTCTCATGACTGCCTTCCTTTGCTGATGAGCCTCCTGCTGTTTGATGTTTCGCTTTTTTTTTCTTTCTTTCCTTCATTCTCTTATTTTCCTGAAGGTATGGGAAGTTTGAGATGTCATTGTTAGTGCCAAGTTATCATTATGTCATACCTGACAGTGCTATCATCCAACATGACTGTATCCCACAGCTGTAAGGTGTGTTTCTATGGCACAGTCATTGATGTAACATGAAAAGATTCAACCTATCTACCGTTGGCCACTGCTCTTTCTCTATTTCTGGTCCATCGATCTGGAATGACCTCCCTCTCTCCCTTCGGCAAAAGCCTTCTTATGACACTTTTAAATCCAACCTCAAGACACACTTATTTCAAACCTAAGATTTTCCCTTCTGTTTTCATTTTTTATCTGTCCCTGCCATCATAATCTGAAATCCCGTTCACCCTTGCAAAGTGCATAACCTTTATAAGTATGTGCATGTGTGTGTGTGTGTGTGTGTGTTGTGTGTGTGTGTGTGTGTGTGTGTGTGTGTGTGTGTGTGTGTGTGTGTGTGTGTGTGTGTGTGTGTGTGCGTGCGTGTGTGTGCACATTCGAATTTGTTAAAATTATTGTTGTTGATTACTTGTGTTTTGTATAGGTCGAATGCAAGCGCGTTGTTTTGTTTTTTGCAAGATATAACGCTATGTAAATTCCATGTATTATTAAAACCAAAAGAGAAGATGGCTTCAGCAGCACCCTGATTTCAACAGTAAGGATGACTTCTACCTCCTCCCCAGAGGAGACCGAGCGATCATCTTGAGGTTGTAGACTGGACACTGCAGACTCAGACATCACGTGTTCACCAAGTTCCAGATTGGAGATTCTGAAACATGCCCCTTCAATACTTCTCCCATGACAGTGGAACACTTCCTCCAGACCTGTCCAACACACCCAAACCTGAGTGAAGGCCGATACCTGGCCTACTGATCTGCCGATGAGAGACAAGCTTTTTGGACCTCAAGAAGGGCCTTCCGGGTATGGCAGCATTTATGAGGAGTTGCTGTCTGAGCATTCAACAAAGAAGAAGAAACGGTGTAGAGAGTTTGAGATTTGGATGTATGCGTTCTTTATGAAACATAATTATACTTGCATTTTGTGTGCACATCCTTTCAACAAAAAAGTTGGAGGTGGACAAGGCAAAAAACAAAAAAACGAAATGTGCCAGTACATCATATCAAAAGGGGGAAAAAGTGGAGAGACAGACTGCCAAATAACCAGATGGACAGACAGTAGGATGGATGGAAGACAGAAAGTCATACTGACAATAAGACAAACACAAGCAGACAGCCAGTCTGATACACATGCACATGAAGACATCCACACAGTTTTTACAATCTGTGTACAAGAAACAAAACAAAACTGAGAGAAAGAAAAAAGAGAGGAGATTAGGCACAGTGACAGAGACTGTAAGCACCAAGCTCTCTCTCTCTCTCTCTCTCTCTCTCTCTCTCTCTCTCTCTCTCTCTCCTCTCTCTCTCTCTCTCTCTCTCTCTCTCTCTCTCTCTCTCTCTCTCTCTCTCTCTCTCTCTCTCTCTCTCTCTCTCTCCTCTCTCTCTCTCTTCTTCTCTCTTCCCCCCCCATCATCTTCACTCAACTCAACCATGAACACATCATTGGGGATGACTGCCTCCCTTTGTGACAGACAAGTCTCCTACCTTTCATTACAACTTTTCTTTTCTTTACCTTTTTCCCTCTTTTTTTTTCTCAAAAAAAAAAAAATTCCTCACATTTTTCTTCAGGATGCTGTAGAAAGTCTACCTGTTTCTCTCTACTTTTTTTTCGAGGGGGGGGAGTGGGGGGTAGGGGGTGGTGGAGGCTGAACCATCTTATATAATATCTGTTGGAACAATCCACCAATATTAACACATCCCTCACATGTGGGACATGGTGTGGTGTGGGTGAGTAAGTCATGCGTGAGAGTGGAGGAGACAGCACGTGTGTTGGAGGCACGTGTTTCGTGTAAAGGTCTGATGTCTGAGGATGATGATGATGCTTGTGTTTGTGTGCATGTGTTTTGACCAGAGGAGCAGAGAAGACTGGACGCACTGGCAGTACATCTATGAAGCATATGATGAGCATTCCTTTGTGTGTGTGTGGGAGAGAGAGAGAGAGAGAGAGAGAGAGGAGAGAGAGAGAGAGAGAGAGGAGAGAGAGAGAGAGAGAGAGAGAGAGAGAGAGAGAGAGAGAGAGAGAGAGAGAGAGAGAGAGAGAGAGAGAGAGCGGGGGGGAGACAGAGATACAGAGATACAGACACAGACACAGAGAGAGATATAGACAGAGACAGAGAGACAGAGAGAGACAGAGAGAGAAAGAGGCAGAGATAGATACAGACAGACATACAGACATATAGACAGACATTCAGACAGACAGATATATTAGAGGCCATGTGTATGTGTGTATTTTATTTGTTTATTTATTCTTTTAAATCGAGGATAATGGAATAAGCACTCGTGTGCTTTTTTACATCCAGTCCCCGTGTGTGTGCAGTTTTGTCAATTTTGTCATCTGTTCCCATCGGCACACGATGGCCTACACTTAAGAAAAGCGGAACAGGATTTAACGTGTGCGCAAGATGTTCTGCGTGCGTTCGCACACGGGACCTCCGTTTATAGTCTTATCCGGACTTTTGGGAAGAGTGGAGTCAGCACTGATGTTAACTCCAGGGAGAAAAATCTCCTCAACCAGACTCGAACCCGGGTCGTCAAATTGCCAGCGCAATGTTCTGACCACTAGGCTATCCGTTCCCCCAGATAGAGACAGAGAGAGATGGAGAGACAGAATGAATGAATGAATGAATGAATAATCTTTATTTTTCAAGGGTAACAGAGTAAGTAAGCAGAGAAAGAAAGACGCAGAGACAAAGACAGACAGACAGACATATAGACATACATACATACAGACAGATATATCAAATGCAATGTGTATATGTGTATGGCTAAACGTGTGTCTGTCCAGGCACATCTTTAAAATAGCCATACTCATAAGGTTTTTTTTATCTGTCAGTCTACACGTCTACACATCAAATCACCAAATCTCAGGCACACTCACGCTTCCTTCCCTAATCAAAGCTGAAATCTGAAGAACTCCAATTCTCCTGGCTACACCACCCTGTGTGTGTGTGTGTGTGTGTGTGTGTGTGTGTGTGTGTGTGTGTGTGTGTGTGTGTGTGTGTGTGTGTGTGTGTGTGTGTGTGTGTGTGTGTGTGTGTGTGTGTGTGCTGTACCCCTGATGTCAGGTGAGGCCTGTGTCACTAATTAAGGCCATTAACCTCCGAGGTCTCAATGGAAGGAGGGTGTAGGGGGGTGGCTTACGTTTTCAGAGTATCGTGTGTGTCTAATGAGAAATTTCATGGAAGTGTTCTTGCTCCTTTGAAGAGATAAGGGCTGGAAATTGGGGATGGAGTGGGGGGGGGGGGAGGGTTATAATGATGTTTGTAGTTTTATTAGGAAGATGAAGGGGCGATAAATGTGAGATGAGAAGAGGCAAGAGTAGAGAAAGGAGAGAGAGAGAGAGAGAGAGAGAGAGAGAGAGAGAGAGAGAGAGAGAGAGAGAGGAGAGAGAGAGAGAGAGAGAGAGAGAGAGAGAGAGAGAGGAGAGAGAGAGAGAGAGAGAGAGAGAGAGAGAGGATTGTGAAACTTCTGTAATTTGTCAATCATGATTTATGTACGTTTTTTATCATTGCCATTTTTTTTATAAGAAATCTTACATATTCAGTGATTTGTGTTCTTTCGGTATGACTGGTAACATTCTGGAGAGTCCAATACCCTGTATGACAGACTCATACTTTCATGCTTCATAGGAACAGGAACAATGTATGAATATAGACAACCCTATGTGTTAATTGATCTTGAGCTGAAAGAAAAAGTTGAAAGTTTATCGGAAGCGCACAGCAAAATTTCGTCAGAGCTGTGAAATTGTGAAACTATTTTTTGATTGCGTGTTTTCTGTTGGTAACTGTTTGCATTCGTAAATAAATGGACCCATTAAACATAGAACCACTGATGATAAAGATTTCAGAGAAAAATTAGCGTGTTTTTTTTGTTGTTTTTTTAAAACAACAACACTTGACTAATTTGTGTAAAAGACAAGTGTCAAGGACTATGTAGGTGACACTGTCCCAATGAAAGCTCACATCATCATCAAATGACCAGACTGCTGAAAGGACAAGTGGCTTTGTTAATTGAATCAAAGGAGTGTACATGCTATGACCTCATGTTACCTCTCCCCACCTCGCCTCTTCACTCTCTTGGTCACTGCTTCCTAGCTAGCCCCTGAACAACCCTCACGTAGTTCATTTCCCCACAGATGGTTACACTCTTGTTATCCGGGGTATGAGGTGGCCGGCTTTGTGATCTGCCTGAAGAGAGAGAGGAGAGAGAGAGAGAGAGAGAGAGAGAGAGAGAGAGAGAGAGAGAGAGAGAGAGAGAGAGAAGAGAGAGAGAGAGAGGA
>CM060338.1:32192535-32194757 GCA_030674155.1 Stramonita haemastoma | reverse complement strand
CACCTAGACCACCGATCCACCGGTAAAAGGTAAAAGGTACAGGTGTCCCATAACCTATGTGGTCGTTGGAGATCGAGGCGTCAGAGACCTCAGCTTCTCTAGGGACCAGCATATTGAGGGTGGCGCCCATCTCCTATCCCTCGCTGGTTTACCATCCCTGATCCTCAAGAGAGCAGGTACCTATTTACAGCTGGGTGAACTGGGGGGACTGTACTGAAGCCAAGGCGTGCAAACAGTCATCCATCCACTTGGTAACCACGCTCGATGCTGCTTAATTAACCTAAGCTTGGGGAAAGCGAGAGCTCTGACCCCTGAGCTATCCCGTCACCATTGTGTACCGGTCGGAGCGGATGACACAATTGACAAAACTGCATATACACAGGGATTGGATGTAGAAAAAAAAAGAAAAAAGAGCAGCACATGAGTGCTTATTCCATTATCCTCGAAAGAAAAGAGTTGAGTAAATAAAGTAGATAAGATAAGATAGAAGGGTTGTCACTCTGTCAGCCTTTAAGTCCATCTCAAACCTTTTTATCATTATCTTTTTTTTTTATACCACTTTATGTCACAGCAGATTTCTCTGCGTGAAATTCGGACTGCTTTCCCCGGGGAGAGCGCGTCGCCACGAGTGCAGCGCCTACCCATTATTTCTTATTTTTTCCCCCTCAGGGATGGTGTCTAAACACGACATCTGTGTGCATGCTGGTTTTTAAAAAAATAATTTTGTCATCCGCTCCTACTGGCACACGATGGCCTGATCTTCCGAAAGGCGAAACGGGGTTTTAACGTGTGCGCAAGATGTTCTGCGTGCGTTCGCACACGGGGCCTCGGTTTAGTCTCATCCGAATGACTTTGACATTCAGTTCGATTGTTCGATTTTTCCTTTTATAATCACAGCATCATAAAGGAGCGAAGAATCTCTAATACCACTGACAGTGAAAAAGACGTGAGATTGAAGTGAAGAATCGGGCCTCATTGCAGACAGCCGGTGGCGGAAAGATGGTTCCAGCCGACGTCGGAGGCCAGTGCCAATGTCAAGGCCTTTTTAGACTGTGACTTCTACGCCCTTGACCCCCTGACCTTGAGTCAGTACCATCTGACCAACAGTCTGACCACTGCTGGGTAAGTGCATGGTGGGGAAGTCAGCAGACACACAGACGCACACACAGACGCACATAAACACCCACAAACGCGCATACGCACAAGCAGACACACATACACACCCACAAACACACATACGCACACACATACACACGGGGACTGGATGAAAAAAAAGCACAAGAAGTGCTTATCCCATTATCCTCGAAATAAAAGAATACAATTAAAATAAAATAAAATAAATAAACATACATACATAAGCACACACAGACATACATAAGCACATACATACAGACAGACAGACGGACGGACGAGCAGACAGACAGACAAACAGACATGTGGTGGCTCGAACCCTGGGTCGTCAGATATATAGCGAGCTCAACGCTCTGGCCACAATGCTATATAGTGTCCCCCACCACCAAACAAATACAGTTGCATGCAGGAAAAAGAAAAAAGAATGGGTATGCGCTGCACTTGTGGCGACGCACTCTCCCCGGAGAGAGAGAGAGCAGCCCGAATTTCATACAGAGAAATCTGCTGTGACATAAAGCGGCACAAAAATACAAATACAAAATACGAATCTTTCCCCAATTAGTGCTTCATTGTGATGTTGAGCGCACTGTGTGTTGTGTATTGTGTAGGTATTACCAGTGCCGGAAGCGGAGAGCCGGTATTCTGGGGATCCTGGATTGTCTGCCGCTGCTCTTCAGGGCCTGCGGGCACCGTGACGTCAGAGTGGTCAAGACCATTCGCTTCAGCATGCAGCAGGCCGTTAACCTGATGAATGCTGACCCCAAGACGAAGGTCAGCCACGGGCAGTGAATAGTGTTTTTTTTTAATATTGTTGTGATATGTGCGAGCTGATGTTCGGATACTATGTTGTGGTTGTTTGTTTTTTTCCTGTGATGTTACTTTTTGCATGTTTGCTTTTTTTATGTGCGGCATGTAACCCCGCGTGAATTTCTCTAGGAGATAATAAAGTATTTTGAATTGAATTGAATTGAATTCCCTTATCCTCGATATAAAAGAATGAATATATAGATAGATAAATAAATAAATGAATAAATTAATTAATTAATTAATTAATAAGTAAAACGATAGAGTGATGTAGCGAAACGGATTTA
>CM060338.1:32182535-32185035 GCA_030674155.1 Stramonita haemastoma | reverse complement strand
GAAGAATTGCGAAGAAGAAGAATTGCGAAGAAGAATTGCGAAGAAGAAGAATTGCGAAGAAGAAGAAGAATTGCGAAGAAGAAGAAGAATTGCGAAGAAGAAGAAGAATTGCGAAGAAGAAGAATTGCGAAGAAGAAGAAGAAGAATTGCGAAGAAGAAGAAGAAGAAGAAGAAGAAGAAGAAGAAGAAGAAGAAGAAGAAGAAGAAGAAGAAGAAGAAGAAGAAGAATCAGGAGGGAAACAATGCATAGAAGAAGAAGAAGAAGAAGAAGAAGAAGAAGAAGAAAGAAGAAGAAGAAGAAGAAGAAGAAGAAGAAGAAGATGATGATGATGATGATGATGATGAAGAAGAAAAACAAGAACAATAACAACAACAAATTCCAGAAATTCGCACTATGCTCTGCCTGTCAGGGTACCTTCAAAGGTGATGATGTAGCTATACGGCAGGAAGGAAACAGAATAACGGCCACTTTTTCCCTCTGTCTTGATAAATTGCTCAAGACACTGACAAATCCAAGAACCAAAATTCGGGAAATCTACAATAAGCTCTGTCTGTCTGGTTAGCTGCAGACGTGACGATGTATAGCAGCAAAGAAACAGAACACCGACCATTTCCTTCCTCTGTCTGTGAGTGCTATGCTGCTCCAGTCTGCAGGAACCACTTAGTAGTACCATAGAATGGAAAAGATGGACTGTAAGCCTGATAATTTTAAGTAAAGTCCTTCTTTCTATTCGTAAGTACTGACTGTGCTTGATAAACAGACGGTAGGAATTTTTACAAGTTTTTAAAATTAAAATTGAAAACGAGTTCTATTCAGTATAGGTCATAGCCCCCTCTAAGAGAGAGAGAGAGGAGAGAGAGAGAGAGAGAGAGAGAGAGGAGAGAGAGAGAGAGAGAGAGAGAGAGAGAGAGGAGAGAGAGAGAGAGAGAGAGAGAGAGAGTGAATGAATGAATGAATGAATAAATGAATGAATGAATGAATGAATGATATTGTTCTTTTCAAGGGTTACAGATAAAGTATTCACATACTTTTTTTTCATCCGGCCCTTGCCCTGATTATGGAATGTCCACACACACACACACACACACACACACACACACACACACACACACACACACACACACCCACACACACACACACACACACACACACACACACACGTACACAAACACACACACACTTACTACAACACCCACACCCACACCCACACCCACACACACACACACATATATATATATGTATACACACACACATACACACACAGGCACACACATACACACACACGCGCGCGCGCACACACACACAACACCAACACCCACAACACACACACACATACTACAACACCCACCACACAAAGTCCAACACACACACACACACACACACACACACACACACACACACACACACACACAAACACACATCCACATACTCCAACACACACACACACACGCACACACACGCACATACACACAACACCACAAACACCCACCCACCCACCCACACACACACACACACACACACACACACACACACACACACACACACACACACACACAACACTGCAACACACACACACCACACACACACACACACACACACCACACACACACACACACACATACACACACACTACAACACTACAACACTCACAGTCCATCACCACCAAACAACCAGGCTTACTATACTGACCAGAGGGCTCTACTGCTGTAGGCTAGAAGAAAACCAGAACCTTCGTCTTGACAACTGCCAGCCCTGCACTACACTACAGTGGGTTAGATTGTAAACAGAAACTCAAATCTTGTGAGTCAGCGTGGGGTCAGTGTGTCTGGGCACATGCACACACACACACAGACAGACAGATAGACACACACACACATAGGCGCACGCGCGCGCGCACACACACACACACACACACACACACACACACACACACACACACACACACACACACACACAGGGATAGCCTGGTGGTCAGAGTGATGCACTCGTGATCTGCTGACCCAGGTTCGAATCTCGTTCAACTCCCCTCAAAAGTCCTTCGGATAAGACTATAAATCGAAGTCCCATGTGTACGAACGCATGCAGAACATCTTGCGCACATGTTAAAACCCATTCTGCTTTTCGGAAGAGTAGGTCATTGTGTGGTGGTGGAAACAGATGACAAAATTCACAAAACTGCATGCACATAGGAACTAGATGTAAAAAAAAAAAAACCCAACACATTACAGCTTATTCCATTATCCTCTAAATAAAAGAATAACCACACACACACACACACACACACACACACACACACACACACACACACACACACACACACACACACACACACACACACACACACACACACACACACACACATAAATATCTTAACTTCTGACAAAGTCTGTGGTACAATCGCAGAAATGTGTTATCCCTCATGTACAGATGTAAACTAAATGCCTTCAAGACGAAATACTCAAAGGATGTAAACTGTATTTGTGGTGATAAGATAACGAA
>CM060338.1:32142861-32169935 GCA_030674155.1 Stramonita haemastoma | reverse complement strand
GGGAGGGGTAAATTAATGTGCCGTGGGGTTTATTTTTAGGGGAAGAGGGTAAATGTGTTGCGTGTTTGGTTGTTTTTTTTGGGGGGAAGGAGGGAAAATAATGCGCTTTTGTTTTTTTATTGGGGGTGAGGGTAAATATCTGTGTGTGTTTTGTGGTTTTTTTTTTTACAGAAGCAGAGGACACACGCGCCAGTATTTGTTGAGTTTTTTTTTGTTTGTTTGTTTTGGGGTTTTTTGAGGGGGTCGGGGTGGAGAGTGCAAATGTGCCTGTGTTGTTTTTTTTTTGTTCGGTGAATGCTATTTTTTTTAATAGTGACTTTAGATGATGTTGATGGCAGATCTGTGTAATGATCTTCTGCTGGAAGAGTGATGGCAGATTTTACACACACACACACACACACACACACACACACACACACACACACACACACACACACACACACATCCTACGAAAAAAAAAATGAATGAAAGACTAAAGGTATATGATTTTAAGAATAGGTTTGGAAAAAATGTGCCTGTTTTTTTTTCCCTTTCTTTGGGAAAGGTTTTTTTTTTTTTTTAATCACTTCAAATTTGAAATAAAGCTTGTTCTATGATTGCCATTGATATTTTAATGATTTTATGTATAGTATATGGTTTGTTTTGTCTTTCTTTTTAAATTATATCCATTGGAAGTCGAGAAGAAAATGTAGAATGTTGTGTAATAGTGTGAAATGTAGAAGAGGTTTTGTTTGTTTTATGTTTTTTAATCGCATCACCTGTGAAAACAGAAAGAAAGCTTGTGCTGTGATTGGTATTAACATTCTGTGAAATACTTAAGATGATGTTGGTGGCAGATCTGTGTATTGATCTTCTGCTGGAAGATTGATGGTAGATTTTACACCAACACATCTAACAAAAATGTATGTTAAAGACTAATACTGTATGATATTAAGTGTAGTTTTTGATAAATGTGCCTGCGTGGCTGCTTTTTCTATTTCTAAAGCAATAAGATCAAATGTAAATTAACAAGATAAATATATGTTGCATAATAGTGTATAAAACACACAACAGGATGTTTTCCTTTTTTAAAAATCCATCAAATGTGAAAAAAAAAGAAAGCTGGTGATGTAATTGCCATTGCTATTTTAATAATTGTATGCATAGTACAGGATTAAAACGTGTCTATGTGGCTTTTTTTTTTGTAACAATGAGATTATAATGTAAACAGCAAAGACAAATTTGGATCTAGTAACTTGTATAATAGTGTCGAAAGTGTGCCAGAAAGGTTTTCTTTTTATTATTATTTTTTTTTTTTTAGATCACATCAGATTTAAAAAAAAAAAAAAAAGCTTGTGCTGCGATGGGCAATGATATTCTGTGAAATGACTTTAGATGATGTTGGTGGCAAATCTGTGTATTGATCTTCTGCTGGAAGATTGATGGCAGATTTTACACCAACACATCTATCTTATTCCTTTTCTTCTATTTCAAGGAAAATGGAATAAGGATTCACGCGTTGTTTTTTTTAATATCCAGTCCCTGTGTGTATGCAGTTTTATCAATTTTCATCTTAATGCTATATGTCTTATAATGTGTAAAGTGTGCCTGCGAGTTTGTTTTTTTTATGTGTGTGTTTTTTTTTAAAGGAATCAAATGAAGATTGGGGAGAAAAATACAGGCTGTATAATGGTTGTGGACAGTGTGGGGAGAAGGGGGTCTTTTCTTTTTTTTTTTTTTAATCACATCAAATGTGAAAGATCTGTGTATTGATCTTCTGTTGGAAGACTGATGGCAGATTTTACACCAACACTTCAAACTTAAATTGTTAAAAAATTCCTGTGAAAGATTTATGCTACATCTGTTTTTTTGTTTAATCTAGTAATGGGTATAATGTGCCAGTGTGTTCTCATTTTTGAAAAAAAAAATGTGTTCTTTAAAAAATAAATTAATAAAACCAAGAAAAAATAAGAAAAATGTAATTTGCACTGTGCTGTGGAACGTGTATGGGGAGATGGGTTATTTTTCTGAAATCACATTAAATGGTCTAGGGTGATTTTTTTTTTATTGTTTTGTTTTGTTTTTATAAAGAATGTCAGTTGGAGTAGGTTTGCTTGTGCAGAAATAAATGTAATCGTTTATATGACTTTTTATGTGTTTTCAAATGTCACAGAATAAACTCTACTGTACTGAGAGAGGCTGATTACTTTCAGGTTTGGTTGTGTAGAAAAAATGTAAATGTTTGTATGACTTTTTAATTGTTTTAAAATGTCACAGTATAAATTCTACTGTAGTGACAAATGCTGATTGCTTTAAATTTCTTTGTTGTGCACAAAAAATATATATAATTGGTTATATAACTTTTTATGTCTTTTTAATGTCACAGATTAAATTATACTGTAGTGAGTCTAAATGCTGATTTCTTTGTTGTTAAGGTTTGCTTGCTTATTAAAAATTTGATTGTTTATATGATTTTTTATGGGTTTTTTAAATGTCAAAGAATAAATTCTACTGTAGTGAAAACTACTGATTTCTTTGTTGTAAAGGTTTGTCTGTTGTGTAGAAAAAAAATGTAATTATTTATATGACTTTTTATGTGTTTTTTAATGACACAGATAAATTCTACTGTCATGGGAAATGCTGATTTTCTTTGTTGTTTTGGCAAACTTGGGGTCTGTGGGTGTGGGGTGGACAGGGGTGAGGATGTTTCTCTCTCTCTCTCTCTTTCTGTCTCTCTCTCTGTCTCTGTCTGTCTCTCTCCCTAAGAAAAATGTGTGTGCAGGCGCGTGTGTGTGTATGTGTGTGTGTGTATGCATCTGTCTGTCTCTCCAACCCCCCCCCCCCCCCCTCTCTCTCTCTGGGGGGGGGGGACGGATAGCCTAGTGGTCAGAACATTGCGCTCGCAATTTGACGACCGGGTACCATTCCGGTCGAGGAGATTTTTCTCCTGGAGTTAACATCAGTGCTGACTCCACTCTCCCCACAAGTCCCTCGGATGAGACTATAATCCGAGGCCTCGTGTGCGAACGCACGCAGAACATCTTGTGCACACGTTAAATCCTGTTCCGCTTTTCGTAAGAGTGGGCCATCGTGTGGCCGGTGGGAACAGATATTTACAAAACTGCATACACACGGGGACTGGATGTAAAAAAAACACAAAAGTGCTTATTCATTATCCTCGATATAAAGAATAAATCAAATCAAATCAAATCAAATTTCTCTCTCTCCCAGTACCTAACTTATGTTTTAATTACTACTTTTGTTTGTTTGTTTTTTAGTTTGATTACTACTTACTATCGATTTTCTGGTTTCACTTTGTTGTTTTTTTCTATCATAATGATCTTTAGATTGTTTAGTATTATATTTAGTTCACTGTATTGCGCCTTTGTTATTCTAGTATATCTTCTGTCCTTACATCTTGTCTTCTGTTTATTACTGTCTTGTTGTTTTGGCCTTCTTGTTTGGTTTATTATTGTTGTTAGTTGGAGGTGTTCTTAAACTGATGTAATCCCTGATTATGGCAAGGACTGGATGTAAAAAAGCACATGAGTGCTTATTCAGTATCCTCGAAATAAAAGAATTTGATTTGATTTGGTTTGATTTGATTTGATCTCTCTCTCCCTCTCTCTGTCTGTCTCTCTGTACGTTTCTGTCTGTGCCTGTCTCTCTGTCTCTCTTAACAAAATTGTGCGTGTGCGCGCGCGCGCGGCGTGCATGTGTGCGTGCGTGTGTGTGTTGTCTTTATCTATTTTATTTACTTTTATTTATTGTGTTTTATTCTTTCATCGCATTGTATGCATACACCCTCTCCTAATCAAATCAAATCAAAACACTTTAATCATCCCTGGAGGGCAGTTACAATACTGACAGGCATATTGATACGAATCGTAATCAAAAGATACAAGATAGCTACATTTTTATTTGTTCAAACATTATACCTTCAAATAAAAAGATGGTAAGTAAAACTTTCTACCATATTTGTGTAACAGAGTGCAGATGTTTGATCTGCTGCGTCTCTGTACAACTTATTGGCGAGTACAGCATGGTCAGACAGTGGGAATGTGGCCTCTTAAAAGAGGCTGCGTAAATACTACAATTTACCGCTATGGGCAAAGTGTATGCAACGGAGCGTTCTCGACCACCCCCCCAACGATACAGAACGTCGCACAATTTCGCTGGTGTGGTTCTAAAATTGAGATACACGACGCTGTGATGAAAAGTAATCTAATTACCGCCCCGCCACAGTAGTTTGTATATATTCTGTAACTGACACGCTACGAATATTTTCATTACCATTTTTTGGTTAAAGAAGAATGATTTATGTCAAAATAGCTCTCTGAAGCTCCTATGGCAGACAAGGTGTCCCCCATAACCTATGTCAGTATGTGGTCGTTGGGGAGAGAGGTGTCAGAGACCTCAGCTTCTCCATGAGCCAGCATGTTGAGAGCTTCTTCAGGGGCCAGCATATTTCAGCACATCTCCTCTCCCTCACTGCTTTACTTTCCCTAACCCTAAAGAGGACAGCACCCATTTACAGCTGGGTGAACTGGGGGACTATAGTGAAGCCAGGAGCGCAAACGGTCACCTATCCACTTGGTAACCACGCTCAATGCTGCTTAACCTTAGCTTGGGGAAAGCGAGCGTTCTAACCACTGAGCTATCCCGTGCCCAAGGTGGACAAGACGAGAAATTGATCCTTGATTTAGTTTATCAAGCGCTGCGCTTTGATTTGTTTTTACAAGATATTGCGCTATGTAAGTTCCATGTATTATATTATTATTATTATTATTATTATTTGTGCAGGATATGTATCTGCCTTAATTGAGAAGTATAGGTTTTAATTGTGGTAACAGAACGAATACACTGTGCTCGTTTAGGAAAGTTGACATCACACCTTACACTGCTTTCTGTGTCCACATCGTTTTCTTGTTTGAACAATGTGAGAGATATCTAACCATGGCAAGTTGTCGATAATTGTCTAAAGGCAAAATACCAATCTCTTTATAAGTACCCATGGGTGATGCACGAAAAGGTACACCTAAAGCAAATCGAGAAGCCTTACAATCTTGTCATTTTCTGTAATAAAGACTTTAGAGCACTGAAAAACGCTTCCTATGTGACGCATATTCGCTCATGTAACAGACAACAATATCGTTGCTGTCTGAGCTATCGAAGAAGAATTCTTCTAATTCTTTTTTTTCGAGGATAGAATACGCACACGTGCTTTTTTTTTTTTTTCTTACTGCCAGCCCCCGTGTGTATGCAGTTTTGTAAATTTTGTCATCCATTCCCATAATGGCATAGTCTTCCGATAAGCGGAAGGGGTTTTAAAATGTGTGCAAGATGCTCTGCGTGCGTTCACACACGGACCTCGGGCTATAACCTCATCCGAAGGACTTTTTTGGGGGGGGAGGGGGGGGGGGGGAGTGGAGTCGGCACTGATGTTAACTCCAGAGGAAAAAAATCCTCTTAAACGAGATTTGAACCCCGGTCAGCAGATCCCGAGTGCAATGCGCATCACTCTTAACCTCCTGGCTAATCCGTCTCTAATGGTTCATCCATCATGGGGCCTTAAGGCTGCGGCCATAGTAAACCGGCATTTTGACGCCGTCAATTTTGCCGGGCTGGGTGAAAAATGCAGCCCAGCTGAATTACTCTGTGGCGTCACTGATGACGGCTGTACGTGGCCATAGTAGAGCCGACCGGCCCCGGTATTTTAACCCGTCGTTTTGACGTTCGAGCGACACGTCCGTTTGCCGGGTTGACGGAAAGGAAAATAATCAAGAAAAACTCATTTATGGTGCTTCAAAAATTCTGACTACACAAACTAGTAAGTTGACCCTTCCCGACTATATTCAGTGGTTTTGATAAAGTTTTGTGGGGGGATTTTACGTAAAAACACTTTTTATGTCGAACTATTTTCTGTCGATGCGGCAGCCTCATTTTTGTCACTCGCAGTCTCGGGGTGACCACATTGTCAGAAAGAGACGGGCCTGGTTGACTATGGCCGCTTTGACGGATCCATTCTACCGTTAAAGAGACGGCCGTCAAAACAACGGGACGGGCCGGGTTTACTATGGCCGTAGCCTAAGTGTTTACTTGTTTTTTCATATCTGGAACAGAAGCAGCTAACTTAGCTGCAGTCTTTTTGTTTGGTTGTTGGTGGTGTTATTATTTTTGTTGATGTTTTTCCTCCTTTTTTTGTTTTTACACGTTCCTTTAAGCCAGTGAAGTGTTCTTTTCTTGTCATAGAAATACGTTTTAAAGAGCTTCTTTATGATCAACGCAATCCAGGTATTGCGTCAAGAAATAAAATATGACGTGTAAGACAACCGTTTACCCCTGAAAGCCCCGCCACTATTCTTCTCAAGCAGCATTACAGGTGGGTTCTGAAGTGTTTTACAAATAGCATGTAGCTACTGAATACTTCATGTTAGCATCATCCCATCTTTTGTTCTTAAAAGGGCGAGCATGTCTCAGTTTCGGACAGCTATGAAATTGCAATGTCTACCAAAAGAATGTAAAACTTCAATCCATTGCAGGCATTTGATTCCGCATCAAGAAAAGATGTTTGAAAGGTTTACAACGCAGGACGCACTTAAGTAAACAGACCCATTGTGCATTCCGACACACAATGAACCAAGAACCAGAAAAGGAGAGAGGATGACAAACTACGATTTTGAAGCCGTTTGTCAGTGTGTGCTCTGCAAGGCACTGTCCAAGGAGGAAGAAAGAGGCAGACCCAGGAAGAGATGGGAGGACAGCATCAGCGAAGGGACAGGCCCAGAACTCAACTAAAAATTTTGAGAAAGGCAGAACAGAGAGCGAAATGGAGGGAACTGGTTGTCAAGTCTTCGGGAGTGCCCCCGCAGTCACCTGACTGCATGATAGGTACAAACGCCACAACCACGTGTATTAGAACGTAACATCAGAGGGAGTAGGGGTGGGTGGGTAGGTGTTTACTAAACAGGTTGGGCAAGTTTTAACATCACTCTTTGTTTATGAGTTAAATAATTAACTATCCAGAGATTCGAACCCCCAGATTACTGGTTTTCAAAGAGTTTTATTTGCCAATCTTCCCATGTGGGGATGCCGGAATCCTTTCACTATAAATAGCATTTCTACCGTCTCTAAATTTCCTCTTTTCTATCACAGTTTCTGCCTTGTTCCTCTTCTTCCTGTCACCTCCTTCTTGTCTATTTTCCGCTTTCTTGGTACATTTCCCCCCAGAAAGGCTTAAACAATAACAATTCTCTTGTATGCCGAAGTCTGATGCGCTGGGCCTGATTTTTCAGGCACTTAACAGCAGCTATTCAGTTCTTTTCTTCAGGTGAGTGACCCATTATATATATCTAGACACACACACACACACATAATATACATGCACGGGGCGCCTACGTCTATGTATGCATGTGCGAGTGCAAATGTTACTTGCGCGCGCGCGTGTGTGTGTTGTGTATGTGCGTACTTGCGCGCTCACGCGTGTGTGTGAGTGTGTGTGCATAGCAGTCCAACGAATCCTTGGAGGCTCATACGAATGCCGACCCCATACACTGCACCATGGAGAAAAAGTGACCACCGAATTCCCCATTAACAACACGGCGTTCCCTACATTGTGTAAGCAAGGTACCAATGGCCTGCCAAACTTCAGAAGCAGCCAGCCCCGACAGTGTCCTAACCTATGCCCCACATTGCACGGTGGTATACGAAGGCATCAGAAAGAGCTGCTCCTACAGTCCTGGTGTCGTAGAGTGTGGCTGCACTAGCAGTGACAACGATGGCTTCTCCGTTGTAGTCAAATTTCATCCTTCAGCCTGGCTACAACAGATGGTGGGGTACTTTATGGTGCAAAGTGCTCACTAACCAAAGACATGAGCAAGAGCTGCTCCTATGTGCCTGGTGTCCTGGCATGTGGCTGTGAACCAGTAAGGACAGCAATGGCTTTTACGTTGAAGAGGACAACTTCCATCTTTCAGCCTCATAGGGACAGATGGTGGGGAAGTAGACAGAGCTTGCGCTAACGAAAATAGGAGATCCAGCTTTGAAATACTCGGTCAAAATACTGTGAAGACACACTTTTAGGTGAGTTTGTTCCATATATGTTGATATTCTGCATTGTAAAAAAAAAAAAAAAAAGAGGTGTGTGTGTGTGTGTGTGTGTGTGTGAATCAGAAAAAAGTTATTGCCATAAAAGTCTCATGGACTTATTGACATAACAAATGAACTCGTCATAGTTCATTAATACAACATATTATTTACTGGTCAGCAAATGATGTGCTGGAAAACAAAACGCCCTAAAACCCACCCCTAAGCAAAACCATGTTGCATTATATTTTATTTCAATTGTTCTTTTTTCGAAACAGGTACAAACATAATTATTTCAGCTTGATGCATAACCTGTGCGTGTGCGTGCGTGCGTGTGTGTGTGTGTGTGTAAGCAAGTCTGCGAGTGCATGGGTGTATGAGCTTGCATTGTGTATGCATTCATATATGTGTGTGTGTGTGTGTGTGTGTGTGTGTGTGTGTGTGTGTGTGTGTGTGTGTGTGTGTGTGTGAAGTAGGGATGTAAGTCAAAATGTAATCAATCAACCGCTGAGTAAGTCAGCTAAGCAAACTTAGTTGTTGCGTGTTTGGTTCTCAGTTCTACATTCTGGGAATCACCCAGCCTACATATTCTTTACTCACTCCTCTCACCATTAAATCACCCAGAATACGTATTCTTACTCAATCCTCTCACGTCAAATCACCCAGAATACGTATTCTTACTCAATCCTCTCACATTAAATCACCTGGAATACGTATTCCTACTCACTCCTCTCCAATCCAATCCAATTCATTCATGTTGTTTATAGCCCCGCCAACCACACAGGCCATATCAGGGCTGTCACCTCATAAAATTTTAAATCTCATAATAAAACTGTGGACTTGTGTACACATTAAAACGGGGTATAAAACCAACTCTACTGTCCTCCCGGCTTGTATCAAGGCCCTAGTCAACCATAAGGGTCAACCCAGGGTGGGCCCTGCATTGTGGGGAAAACCACATTAACAAAATAAAATGAAACCAAAACCAGATTCCTTAAAACAAAATTGTTCTTAGCGACCGACTATAACACTTTTACTCATATCAGATGGAAAAGCCAGATTCTCTCAAGAAGCTAAGAACGGAGTCCGGAGGAATATCACGAAAAAGGATCTTTTGGGAGTGCAGTAAAATGCCTGTGCCTAATATCCTTGACATCCTCACACTCTAAAAGTAGATGCTTGATGGGTTACTCGCACATCACAAGTCACACACCATGGGGTTCCTTCACTTTCCAGCAAATGAGCCTGAGCGATTTCAGAATGACTCGTGTGTATTCTGGTGAGCAGTGTTACTTCCCGTCAGTTTTTGACACACAGAGGGAACACTTCTTTCAGGTTAGGGAATATCTGATAATTTTTTTTATCTGTCTGAGCATTCCATTCCTCTTGCCAGAGGGACTGCACGTATTGTTTGCTTTTAGGTTTCAGATCTGTAAATGGTACAGCACAGCACAGTGTACAGTGGTACAGTAGACCCCGAAATCTCCCTCTCCATGGCAAATCTGCCGAGCTGGTCAACTTTTTCATTGCCCCGAATGCCCATGTACCCAGGATCTCTACTAAAAACAATATCACATCCGTACTTGAAGGAAGTATACAGTTCGTAGAATTGCTGAAGCTTAGGATGGTTTATGTTCCTACACTGTGATAGCCTCCAGAACTGAGAGGGAATCCGCACAGACCAAGAAGCCTTTCTTTCCCGATTGCTGGATCATTTTTAGGGACAAGACAAGAGCGATAAGTTCGGCAGTGTACACCAAGCCATCTGAAGACAAGTGCTCAGAAAGCACTGATTTCTTGATGGTGGGACAATAGGTGGCGCAGGCAACCCTCTCCTCAGACTTGGATCCGCCTGTGAAAACACTTGTGTAGGACGGCAAGACATCCATAGCTCTTGGAAAAGAGCATATAAGCTGTCAAACTGGTGACATCCTCCTTATGAGCAGCAAGATCAAATTGGACATCCAGGGTTTCCACCATTCACATAAGCATCTTGGGGAACTTTGGGAAGTCGCAAATAGCACCCAAATCAATACCCATTCCTTGGAGATAAGGAAGGATCTCAATCCTCAGAGGAGGGGTGGCAGAGGATGATTTCTCGAACTTGGCCTGAAACCAGGTTGGGGGGGGGGGGGGGGGGGGGGGGGGTTGCGAACGCAATTGTAAGCAGGGTTGTTGTCCTCTAAAAAGTTTCATGTAGTAGTTCAGAGTCAGCTTTAGACGTTGGTTCTTCAAAGAAGGTTCTCTTGGTTGCACACAGACTATATTCATGGGATTCCTCTTCAAAGAAGGTTCTCTTGGTTGCACACACAGACTATATTCGTGGGATTCCTCCACCACCGCCCTCCCTCTACGCCAAGACGACAGGAAAATGATTGCTGCCATACAGGTGACCATGCACTTCCCATCGAAAATCTAAAACAAGAGATCGCAGACTGACAGATCCAGGCACGACAGTGTACCATTTGACGATTTGAAATAAGCAGGAGCCAAGCCATTTAGCACACACAAGTCCTGACCCAGAAACACCTGCTCCAAGTGGAGGCCCCTCATGGATGACTTTTTGCTTCCCCAGATGGGGGAATCCCCACTGCAGTCCCCAACAAGAGAACGGGAGGAGGGAACTGCCGCACCAGCGACACCAAATCCACCTCTTTCACTGCAACTGAAGGAGACAAATAAATGCGTACAGTGATGGTCTTGTGCAGCATGACCCTAGTGACCACTGCCTGAAGTGGAGTGTCAAGGACCAGATGAGGGCAACAAGGAATTCCCCACTAGCAAGCTCACCACCGGAGGTCCCATGCTCTGGGCTTTGCCCTTCCATGGATGGAGCTATACCCAGACAAGGTGAAATCTTTCTCTTCCCTCAACTACGTCTCCTGGAGTGCCACCACTGCCGGTCTTTGGTCTCGACACAGAAGCTGCAGTTCCTCTCTATTAACTGCTACACCAAAGATGTTCCGTTGCAAAATATTTGTCATAATATTTGATTCTGGTCTCTTCCCTCATTCATATCAGACATATCCTTATGTTTATAAGAGCCCGACAAAGAAGGCTTGATGGGGACCTAATGATAGAAATAAAGATCCTATTGACAGAAAAGGACAGTCCACAGAAAAAGGGTGGGTGAGAATAGAGATGGGGAAGAGATGACGATGAAGATAGAAATTTGGTTGACAGAGTTTCTAGAAAAAAGGCAGGAGAATTGACCAAGAAGGCAGAAAACAGACTAGAAGGAAATGACAGGAAGACAAGAAACAAAGCAGAGGCAAAACGAGGGGTAGAGAAGAGTAAATTTCTAGCACAGAATCTCCAGAAGGTGGGAATACTATTTATACTGAAAGACCCTGTATCCCAAAGGGGGGGGGGGGGGGGGGGACTCACTCCTCTCACTTAAATTATCCAGCATAGTATTCTCCTCTCATCAGGTAATGACCCAGAATAGGATGGGGTTTTTTGTGTTTTTTTGGTTACATTATATCAACTGTAGTTACCAGTTAATGCTAATAAAAATGTTTATAATAACAGTTTATAAAAAAAAGGTAACAATCAATATAAATCATAATAATTTCAAGGATTCAAAAAAATATTCCCTAAAAATCACCTAAGTAAGAATACATGATTAAAAAAAAAAATACAGCAACACGTTATTGTATATCCAGACATTTACCGTAAAAAAAAAATCATTGGAATACTACATGTAATAAAGTTGTCATTAGAAGTCTGACTGTTCAAGACTTAAAAATTGGTAGCAAACCTCAGATCCGATTATTTTTAAATCTCCAGCCTCATGTGAGTCATTCCTGCCCCGCTGTTCCACGTCACTCCTTTCTATCTCTCCACCCCAGCCATTCCTAGATCCATTATTGCCATCCTCTTGAATCAGAAATCCACAGGAAGCCTACCAGTGCTAGGCCACAGAACTCCCACCAGCAAGAGGGACCATGCACTGCTGCTGGGTCACTTTGGTGGTGATCAGGGGTGCTTGTTCTGAGTCAAGGCAAAAGATGCCATCTACTTAACCCCCTACTGACAACAGTAATAGCTCAGTCATGGAGACAGAGTGAGGCACCCATCCAGGTGAATGACCTTCACAACATTCATGCGACTCTCCTGTGAGCCTCCAACCCCAAAGGCTTTGACACAAATTTACCACAGGCATATAAGTGTACAGGAAACTGAAGCTGAGGTCACCACGATACCAGAGCCACTGTGTCCTCCAAATCAAAGATTTTTTTATTTTTTATTATTATTTTTTTTTTTTTTTTTTTTTTTTTATTTATTTTTTTTTTTTATTGATGGTCAGTCGTGATGAGGAAGCTGCTGATGTAGAGTAAATACGCTTTGTACATAATAGGGCTGTACCATTTCCGATCATTATATTTACATCCCGGAGACACAGATACCTGCAATGTTGGTTTGCAGATTAAAGCAACTCTCAGAATTGCATCCTTATTGTGCACAACGCTTGACTGTGTGCTAATGGAAAAAAATATTTACAATGATTGTATTCAAAGGATGAAGAAATAATATACACAAACTCAGGCTCGGATCTTTGATATGCTATTTCAATTTCAACAGTACGAATTAATGTGTAATGATTAACGGTAGATTAAAAAAAAGTTTTTAAAAGCTTTGATGTTTCACATCTCATGTAGTGTCCATAAACTACGAAAACCGGAATTGAAAATTTCAAGGAGTACTTGCTTTGGAAGTCGAAGTTTCAGGGAAATTCCATGATGCAATGGAGGGATGAGTGCGCACCCTTCAAGAGTCGCACCCACCCAATAAAATTGTTACCAGAAATCTTATGTTCATAATTCCAGTTTACGTAGTTTCCCCAAATTATATATGTGAGATGCTCATACCTGGAAGAAGCCATGACGTGGATGCTTCCGGAACCCATGCTTTATTTAGTCTTTCTTCATGGCTGGGATAAAAAAAAATTTTTTTTTAGTAATCTAGCCCATTCTTAGTATCATGTTAAGTTTGTCCTAAAATCCAATCCTGTTTGTCTATTATATTCGATTTTATTGAATTTAGCAATTTTGTTGTTTGCACTTTCTGTGCTATTGTGAATAATTTACATTTCATGATGGAGACAGAAGCAGTTGTTGAGCACACACGGAAGACTGTTCGTTGAGCAAGGAATGCATGCTCTCAAAACCTTAAAGCGGGGAACGTTATCAATTGATTTACTCTCGTCAGGAGATGGTCTCCATCCTTATTAAAGACTGGGATGAAATAAAGGCTCAGAATTTGAGAATTTAGCCCAGTCTGAAGCAGACAAAGGACAAAAATCTGGGTTCGGGCTGTGAAAAAGATGCAGCCACAACAGGCTTGCTTGATGGGAACCCCCAGTTTCAAACAAGTGAAAAATAATGGACAGTTCCTCTTCAGATATGGAGGATGAGATTGAAGATCTGATCCATGATAAACCAAAAAAATCTCGTGATGATGGGGATGGTGGTATGCCAGATGAAATGGAAAACGAAATACCAATCCCACGAAGATGAAAGGACTGACATGGCAGAAAAGGTTGGCTCAGATTGTTGCAAACATGTCGGAAAGAAAAGATGAAAGAAAAGCAAGATAAATATCAGCAGCTAGGCAATTGCCCTGTTAAAGTCCCAAAGATAAACCCTGAAATTTGAGCCATGCTAGACAATGATACAAAGGGCCATGATAATTATACATAGTCAGAAAAAGCAAAGGCTGCTCACCAAAGCAAGTTGCACTTTGCTGAAGATCAGCAACGGAATGATTGAAAGTTACATCCACTAAAAAAAAAAAAAAGAAAGATCTATCATGGATGCTTTCATTCCTAGGGTATCCCATATTTTGGTGGACAAGAGGAACAGAACTGTGACTGCTCTTAATGTCAGCAACATTTTGTTGAAAGTTGGCCTATTGTAGCATACCTATAACTGACCTTTTTGGCAATGATCTGAAGACCACTTTGTCACGTTGTCCATCATTGATTCAGCAACAAAACTGGGAAGAGATTTCACCCAGTCTCAAAAAGGCAGAACATTTTCCACAAATAGTTTAAAAAAAAAAAAAACGAGTGAAGAAAGGGGGGTGTGTGGAAGAGGCCAATGCTGGCTCAGAGGCAGTAGAGCCTTGAGAAATCAGGGTCAGAAAAGAGAAGGGCTCATGGCAACAGCCCTACTCAGGCTTGAACCCCCAAAATGCTGATGCTGAACAGGCTGGTACATGGTCACAGTAAAGATTAATTCAGGCAGGCAGGTTGAAAAAGTTTGTTTCACAATGGAAAAAAAACACACCTGACATCAGACTTTTATTTGAAACCTGGTACAATGACCAGAAATCCACACTGAAGATTTTCCTGTTCAAAATTTCATCCCCCCCCCCCCCCCCCCCCCCCCCCCCCCCCTACCCCAAAAAAAGAAATCTTTTTCAAGGAAATTATTGGGAACACATTGGTAGTTACACATGGAGAGATAGGCCTGATTTCATGCAAAACGATCTTTTTAATTACACTGCACTGCACTACATTACACTGCGTTGCACTATACTAGACACTACGCTATGCTATACTACGTGATACTACATCAGACTACACTACTCTACACTACACTGCGTTGCACTATACTACACACTACGCTGCGCTATACTACGTGATACTACACCACACTATACTATAGACTACGATACACTAAGCTACACTGCACTCAGCTACATTTCACTTCACTGCTCTTTATTCAATGTCTGACAAGACAAGAAAAATCAAGACAAGACAGGAAAGACAAGAAAATACAGGAAGAGTCTGTCAGTTAGACTACGGCCATAGTAAACCCGGCATCTTGCCGCCGTCAATTTTGCCGGCCCCGGGTGAAAAATGCTGCCTGGCTGAATTACTCTGTGGTGTTACTGATAACGGCTGTGCGTGGCCATAGTAGAGCCGGCCCAGCCCGGTATTTTTAACCCGTCGTTTTGACGTTCGAGCAAAACGTCCGTTTGCCGGGTTGACGGAAAGGAAATGGGAAGGGGAAGAACTGTGTTCCTGATTTTTTCAATGACTTATCAACCTTGCAACCATGGACGAAGAGAAGTTGATCAGCGCTGTGAGGCTCAGAACCTTTACACCAAAAGTGACAAGAAACATGTAAGTCGCTCTTCTGGTGGAACTGCTCTGCAGAAGAAAGTAGATTTCTCTGAAGATCAGCTGCACAGAGTTCAAGAAGACCATCGAAAGATCGAGGTGTCATTCTGAGGTACTGATAAAACCTCTCTGAATGATTGCCAAGTTGGGGCATTAGATGGTGATATTCACTATACATATGTCTCCATCTGTTGATAGGATGAACAGCAAAACGTCGTAAGCTGCTTCTTTTCTTCTTCCACCACCACAGCAACAACGACCTGTTCCGTCTTGTCGGAGCCATTTTTACAGTGACTCTCAAATTTACCACGCCCACAATCTCAGCTAAAGACAGAAGTCTAAACACCGAAAAACCGGGTTGAGTATGGCGGCTTTGACAGATCCGTTCTACCGGCTAAGAGACGGCCGTCAAAACTCCGGATCGGCCGGGTTTACTATGGCCGTAGCCTTACACAGACCTAGCTTCTGGTTCCTTGTTTGACCTGATTGTCGTTCTGTGCGTTGCCAGTTCACAATGACAGAGGGAACTCCCATGTCTCGTTTCAGAGAACAACGCTGTCCACCAGTTCTGACGGTGGTCACTTATAATTATGCCTGCAGTATTGTCATCACTTCAGTGAAGGGCTAGGAAAGCAAGAGAAGTGCCTGCTTTTTCAGCAACACTGTCTGTGAATCAGCCACTGCTGCGACTGAAGTTTCTTTTGGTTGGATACTAGGTATGTCCAGGATTCCAGAGGACGTTATTTCAACAACCCTATCTGCGGATTAGAAATGACCACAGTTGTTGATTGTCCTTGGGTATTACTGGAAGCACCTTCCTCCCTTTTCTTCTTCATTCTGTCGCGAATAGAACTATCATAGAACATTTAAGAACAGAGACATATTGGAAATGAAAGGAAGAGCTGAGCGAGAAAGCAAAGAATGTTTTTTTTGTTTTTTGTTTACAAATCACTTTTTTTTCTTCCTTCCATTTTTTCTTTTTATTTATTTATTTATTTCGTTCTGTCTTTCTTGCGTTCATTGTCTTTTTAAAAAAATCTTTTTTTCCTTGTCAGGCCTTATTGGTTATATAACCAGGGAACACCAATAATCTCTCTCTGTAATGTGAGTGAAATTTATCTCTGCTTTCATTCTCATTGCTATAGTGGATGTGAAATTCATTCATGCTTTCAGTGTTCACTGCTACAATGGGTATGAAATGTATCAAAGCTTTCATTTTTCATTGCTGAAGTATGTGTGAAATGTATCAATGCTTTATTTGTCATTGCTATAGTATGTGTGAAATTTATCCATGCTATCATTCTCATTGCTATAGTGTGTGGAATTTATCCATCCTTTCATTTTACATTGCTATAGTAGGTGTGAAATGTATCCATGCTTTCATTTTTCATTGCTATATTATATTTGACATTTATCCATGATTTCATTTTTTTCATTGCTATGGTAGGTGAGAAATCTATACATGATTTAATTTGTCATTGCCTTGGTCTGTGTGAACTATGATATTGCTGTCATTTTTCGTTGCTATATGTAGGAGGTGTATCCATGCTCTGATTTTTCATTGTATTGTAGGTGTGAAATTTATCCATGCTTTCATTTTATTGCCATAGTAAGTGATAAATTTATCCATGCTTTCATTTTGTTACACTTATTGCCATAGTAAGTGATAAATTTATCAATGCTTTCATTTTGCATTACACTCACACCCCTGCCCCCCTCACCTGGTGTATTGTGGTCCAAGACCAAGGTACCATTAAACCATTTCAGTGTTCACTCTCTCTCTCTCTCTCTCTCTCTCTCTCTCTCTCTCTCTCTCTCTCTCTCTCTCAAGAACGGTAAGCCTTAATGCCAGCAAAACATGGTTTTCCAGTGACACATCTGCAACAGTCCCCATACCCCATGTGTGGTTTGCAGACTGAAGATATAATGCATTTTTTGTTTGCTTGGAAATTGTAAGATGACATCCTTCAAAAATACCTCATATTCAATAAAGAAATATGAACAAAGATACAGTTAGCATCCTCTTAACCCCGAAGATGAGGAATGTCTAAAATTACTCGAAAAATTTGTCTCACTTGTTTGGGACAGCAGGAGAGAGAAAACTGCCGTGAACTAATACACCGTTTTAAAATGAGCATTGCAAGAATGTAACATCATTTTGTTTTCCATATTTTTAACAGGAATTCCGTTAACTAAATTGTACATGATTAAATGTTACGGTCAAGTGGTCGATTTACACCACACTGTTGCTGATTTTATACCACAGCATGAATGTGACACCAGTTGCAAATCAAGGTTCGAGTAAATTGTGCGCGCGCGCGTGTGTGTGTGTGTACTATCATAGAACGTTTAAGAACAGAGAAATGTTGAAAATGAAAGGAAGAGCAGAGCGATAAAGCAAAGAATGTGTGTGTGTGCCATCAAAGTTGAAGAAAGCTGTACACTTGTTTTTCTTGTTAATGGTACAGGTAGGAAATAGTTGAAACAAAAAAACAACAGAATATTGAAGCAGATCTATGATTGCTTCGTGTGAAGGGGTGTGTACTGAATTTGGAAGGGGTTCACCCTGATGATTGTGTACACTGTTACAGTTCCGTTCTGGTTGTAGACCTGTGCTTTGTGAGCCACTTCAGCTGTTTCGGAATATGCTTAGATCAGTGACGTCCATGCACAAGTGGAATATGGGTTTCAAAGTTCAGCTTCACTATAACGTTATCGTTATTTATACAAGACATTTATACAAATTATAGAATGTTTAAAATAAAATTTTGTATTGAAAAGTATTTACTCATTGCCATCCAATGTTTCTGTTCGATGTGCCCAGTTCCGCACATATAACAATTTGCCCATCAATATCCTACGTTTTGAGGAAATTCAAAGAAATGAAAAGATACTGTACAAAATGCAATAGTGGTGACGTTGGTGACGAATTTCATTACACTTTTATTTGTCCAGTGTTTAATGAAGCTCGTAAAAAATGTTTACCAAAATATTACGCTAAACATCCAAACACTTTGAAGTATGAACAACTCTTTTCTTCACCAAATAGGAAGTCTCTGCTCAATGTTGTTAAGATGATTGACATTATCAGAAATAACATGTAAACTTTGTGAATTTGGTATGTGTAAACATACTTTTTTGTTTTTTCTATAGTAATTGTTCAAATATTCAGTTACATGGTGCATGTATGTTGTTCAGTTATGATTTTGTTTATTGCTGTTATGTAAAATCCTCTATGTCCCTAAAGGGATGACAGGAAATAAAGAATTTGAAAATTTAAAATTTGTTCCTGTATGTTAATAGTTTGACTGATGTCTTTGGAGTTACTGTTCACTTTTTCTTGAATTGTCAGTTCTGATTATTCAGACTTTTTTTTTATACACTTGCTTTTCTGTTAATATTACAGCTATGTTGCTGCTATTGTTATTGTGAATAATTGATTTATTGATCAAGACTACACACCGTTTTGACCTATTGGTGAAAGCACACTGCCAAGGTGTACATTCAAATCTTATGTAGATCTATATGTTCTGAAATGTTCTTTGCGTTTGTTCTTGTCTACGAAAAGCCCTCTTTACCTAAAGACGCATACAATCCATTCCTCTGAGCTACAAACGCATAAGACGACACATATGATAACAGTGCATTTACACACACACACACACACACACACACACACTGACACAGACATACTTGTACATGAGCACCCAAGCGTATGTGCGCACACATACGCGCTCGCATACACATATAGGCACGCACACTGACAAAACACCCACATATGCACACTCACGCACACAAGTGACCCAATTTTACTTTATTTCACTTTTCCCCCCTCCTCTAATATCACTATTAAAGAAAGTTACACTACAATTTACAACACAAACATTTTTTATCCTTCATTTCTCCCTGTCTGTCTCCCTTCATCTAATATCATTAATACTGTAATAGTGAAAAGACTTTAAATCCACACACACACACACACACAGAGGATTTTTCCTCTGGAGTTAACATTTGTGCCGACTCCACCCCCCCCCCCCCCCCCCCCCCTCCCAAGTCCTTCGGATGAGACTATAAACCGATGAGACTATAAACCGAGGTCTGTGTGCGAGCGTAGCAGAATATATTGTGCACACGTTAAAACCTGTTCTGCTTTTCGGAAGAGCAGGCCATTGCATGCAGTGGGAATGGATGACGACATTTACAAAACTGCATACACACGGCGACTGGATTAAAAAAAAAGCACATGACTGCTTATTCCATATTCCTTGAAATAAAATATTTTTTTAAAGTTATAATTAAATAAACAGATTCCTGCGCCAAGATAGCAATTTATGATAAAAACAAATTTCTAGTTCTTTGAAAATATGAATCACGGAGTCTTTAAACAGAAAAATGGCGCCAGATCAAGGCAACGGTGTTCGTCCACAAAGACGGTGACAGTCATTAATGACCAGCCAGTTTGGAAGAGCGCGAAACAACGTCTGCGGTGGAAAATCCAGATCCAGACCCATTTGACCGCAGTTTACCTACTAACGAAAGAAAAGGCTCCACTAACGCAGATGGGACAACAGGTGATATTGAACTTAACACCTCATCGACTTCAATAATTATCATTGTTGAAAAATTAACAAAAAACACCACCAAACCTGCCTACAATCTGTCCATTCAAATTCACGATTTGGAGCCAACTGGCAGAGAGGCTCCCAGAGAGGAAGGATGCAGAAAAGGTCGCTAGCTACCGTCCAAGGACACTAGTGTATGTTGTATCTACGCAGACAGACTCAGAAACAAGTTCCTCACTTTGCAACCTTCCACCTGAAGCCACAATAGCAAACCCACCTGCATCTGTTCAAGTTCTTACCTCCAAGTTCTTACCTCCTTTTCACGCGCCCCGGTCTGAAAGTAAATGTAGGCCAAACCGGCGCAAAAGAAAAGCAGTCTGCAACTTAGCCTAATGACGTCATCTCAAAGTCTGTCTGTGCATATGACGTCAAAAACAATGACTCTCTTCCGGGTTTTTTTTTTTTTTTTTTTTTTTTTTTTTATACAACTGAACAGTGACAGAAGTTAATGGAAAGCCCTTGGGTGTATTCCAAAGGCTTTCAGTCTCATCCAAGAAAGCGTTTTTGATTGCAGACTGCCAACGACAGGTTGACAACATTGATCCAGAAGATGGCATTGACTGTGTAGTCACACATACTGGCATCAATGACATGAAAGGGACAGACCCAAAAGCTGCGTCAAAATACACTGTAGAATAATGTCCGTATGTTTAAAAATCTCTTTGAATGGTGACATTTTGTACATCGATGCGTTGCACCAGCTGCAGTACAGACAACAGACACTGTAATCTCGCTAACAGCAGCTGCTCACCAGATAAAGAACTTTTTTTTGTTGTTGTTGTAGTTCTGTTTTTATTTATTTGTTCATTTATTTTGTTCATCTATTATCTTTCTGTGGTGTGCTTTAAATGACATAATTGACATTGTATTATTAGTTTACTTGCACTCTTTTTAACTTGGTACCAATTTATTAATATTTTAAAATTATTCACTTGTTGATAAGGCATTTTGGTTTATAATCATATAATGCCTCAAAAAAATTCACAAATGCTGAAAATCATGCAGTGGAATGCCAGATCCATATCCACTAATCTGCCATATTTAGTTCCACATCTTTCTAATAATAATTATCAAGCTCTTGTATTACAGTCTCTCAATGTAAAGAAATGTAAGCTGCCTAAACTTCAAGGCTACTACTATCCACCTGTACATGAACATGTGGATGCTGTGAGTAAAATCAATACAGCAATATACATTCAAGAAGGGGTAGACTATAATGTATGTTGTTCACCAATGCCTAATAACATTCCAGATTCATATTCTTGCGCAGCACGTGTAAAGTTTACAAATGATTTAGTCATGAATACTGTATCCCTGTATTTACCAAAGGGAGTTAATGACTTTAATACAGAATGGCTGCACTCTGTACAAGATAATCAGAAGTGGCTGGTAGCAGGAGATTTCAATGCCCACGCGCCTTTCTGGGATAAAGGAAGTACATCTGTTTCCTGCAATCGTTTTATAGAAAATATAACGGACTCTTGTCTGTGCCTTCTAAATGATGGTAGTGTGACAAGGATACCTGACATCTCTACCCACAGAGCATCAGCATTGGATCTGTCATTTGTATCTTCTGCTCTTGCTCCTGAATGTACGTGGGTAACAAATGGAGATACTCTGGGGAGTGATCACCTACCTATTGTTATTACTTTTAATGAAATACCAACTCTTTGTGACACTGAAAAAGACATACTACCAAAATTTAACTATAAAGAGGCTAATTGGGAAAAGTTTAAAAGCATCCTTACAGCATATGATGTAAATTGCTTGGACTCTGATAATAATAGACCAATTTTATTCCACCTTTACTAATGCCATTATTCAAGCTGCTTACCAATCTATCCCCACTATTAAATCACTAAAATCAAGGAAGTGTTCAGGGAATGTTTGGTGGACACCTGCTTGCGAGGAAGCGGTGACAAATAAACGTTTGATGTTCAAAACATATCTAAAAAATAAGACATTAGAAAACCATGAAAAACAGAAGCAGGCCAAAAATTACAGCAATATGGTTATAGCTCAGGCAAAACGACAATTTTGGTCATCATTTTGTTCCAGTGAAATATCAAGTCATACAGATCTTAAAAAAGTATGGAAAAAATTTCATGAAATGAGAAAAGGTGTGACTTTACCAAATTGCCCAGTTAAATTTAAAAACAATGAATTTCCCTCCAATGCAGAAAAGGCGGAGGCTTTTGCAGATATGTTTTCAGAGTCCATGCGTATTGAAGGCCTCTCACTTAAAAGCAGTAAATACAGAAAAGTTGAAGAGAACAAAATAGAATATGAAGACCCAGTTTCTAATAATACTGAATATATTAATGCCCCAATAGCAATCAATGAAGTAAAAGATGTATTATTTTCTCTTCCTAGAAAGAAAACTTCTGTTGGTTTAGATGCCATATCCAATGATATGCTTAAACAGCTACCGGAAAAATTCATTATTCTGTTACATAAACTTTTTCAAAGGTGTTGGACGGAAGGTATTATGCCAATAAACTGGAAGCAGTCTATCATTGTTCCCATTCATAAGCAAGGAAAGCCTAAAACTGATAAAAGTAGTTACAGACCCATAGCCCTGACTTCTAACACAGGTAAGCTTATGGAGAGAATAATTCTAAAGAGGCTTGTATATTATTGTCAAAAAAATAAAGTAGTTCCTGTAAATCAAGCTGGCTTTCAAAAAGGCAGATCTGCTATTGACAATCTAGTTAAGCTAACAACACAAATCAAGCAACAGTTTGCCAGAAGAAAAAATGTACTTGCAACATTTTTGATGTCAGGAAAGCCTACGATCAAGTTTGGCACGCTAAATTGCTGCATAAATTAAAGACTATTGGCTTTTCCGGGCATCTCTATCATTATATCAAAAGTTTTTTACGTAACAGAAGTATGCAAGTAAGAGTAGGGAATACGTATTCACACACTAGGTCACTGCACATGGGTTTACCACAGGGTTCTGTTATAGCCCCTTTTCTATTTAATATACTGTTACATGACTTACCAACAAAACTATCTAAAGATGTAATCTTAGTACAATATGCTGATGATATATGTATATGGATGAATGTTACTATGAAGCGCAGTACAACAAAGAGGATGATTAATTATACTAGAAAGATATATACAAAAAGAGCTAGATCATTTATATAAATATATTTTTGAAAATGGTCTGACATTATCCACAGAAAAAACACACATTATGCTTTTTAACAATGGCAGTGATCCAGATACACTACCACAGTTTATGATTGGAGGGGAAACAATTCAGTACACAAATACTGTAAAATTTTTAGGTATTTTACTAACATCAAAGTTAACCTGGAATGCTCATATTGGATACATTTTAACAAAAGCAAGAAAATGTATCAATTTCCTTAAAATGGTTAGTAGGCAGTCATGGGGACAAGATATCTTCACTCTAAAATGTTTATCTACGTCACTTGTACGTTCCAAACTGTCTTATGGACAAGAAGTCTTTTTTAGTGCTCCCAATTATTTACTTAAAAAACTCCAAAGTATAGACAGTAAGGCATACAAACTTGCACTTGGTGTGCCATTCCATGCATCCACCATAGGAACTTATAACGAAATTGGGGAACTTCCCTTAGCTGAATACCGACAACTTTCATGTGCCAAATATGTGTTACGGAGCACAGCAAATGAAAATTTTGTTTCTAGTGAGTTACAAGTTCAAGCTGAAACGAATTTTCCGAAAAGAGCCAGACATATTTCGTGTTTAACGCCTATTGGCACTTACGTATCAGACCTTTTTAAAAAATCTGAACTTAATCATTACGACTTAGAAACACAAAAAGAAGCTGTACCATGTCCTTCATGGGAAATAAATAAAGCAAGTTTTGATATAGAATGTACAAATGGAAAAAAGAAAGAAAATCAAAATATCATGGTTGCAGATGTCCGATCACATATCGAAAATAACTATGCTAACTTTTTAAAAGTATATACAGATGGATCTGTCTTAGAAAACCATGAAACTGGTTCAGCATTCGTCATACCAGCATTTAAAACAGAGAAATCATACTATCTTGGTAAACATCATTCAATATTTACAGCTGAATTAATTGCTATTCTTATGGCTCTTAACCACATTCTTGATTTTCCATTTTTCATTATTCCTATTTTGCTCTGTGTAGACTCTAAGTCGGTACTGTATGCTATAAAATCCCCAAATTCCAAGAAAGTATCCAGAATCATTTTTGAAATTAAATACGTCATACACCTTCTAAGTTCAAGAGGTATTCCGGTTCATTTTTGTTGGGTACCTTCACATGTTGGAATATTTCCAAACGAGTGGGCTGACAGAGCTGCAAAAAAGGGGGCAAGACATGATTTGGAATCAATAGAACTACATGTTCCCTTATCTCTACAGGAGGGATACCACATATTAGAACAAACGTCATGGAGTAAGTTGAAAGAATCTGTTCAATTCAAGGAACAATGTCTAAAGAGTTGTCTGACTAGTTCCCTTACTTCATGTTACTTATCTCCCTCTAAAATAAAGTTAAGTGTCATAACCGCAAGAAGAGTAAATGCATTGTATTTTAGAATAAAGTTAAATGCATTCATCACAAAATTTTGCAAAAATGTCAAATGTCTATGTGGAGATCACATTACAAATACCCATATCATATTTGAGTGCCCAATTGTAAAGCCCCTCTTACCTGTATTTTCCGAGCAGTCTATGAAAAATGTATTTGAAAATTCAAAGTTAGCCTTTGCCATTGCTCGATGTTTATTGCACAGTCCACTTGAACATTTGTTGTAGTTATATTATTGATGTTTAATGTTCACACTTTGTTAAATTTAAACTTTTCTCATGTCTAAGTTGGGGGTGTGTGTTTTTTTTTTTTTTTTTTTTTTTTAATTTATATATATGTATAAAGTATTATTACCTTTTCATGTACAAAAACATCCACCCACATGTTAACTCTTCAGTCTTTTCTTCTCCCACTCCTTCCACTCCCTTCTTCAACTTCCTTACTTTCCACTTTCCTCGTCTAATATCACTGAGTGTGAACAGACGTTAAATTGAAGACAACAACAACAACAACACTGTAGTTGTTGATAGATCTATTAAAAACAAGCTTTCAAAAGCAAATGTTGTCGTCAGCAGAATAGCCTCTGTAAATGATGCAGCTGTGGAGGTACCAAGAGAATTATTCAATGCTTATGTTGATTGCTGAGCTCCCACAATATCAAGTTTCTATTTTGTCGCAGGAGAACCTGAATTGTTGTCTTCAATTTTACGTCTGTTCATTTTTAGTGATATTAGACGGAAAAAAAATACACCTCACCCCCCACCCACCACACAAAGAAACTTGATAATGGAAAAGGAATAATAAAAACATGAGAAAAAAAACAAAAAAACTCACTAACATTAATGCAGCTATAACAAATGTCCTAAGGGACTGTAACAGAGACCTTTCACAATTTCAAATGCCAATTTTAAATTATTGAAAATACTGGTAAGGGAGTTTTCAGAAAAATGGGGCATGAAAGACTTTACACTCTTGCAGTCAAACAGTATATGAGTATTAGTGATATTCTCACCACACAAACATTTACCATTTTTGCTGAATTTGGTTGTCAATGCATTTAGTTTCATTCTATAAAATAATGTATTAATTCTTCTTGACATGAAAACATTTACACAAGTCTTTGAATGGTTCACAACTGTTAAATTATCGGTATTTATCACGGTCCTAGTTAACAAGCTCCCATTTCGCTGATTTGTTTCAATGACCTTTCTCCATGATTTCTGTTCTAGTAAGCTGTACCCCTCTTGCAGGGATAAAGGCATATGCAATTCTATTGAATCCAATTCATGTTTTGCACCTCTCTTAGCAGCTCTATCTGCCCACTCATTTGGAAAGAATCCAGAGTGTGAAGGCACCCAACAAAAATTTACATTTATCCCCTTTAAGGTCAAGAGATGTATGACATGCTTAATCTCCAATATAATTTTTGAAGTTTTCTTGTAACATGGAGATTTTAAAGCATACAATACCGACTTAGAATCCACACCAAAAAAAATTTGAAATATACATAATGGCAAATCAAGAATATAAGTAAGACCCATTAATATTGCTACAAGTTCTGCTGTAAATATCGAGTGATGTTTACCAACATGATATGATTTTTCAATTTTCAACGCTGGTATAACAAAAGCAGATCCCGTTTCTTGATTATCTAGACGCGATCCGTCTGTATAAATTTGTAAATGGTCAAAATATTTATGATGGATGTGGGATCGGACATCGGAAACCATTATGTTCAGATTGTCATTCTTTTTTTCATTAGACACCTCAATATCGAAGTGTGCTTTATTCAACCTGAATGTCAGAAACAATAGGCTCATGAGAGATGCCATCCTTACAGGAAGCCTGGGAAGGCATGTCCACCACCTCTTTTGGGAGAGACCCTGTAGGAGACCTGGCAGGGAATCTAATCACAGGAAGGGAAGATCAGATAGAGTGCTCAGAAAAAAATCCCAGTGGTGTGGAGATCCAGCAGGTTATTGCAGATCGTATCAACCATGGCCACTCCATCAATATCCGTGGGACTCTTCTAGCCAATTGTTGTTTGGTGACTTTCTACATATTCATCATCATTGGGTTTTTTTTAAACCTACTTGCTGCGAATACCGTCGAGGAAAAAGTTTTAACCTTTGAATGGAATTGCAGATCTATCTTTAAGAAATGAACTGCAGCTTCAAAATCACTTATGTCAACGTACCTATTCCAGACTTGCACTACAGTCTTTTAATGCAAAGCTTCCTAAACTAAAGAAATTTTACTATCCACCTCTACCTCTATATTCTTGTTCAAATAGATCTAGAAAAGCTCAAACTGCATTATATGTTCAAACAGATCTAGAAAAGTTCAAACTGCATTATATGTTCAAACAGATCTAGAAAAGTTCAAACTGCATTATATGTTCAAACAGATCTAGAATACTCACCTGTGACTTGATCTCTTATACCAGCTAATACAGATAAAGTATCTGCAACAGCCGCAAGTGTTCAAGTTAATAAAATTACTTCTTTAAATACAATGTCCGCGGACTATCCAAAGGGCCCCAAAGCAGAAATCACTGACTGGATAAAACGTATTGATTTGTCGACCAACAATTGGATGGTTCCTGGCCATTTTAATGAGCATGAACCATTTTTGGAGGCAGGCTGCTCCACCATAACCTGCAAAAGGTTAGTGGAAAACATTGAAGACTCAAAGTTG
>CM060338.1:32135361-32137861 GCA_030674155.1 Stramonita haemastoma | reverse complement strand
CACTGTTCATTATTATAAAGGTAAAAAAAAAAAAAGGTAAAGGTGTCCCATAACATAGGCGGTCGTAGGGGAGCGAGGCGTCAGAGACTTCAGCTTCTCTAGGGCCAGCATATTGAGGGCGGCGCCCATCTCCTCTCCCTCACTGCTTTGCCTTCCCTGACCCTAAAGAGGGCAGGTACCCATTTACAGCTGGGTGAACTGGGGGACTGTACTGAAGCCAAGGCGCGCAAACGGTCACCCATCCAACTGATTTAAAAGAACTGTTTTGGAATAAAGTCTGGTGTACATCAGTGGGAAAAAAGTTTCTTTTTTAACCAGCTTACATCATAAAAAACGACAAACCTTATTAGCCTAACAAAAAACACATTGAACTACTAAATACGAATTCTAATTGATGAAATATTAGTTTTGAAATAGTTGTAATCCCTAAACATGTTACTATGATACTGTCTGTTATTGTTGTTGTTGTGTTGCTTTTTTGCTGTTGTTGTTGTTGTTGTTGCTTCTATTGCTTTTTGCACTATTCCACATGCCAAACTTTCATCTCGATGTTTCACTGACTTGGCAAGCTTTCGTCTAACTTTCCTGTCCCACTCCCACCCACCCCCCTCCCACCTCCCCTGTCCTTGCCCCCTCCCCACTTCTCTTCCCTACCCCCTTCCCACCCACCTCCCCCAACCCCCATTCCTTTATCCCCCCTCCTCCTCCCACTCTCTCCACCTCTTTTGTAAGTCTCTACTCCAGATGTTTTATCGTCATAGGCACTGGGAAACAGCAGTTGAATGATAGTGACCATGTTCCCAGCAGAGATAGAACACTGTTCCCTTTGTATTAACCGGCGATACCTTTGCCTCCATGGATTATGCATGAGCTTTGAGATCTATGTCAGGTAGGGAAAAAATGGGATGAAAGAAAGAGACAGAAAGAAAAGAGGAAAATGAATGAAAGACAAGATCAAGAGAAAATAAAAAAAGAATGAAAGAAAACAAAGAGAGGAAGAAAGAAAAAAAAAAGAAAGAAGGACATTTCAACAACAACAAAAAGACGAGATAATGGTGAACATGTAGAAAGAAAGATGGAAATGAATAAAGACAAGATAAAAAAAAAGAAAGTTTAGAAAAGTTTAAAAGAAAGAAGGAAGGAAATAAAAGACAAGGTAAAAAAGAACATGTCAAAAAGAAAGAAAGAAAAAAAGAAAGAAAATATGAGATGAAGAGAAATTATAAAAAAAGAAAGAAAGACAGAAAGACAAAATAAAGAAATTATATATATATATATATATATATATATATATATATATATATATATATATATATATATATATGAACTAATTATCATTACTTTTTTTTAATGTTATCCTCATTGTTTAATGTTTCATTGTTGTTATCTTTATCATTATCACCACCAACATCACTGTCGTCTCTGCCATCATTTACTGCCACCATAGGCATCGTCATAACTTTCTTCTTCTTCTTCTTCTTCTTCTTCTTCTTCTCTTTCTTCTTCTTCTCTTTTCCTTCTTCCTTCTTTCTTCTTCTTCTTCTCTTCTTCTTCTTCTTCTTCTTCTTCTTCCAATCTTCTCTTCTTCTTCTTCTTCTTTCTCTTCCTTCCTCTTTTTCTTCTTCTTCTTCTTCTTCTTCGTCTTCTTCTTCTTCTTCTTCTTCTTCTTGAATACCTCTCTTCTCTACTATACTACTCTACTTTCTTCTTCTTTCACCTCGCTACACTACATACTACTATACAACTACTCTGAACTACTTATATCTATATTTTGATACACTATGATAGAACTCGACTTACACTATACAGACTTCTTCATGCAATTCTTCTTTATTTCCATTTTTTTTTTTACATTCTATGTTCTTCCATTCTATCTACTTTTTCCAATTCTTCTCTTTCCTTTCATCTTCTTTATTCGCATTCCTTTCTTTTTCTTACATTTTCATTTCACATCATCTTTTCTGTCTATTCAGTTTCCCTTTTTTTGTTCTCTTTTCCGTATCATCTTTTCATTCGTCCTCTTGTATTACACCACCATTCAACTAGCATCCATCTTCCCCTATCACACACACACACACACACACACACACACACACACACACACACACACACACACACAACACACACACACACGACACACACACACATACAACGACACACACACACACAGAACACACACACAACAACATCACACACACAAAAACACAACAAAACAACACAACACAACACACACACACAAACGTACACACACACACATACACACAACACACACACAACACACACAACACAGCAAACAGCAGCACACACAACACATCACAACACCAAACAACACACAACACCACAACACACACACACAACAACAACAACACACACACTCAGGACACACATGTACGCGCGCGCGTTATGATCAAAGTGTCCATCTTGTGCCATAATATGTATACACACATATCTAGTGATATATTCTTATGCGCGGAGGCTGACTTAAACGGTGGGCGTTGCT
>CM060338.1:32118035-32120535 GCA_030674155.1 Stramonita haemastoma | reverse complement strand
GACTGATTAATTGATTGATTGATTGAATGATTGATTGACAGCAGGGAGTCGGGGAAGAAGAAGGAGGACAAACAGACACCCCAGAAGCCACGTGACACTACGTCAGCGGGTCAGCTGACCACAGTAGAGAAAATGGAGACAGGGATGGTATGTTGTTGTTGTTTTGTGGCTGTTGTTGTTGTTGTTACTGCTGCTGCTGTTGCTGTTGTTGCTGTTGTTGTTGTTGCTTTTGCTGTTGTTTTTGCTGTTGCTGTTGTTATCATTTTTGCTGTTATTTTGTTGTTGCTGTTGCTATTGCTTTTGTTTTGCAGTTGGTGTTGCTGTTGTTATCAAATTTTTGTTGTTAATGTGCTGCTGTTGTTCTTGTTGCTGCTGTTACTGTTGTTGTTTTGCTGGTTTTTGTTGTCGTTGCTGTTGTTGTGGCTTTTGCTGCTGCTGTTGTTATTGTTGTTGTTGTTATTGTTGTTGCAATTGCTGTTATTAGTGGTGTTGTTGTTGGTATAGTTGTTGATGCTGTTACTGTTGTTGTTGGTGGTGGTGGTGGTTGTGTTGTTGTTGTGTTGTTCTTATTTCTGTTGTTGTTGGTGCTGCTGTTGTTGCTATTGTTGTTGTATTGCTGTTGCTGTTGCATTGCTGTTGTTGTTGCTATTGTTGTTGTTGCTGCTGCTGTTGCCATTATTTTTGTTATTTTTATTGCTGTTATTGCTGTTGTTATTATAATTATTGTTGTTGCTGTTGGTGGTGCTGTTGTTGTTGCTGCTGCTATTTTTGTCATTTTTGTTGATGCTGCTGTTGTTTTTTGTTTTTGTTGTTGTTGCTGCTGCTGTTGTTGTTATTGTTGTTGTTGCTGTACGCTCCTCAACTTACCACCTTTTTAGGGGTCCCCCAGTTTATGCAATGTGACTCGCTCAGCCCACGGGGGGATCATTGTAAGGGTGTATGCATGTGCATACTGGATAAGGAGTTTGCCTGTGTGTTACTTTGTTTTCAAACAGCAGGCCGTACAGGTTACAGGTTATCTCCTATTTGCCCTAAGTTAGAATCTTTTCCTTATTGTATGCTATATCAGTATATTCGTTTCTCTTGTAAAAAAAAAAATCCAACACTTTATGGGATGGTCAGAGTTAATATTTTGACTTGGTTTGACTTGACTAAATCTCGTTCTTGTTCTAATTGTTGTTGTTGTTGTTGTTGTTTTCTTGTTCTTTCTTTCTTTCTTTCTTTCATTCTTTCTTTCTTTCTTTCCTTCTTTCTTTCTTTCCTCCTCTTCTTCTTCTTCTTCTTCTTCTTCATCATCATCATCATCATCATCATCATCATCATCATCATCATCATCATCATCATCATCATCATCATCTTCTTCTTCTTCTTCTTCTTCTTCTTCTTCTTCTTCTTCTTCTTCTTCTTCTTCTTCTTCTTCTTCTTCAAACACTCAGACAGCAACTACTGTTGTATGGACGTAATCTGATTAGACTAGAGCTTCTACATTTCTTCACACAGCCCTTTCCATTCCTTTAACCATACACACACCCGATGGAACAGAATAGCTTAGTGGTCAGAGCACTCGCTTTCCCCAAGCTTAGGTTAAGCAGCGTTGAGCATGGTTACTAAAAGTGGATGGGTGACCGTTTGCGCGCGCCTTGGCTCCAGTGCAGTACCCCTTAGTTTACTCATCTGTACATGAGTACCTGCCCTCTTTAGGTGTCAGGGAAGGTTAAGGGGGGGTAAGGTCAGGGAAGGTAAAGCAGCGAGGGAGAGGAGATGGGCGCCGCCCTCAGTACGCTGGCTCCTAGAGAAACTGAGGTCACTGATGCTTCGCTCCCCTACGACCACATAGGTTTTATTTTAATTTATTTTATATCACATTTATGTCACAGAAGATTTCTCTGCGTTAATTTCCGGCTGCTCTCCCCGGGGAGAGCGCATCACCACAAGTGCAGCCCCTACCCATTATTTTTTTTCCCTCAGGGATGGTGTCTAAACACGACACCTGTGTGCATACGGGTTTAAAAAAAATAAATTTTTGTCATCCGTTATGGGAAACTTCACCTTTGTACTTTAAAAAAAAAAAATACCCACGCTTTGCTTGGTCTCAGGTGTCGTGGCCGGTGTACTGGATGTACCTGAAGGCGGCAGGCCCCTTACCCTTCCTCCTGGCCATGCTGGCTTTCGGGGGATTCCAGGCCGCTAGCGTCTGGGCCAACTTCAGACTCAGCCAATGGACGGACTACCCCCCTCCTCAACAACCAATCGCTGTGGGGGACAGAGCTATCATCCAGGCCAATCACAGCTACCTGACGTCATACGGGCTGATCGGGGTGGTTCAGTGTTAGTGAATGTTTTTTGTTATTATTGTTGTTGTTTGTTGTTGTTTTGTTTCTGTTTGGTCGTGTGTGTGTGTGTGTGTGTGTGTGTGTGTGTGTGTGTGTGTGTGTTGTGTTGTGTGTGTGTGTGTGTTGTGTGTGTGTGTTCGATTTCATGTATAGTCTCTTCACGAATT
>CM060338.1:32085535-32088035 GCA_030674155.1 Stramonita haemastoma | reverse complement strand
CGGTTGGACAGTTGCTGTATTGCTAACAGTAGAGGAAGACATTGGAAATGACTGATGAGAAAATGTTGGTTTTGTTGATATTGAAATAACAGTTCTTTGATCAGAAATACCAGAAGTTGATGTTTTTGGATGAAGAGGAGTGCTAGATGTCTTTGAACCATGATCTGTTTGGTGAGTTGTTTGCATTGGTTTAGTTTTCTCTGTTGACCGTTGAAGTTCAGACGACGATGTGAAATGCACATCAGGTGAAGTCACTGACATTTGCTGACTGGGCAAAGCAGATGACTCGGACATAACCGGGGTGGATACACTATGTATAGTCTCCAACGGAGAAGATGAGTTCTTTAAAATTGTTGACAAACTTTGAGAAATCATACTAAATGATGATGTTTTATATTCAGGCATAATAGTTGAACCTTTTCGGCTGGTGTATTGAGAAGACATAGTGTTACCATTACTGGAAACGGTGGGTACTTTTCCATGATTTGCACTGGTAGTAGATGAGTCACTGTGAGACACAGAGGGTTGATAAGAAAGTGGCGAATGGACAGAGGAACGCAAAGAGCTGGTGTGAAATCGAGGCGGGCTCACAGATGTCACTTTGTTTGAGGTTTCAGGAGATGACGGATCTGTATTTGGACTAGACACTGAATGTGTTTCAAAAGAAGAGGACATGGGTCTCTGACTCTGAGGAACAGATACTCCAGTATGTCTGTGTTCTGTGGAGGTGGTTAGACTTCCCACACTCACTGGTGATGTTGGCACCATCAGAGAGGAAGGGGGAATTGTGCTTGAGCTGTTCGAATGATGCACCAAAGTGGAAACTCCTGGAATCGTCACTTTTTTCTTTGAATCCTCTGTGTGTTTAGAGTACGTCAAAGACTTTGATGGCAGCACTGAAAACTTTAACGTAGACCACATCGATGTTGTGGAACGCTCTGACTTGGATCGAGTTGTCAGATTCTTTGGGTGAAGGGAGGTGTTTGATTCCAGTTTGTGATTCGTTTCACTAGTTGAAGTCAATCGACTTCTTTCCGTGGTGTGAGGCTTCACACTTGTACCTGCTGGATCAGTGTCAGTGTTTGCCAAAGCTCCAGTAGAAAAGCCTGAAGTTGGTGTATGAGAACTGACAAGGGACAGGGACGACCTCGAAACGGTTGGCAATAATGACGCCCCAGAAGACGTCAACTTCTGTGATGTTTTCGAAGCAACCGTGGAAGATGGCGTTCTGAACGTTGTCAACGATGGTGATGCTTTGGACATCTTTCCTGGTGTTCCTCTGGAGGTAGAGAATATTGTAGCTGCAGGCGACGTGTGTGAATTGTGTACCCATGTGTCTTTGTATGGCCAGATGCTGACAGTGATGATGATGATGACGATGATGACGATACATACTGGGATGCACGAGCAGCAGTCGTGGTTGTGGTCGTGTCTCCGAGTGCTGAAGGAATCATTGATGACTTCTTTGTGTTGTTTGGAGGTGTGGATGACTTCTTTGTGACGCTCCAGGAAGGCGGTGATGACTTCTTTGTGTTGCTCCAGGAAGGTGGTGATGACTTCTTTGTGATGCTCCAAGAAGGCGGTGATGACTTCTTTGTGACGCTCCAGGAAGGTAGTGATGACTTCTTTGTGATGCTCCAGGAAGGTGTGGATGACTTCTTTGTGATGCTCCAAGAAGGTGGTGATGACTTCTTTGTGATGCTCCAGGAAGGTAGTGATGACTTCTTTGTGCTGCTCCAGGAAGGTGTGGATGACTTCTTTGTGATGCTTAGAGAAGTTGTGGATGACTTCTTTGTGTTGCTTGGAGAAAGTGGTGATGACTTCTTTGTGATGCTCCAGGAAGGTGGTGATGACTTCTTTGTGATGCTCCAGGAAGGTGGTGATGACTTCTTTGTGATGCTCCAGGAAGGTGGTGATGACTTCTTTGTGATGCTCCAGGAAGGTAGTGATGACTTCTTTGTGCTGCTCCAGGAAGGTGGTGATGACTTCTTTGTGCTGCTCCAGGAAGGCGGTGATGACTTCCATCCTGGTGTCGTCAGTGGCTGTTGGGTGAGAGAGGGGAGGTGGTGAGGGGTGGGAGGGGTAGAGGAAGGCAGAGAGTGCGGAATGTACAGCGGAGACTTGCAGAACTCACTCTGGTCCAGGTCTGGTGGGGTCACAGGCTTTCTGTGGGGATCTGAGGAAAAGAGAAATCAAATTTTGTGTAATATGGAGGAAGCCAAAAAAGTATCTTTTTTTCAATGGGTCTCAGTTGCATACAGATCATGGAGCACCATGTTTGTTTTTTAAAATATTTTTTTAAATTGTCGAATTCTTGCAGTGTTTTTGACCTATAGACTAAGTCATGAAAATGATACATTATATGCAAAAGGCTCAAATGAAAACATAGTTTACATACACTTAATCAGACAGCTTAAAAAAAACCATGTAACTTTTATCCTGAATAATAAAAAAAGAACCCAATTGACATACAAATCACTGGTGCTTACAATTACCATTT
>CM060338.1:32065821-32085435 GCA_030674155.1 Stramonita haemastoma | reverse complement strand
TGCAAGGAACTAGCTTTCTCAGCTCTCGAGGGCCGCGGAGTCGCCACGAGTCCGGCGCCACACACATGGAAAATGGCAGGAGAGGGTGTATGCATACAGTGCCATATTGTCTTGGTGCCTTGGGGTCTGTAACCGTGTCAAAGTTGGGGTAGGACGGGCCTGAAAACGACTCTTTGGCTCCCGTCTTTGCCCAAAACCGCACCTTTTTGGCCGGGGGTTGGGTATGCGTGCGCGCACGGGCGCGTGCGCAGGTGTTTGTCAGTGTGTTTGTTGGTGTGCGTGCATGTATGTTTACATACATACATACATACATACATACATACATACATACATACATACATACATACATACATACATACATACATACATACATACATACAGACAGCATACATACAGACATACATGCAGCATACATGCATGCATGCATGCATGCATGCATGCATGCATTCATACATACAGTACATACAACATACATACATACATACATACATACAGACAGACATGACATGACAGACAGACAACAACAGACATGACATACATACATACATACATACATACATACATACATACATACAGACAGACAGACAGACAGACAGACAACATACATACATACATACATACATACATACATACATACATACATACATACATACATACATACATACATACATACATACATACATAAACGGACAGATAGATAGATAGATAGATAATAGATAGATAGATAGATAGATAGATAGATAGATAGATAGATAGATAGATAGATAGATAGATAGATAGATAGATAGATAGATAGATAATAGATAGATAGATAGATAGATAGATAGATAGATAGATCAACACTTAAACCAGGCCTTTTTTCCATACCAAATTCTTGGTATGCATTTCTATTCTTAAGAAGAAACTGGTTGAAAAACAAATAAAAGAGAAAACACTCCGGTCACCAACCCGTCCACCACCACCACCACCACCAAACTCAGATAGTGCCATGGTCAGACAAAAGAAAAATATGAACAACATGAAAGAGGAAGGAAGAATATCAAATTAAACCTATAACACAAAAGTCTCACATGCCATATTCATATAGACAAACCAAAACAATATCATAATAAAACTGTGTTTTAAAAACGGTATGTCGGCTAGCATAGTTATAATTATTTTATAATATTTGAAACTGGGTCCTCAGCACACCTTTTGTTGTGTGGTTCGTGTACGTGTATGCTCGCTTCCCTGTCTATCAGTGTGTCTGTTAATCTGAGAGTCGTACATCTGTCCACTACCTTTCTCAAATAACTGGCGATACGAGAGAAAGAAAGACAGACCGATAGATACATGGACAGACAGACAGACAGACAGACAGAATATCAAAGAGAGAAAAAATATATATATGGACACAATCAAAATAATTCTAACTAGGAAAACATACAAAACACATACAACCTACAGGTGTGTTTTCTTATGTATTCCGGGTTGTTTTTTTAATGAATTTTGTATATGATTGTCGCGCGCGCGCGCATGCGTGTGTGTGTGTGTGTGTGTGTGTGTGTGTGTGTGTGTGTGTGTGTGTGTGTGTGTGTGTGTGTGTGTGTGTGTGTGTGTGTGTGTGTGTGTGTGTGTGTGTTAAGATAGGTAAAGAAGACATTTTTGTGGTTGAAACAATTGCAAATACTTTTGTTCTGAATGAGGATTTTGGGAGTACACAGTGATACGTCGCACAGACAAACTGAAATTAATGTTGGCAAAATTCAAAACTCGATTAAAAGGGAGACAATAATACAGTTAAACTAATATCCCGTTCTTGCTTCCCTTAGACCATAGATCTTCCAACCAGAGCAACAAGGGAGACGGAGCCCCTCATAATCATCATTCTATGTTATTTTTTTTCTATTCTTTTAAATTCCTTTACTCTTTTATACCGAGGATAATGGAATAAGCACTCATGTGCTTTTTGCCACCCAGTCCCCGTGTATGCAGTTTTGTAAATCTTGTCATCTGTTCCCCCGGCACACAATGGCCTACTCTTACGAAAAGCGGAACAGGATTTAACATGTACGCAAGATGTTGTGCGTGCATTCGCACACTGGGCCTCGATTTATAGTCTCATCCGAAGGACTTTTGGGGAGAGTGGAGTCAGCACTGATGTTACCTCCAGGGGAAAAATCCCCCCGAACGGGAATCGAACCCGGGTCGTCAAATTGTTAAATTTTATGCATATCAAGAATAAGGCGTATTTCGAGAAGATGTGACGAAGGTCCAGTTTGAATTCCGTCCTACCCCGACTTTTCCATAATAACAGAGCCCAGGGCACCAAAAGAGTGCTTTACTGCACGCATACACACTTTACTATCTTCTCTGATGTGGGTGGCACCGGTCTTGTGGTGACACCACAGCCCAGAAGAGGGCAGCCGGCTTTAATATAGCAAATTTGTTCGAACGAAAGCTGGTGCAGTGTACGCAATGATACATAGTAGTACATAAAATATCATTGATAGGGTCCTAATATACAATGATTATGATGCACCAGGGCTAAGTGCAGGGCCACCGCCACATGCACACGCACAAAAATACGCAAACACATCCCATGCAAGCATGGGCGTGCATACCCCACCCCGTACTCCCTCAAGAATAAAGCGTATTTCGAGATATGACAAGAGAGTGCTGTACTGTATGCATACACACTTTCCTAGCATCTTTCATATGCATGGCACTGGTCTTGTGGCGAGACCACAGCCCCAAAGGAGGCAGCCCAGCTCAATAATACGAAGTCTGTGGGACGAAAACTGGTACAGTGTACGCAACAATACATAGTATTACACATAATATTAATGATAATGTCTATATGATGCACCACAGCACAGTGCAGTACCGTCACCACCGTACAAACACAAAAAAACGCACAAAAACTAGCGCGCGCACTTATGCACACTTGCATACACAACCCAAGAATAAGGCGCACATCGAGATGTGACGAAAAGGCCTGTTTGAGTCTCCTCCTACCCCAACTTTTGCGCAGTAACAGACCCCACGGCATCATGAGAGTGCTCTACAGTATTCATACACACTTTACTATCATCTTTGATCTGCGTGGCGCTGTTCTTGTGGCGACACCACAGCCCCGAAGAGGGCAGCCTGCCTTGAATATAGCAAATCTGTCAGAATGAAAGCTGACACAGTGTACACAACAATAAATAGTATTACACATAATATTAATGATAATAATATACAATATGATGCACTACAGAACAGTGCAGGGCCGTTGCCACACGCACACATACATTTCTGAAAGCAGCCTACAATACTACCCAAAGAAAAACCCAAAGGGTAAAACGTTTGTGACCAGCTGATCAAAACCTTGATCTGAACGCAACTGTGCGTGTGTTGTGTTGTAAAGAGGTGAAAGTCGTAAAGTAAACATGCTCAAGAGAGGTAAGAACTTGTCCCTGGTTCTAAAACTTCATGTGGAAACTTAATAAACTTCTCCTTCCCTCTACCACAGATGGGCTGTCAGTACACAGGCTGCAAATTGCTAAACAAAGGAATCTGAATCTGACATTCTCCTTAGGAGCGTGCCTATCAATAGAACAACAGAGTTTACTCGGAAAGTCAGGAAGTCTTGCACTCGTTTTGAGTTTGATCTTTTATCTAGATAGTATCTTTTTATGGCTATCATTTTAAGTCGGTTTTCAAGCGTATTGACAGAAAGCGGTGTGCTCGGCAGTTTAGAAATAATTTCCAGTTTCATTTAGACCAGGTTGGGGTTGTTTTGCACTTGAAGGTCTGACTTCAGTTAGGGACAGTAAACACATTTAGGGACACAACACTACACGTGCAAATCATGTCTCTGTGGAGGTAGGTCAGGTGAGTTGATGTGATTTTTCTTTTTTTCTTTTTTTTCTTTGCCATTTCAAACCGCCTGACATCTGCATGCAGTGTGGACCACTTGGCCAACTGGAAAAACAAGATGTGTGGGATTCTGAACATCAACATCACGTTTGGGCTTTTGTCTTTTTTATAAAGACTATGAAGGAGAGCAGTACTGGTAAGTAACTTTTTAGTTAGAAGTAGCTACTTAGTAACAAGGCCGTAAAGTATCCATTGATATTTGTATTAGAACTTGGGGCAAAAAACCTGCTTTTGTAAATGTCTCGACAACTGCTGCCGAGAAATGTTGCTCTTGAAGGCAAGGGGTGATCTGGTGTCTTCACAACTGGACCTTAACGAAGAGTCTGATGTGGTCTAGTTGTGTCATAAACCAACCAGGCCTATTCTGTGGTGTTGCAAATTGGGGGGCACAGTTGTCATGAACCAAAATGGTTTGGTACTGTCACCAATACGCATCCTTCAAACACACACACACACACACACACACACACACACACACACACACACACACACACACACACACACACACACACACACACATATATATATATACAGCCAGACTTTCGAGTTAAAATAGTTTTGGGTCATAAAGTTAAAGCAGGATATAAGGGAAAGTTTGTAATGTGAGTTTAAGATCTTAACTCCTACCCCCTCACCCCCCCCCCCCCTCCCTCGAGAAAGCATAAACCCTTACTCCTATCATAATGGGAAAGATATTCAGATGCTCTCCTCCTTCTTACAGCCGGTTTTTCAATATTGTCAAATAGAGAGCTGTAGAATTGAGAAATGGAAAAAAAGATTTTTTTGATACACGATCTTTATATTTAATGGTAGGCAGGCATCTTTACACCCACAGGTGCAAATAGACATCTTGTGTTTTAAGACATGTTCATGCATCGAATTGAATGTCAAAGTCATTCGGATGAGACTATAAACCGAGGCCCCGTATGTGAACGCACGCAGAACATCTTGCGCACATGTTAAAACCAGGTTCCGCCTTTCGGAAGAGCAGGCCATCGTGTGCCGGTAGGAGCGGATGACAAAATTTAAAAAAACAAAAACAAAAAAAACAAAACAGCATGCACACAGGTGTCGTGTTTAGACACCATCCCTGAGAAGAAAAAAAAATAGACGCTGCACATGTGGCGACGCGCTCTCCCCGGGGAGAGCAAGCCCGACTTTCACGCAGAGAAATCTGGTGTGACATAAAGTGGTATAAAATAAAATAAAATAAAATAAATTTTCTTGCTGAAAGTTTTTGCAGAGCAGTATTGATGTTTTCACAACAGAACTGACAATAAGGATAAATGGAACAATGGTTTTTTGCCTATTGTCTAAATGTTTGTGAATTTTAACATCTATCATTGTTTTCCTTCTCCGGCTAGTGCTCCAAGCTTCACTGAAGTTGAGATTTTGTGTAAGCCACCGTTTTTACCCACCGTTAAGGTAGCCGCATTCCGAGTTCAAGAATGATGTCTAAACACAACACCTATGGGCGTGCGGTTCTAAAAAAATATCATCCGTTCCTACCGGCACAGAACGGCCAACTCTTCCCGAAGGCGGAACGAGTTTTAACGTTTTGTTGTTGAGGTCATTTTAAAGTCTATCCACACTTGCTGATATTAAACATTTGTCGTCAAAGCAGTTTTGATTGCTTGACTGTACATTTATGAGTTGTGCTTGGCCTTTTCTTGAGAGAAAAATATGGACAGTAAGTAAATAAATAAATATTCGATATTTTAATACAATAAATGTGCGTGTCATTATTCATGTGTTAAAGACTGGAGGATTTGAATCTTATATTATCGCTTCTATCAATGATGTCATTGTTGTCCATTACTGGTAATTGGGGGTATCAGTGTTTTTGCGTTTTATCCCCGTTTTTGCCCGAAAATTTACCCCATCCACTAGACTGTGAGTGGTGATCTGTGTGCACGTCTTTCGGATCAAATAGTGAACAAGGTCTTGCATGCAACACGCATTCAGAGCAAGTAAAAGAACCCATGACACCAAGAAAGTGTTATCTATCAAAATTCTGTAGAAAAAGGCATTCTAATGGGAAGCAAATACACTTAAAAGCAGGACCTTTTTTTATTTTTTAATGAATGGCACTGCTTTTTGTGGCAACGCACTCTCTCCCTCCTGGGAGAGAAGCCCAAATTTCATGCAAATAAATATGCTGAGACTGGAAATAGAATTGAACTCAATTTTCAAGATCTATAGTACTAGGAAATGTATAGATCAAAATATTTTTTCACTAAAAATTGGTTTCGACTGTGGGAGGGGCATCTATAATACATGCTAATGTATTTCCCTTTCAGTAGATTTTTTTTAATGGTAAGACCAACTTCAAAAGCATCCACAATGTATTGACCATGAAATTTGCCATAGTCTAGTATCAAACTTTTCCCGGCAACAGTGATGTTTTTTTCTTGACCCTCTGGCTGGTGGCCCCAGGCGGCCTGACATTGATAGTCTCCGGATGGACTTTTGACCCTGAAAATGCCACACATTTCTTTGCATGGCTGTGGTGGAAAGATTGAAATTAGCAGGGCGGGAACAGTAGGACTGAAACGTCACATAAGATGCAACCAAAAAAATATTGTTCGAACTTCATACCCTGCAAGTTCTTCAGACAAGACTCTGAACCCAGGTTCTGTGTGCGGAACGTGTGTAGAACATGTTGAACACATGTCAGAAGACCTTTTGGTAGGACATCTTGCACGCACGCCAGAAGACTTTTTTTCATAATTATTTCTAAAAGATCTGCCAAAGAGATAATGAAAAGGCAGGATCATGGAACAAAGTATAAATGATGAAAACACATAATAAAAAACACAAAACTTTCGCAACCGCTCAGAGTTTTGCCATGGGTATTGTGCTGTAGAGCTGTAGTAGCCAGTTGCTCATGTTTTCCACCAGGTCTTTCCACTCCTCCTGGACCTGTCCATGCAGGATGTGAAGACACCAGCAGCACGATGCTGGAGCCAGGGCCCAGTGGACTTGTCCTCACCCACATGACTTAACCTGACCTATGTAAGACTGATAGGGAGGACGGGTAATAACCGGAGACATGGAGCAAGGCTTGAACACAACCCTGAAGGGTCGACCTTCTCAAGGGCAGTATACTCGGTAGAAGTCCCTGAAGTTAAGAGTCCTAGAAAAGTCCTTAAATGGCAAACTCCTGGAAAAAACAGCCTTAAAGGACAGCATCCTGCATGCAAGAAAGCCTAAGGCAAAAATGCAACAGCCCTGAAGGGCAAAAACCTGCATGCAAAACAGCCCCTGAAGGGCAGAACATCAAAACAGCCCTGAAGGCAATCCGCAGCAAAACAGGCCCCTGAGGGCAGAACACATGCAAAACAGGCCCCTGAAGGGCAAATCATGCATGCAAAACAGCTGAGCAAATCATGCATGCAAAACAAGCCCCTGAAGGGTAAAAAGAAACCATGCAAAACAAGCCCCTGAAGGGCAGACTCTAATGCAATACAGGCCCCTGAAGGGCAAAATCCTGAGAGACCAGCCCCTGAAGGGCACACTCCTAGAAGACCAGCCCCTGAAGGGCACACTCCTAGAAGACCAGCCCCTGAAGGCACACTCTGAAAGACAACACTCCTAAAGAATAAGCCCTGAAGGGCACCTCCTAGAGACCAGCACCTGAAGGCACACTCCTAGAAGACCACCAATGCCCTCCTGAAGGCAGCCCTGAATGCACTCCTGAAGACAACCTAAGGCAACTCCTGAAGAATAAGCCTGAGCACGCTCCTGAAAGACATGCCCCTGAAGAGCAAATCCGATGCAGAGCCTAGCATTGTTGCCCAGGGATCTAGGATCAGCTCCCACTAGGCTGAAACAATTAGAGATCAAATGCAGTGAGAGCAGTAAGGACTGGAGTCTCTGTGGACATCTGATATTCGACATGCAGCAGCATGTGAAAGGTAATAAATGCAAAGCCTCCTGCCATAAAACCGCTATCATGCGTACTTCACAGGTATGTTTGTACTGAGTACAACCTGTCAAGGTGTGTGTGCATACTGTCCACAAATGTACCTCAGTCTTTTGCATTTCCAAAGCTCAAATCATTCGTCCCTGGAGTTTTATCTAAGGCTCAATGATCCAGATTTCAGAACTTCATCAGGAGCCTTTGAACCTTACTCTGTGATCACACAGATTGGCAAATAGGCCTCGACATTGGTTTTGGTGTCCTAAACTGGCACAGCCAGCAGAACCCTTGCACACAGTGCTGAAGGGGAAAGGACACATCCATCCCTCAGATTTTGTTCAAGCATTTGCTCGACCTGCTGGGTCTCTCCCATCTCGCCCTGATTCCTTAAAAGTCTTAGCATAGATGTCAAAAGTCATGTGGGTCATCTTAGTTCTCTGGCCCTGTCTCTGGCGTCGTGACTGTTACACGTATCAAGACCTCACAGAGGTAAGTGCACATGCAATGTTTTCTTCACTTTTGCTTTTGGTTTTCGTTGTTCCACTGTGAAGTCTAGATTTATGTTGAATGTTATGCTCCATAACTTGCCCAAAAAAAGAGAAAACTTTCACACCTTTATGGTGTATTTTTGATATTTTGCATCCCTGTATACATAAATGAAAATAAGCACCAGCAAGCGTGAATACAAGTTATAAAAGATAATAGAATGTCCCTCTGATTTGTCAAGTACTGTCAAGATTAAAACTGGGTACCAATGATTTCTGAATTATTACATTAAGAAATGCATCACCTTAGCTATTAAAGTTTTGTTACTTGTACCTGTAGGCCCTTAAAAGAACAAAATGTCACCTGCAGTTTATTGTATTGAATACACATCTTTATATGAAGCTAGGCAAGACATCAAATGAAGCAGGGAAGTTAATATCGAGAAACATAGAGTAATTAAGGTGCATTATTATTACCACTCTTCTTCTCTTCTTCTTCTTCTTCTTCTTCTTCTTCTCTTTTCTCTTCTTCTTCTTCTTCTTTTAGTAGAAGAAATAATAGTAGTAATTGCAGAAGCAGTAGTAGTTGGCCTGGACCAAAGACATACGGTAACAAATCCATAAAAGGCTTTCAAAGGTACAAATCATAACAATTGTCTTTTCTGTCTTCATACTCTTAAACTCCTCTCTCTCTCTCTCTCTCTCTCTCTCTCTCTCTCCTCTCTCTTCTCTCTCTCTCTCTCTCTCTCTCTCTCTTTCTCTCTTCTCTTCTGTCCTTCTGTCTGTCCTGTCTGTCTGTCTGTCTGTCTCTGTCTGTCTTTTCTCGTCTGTCTTGCTGCTGTCTGTCTGTCTGTCTGTCTGTCTCTCTCTCTCTCTTCTCTCTCTCTCTCCGTCTCTCTCTCCTCTCTCTCTCTCCTCTCTCTCTCTCTCTCTCTCTCTCTCTCTCTCTCTCTCTCTCTCTCTCTCTCTGTATGCAGGCATTTGAGTTCAAAATATCTTGCTTTTCTCCTTGTAGAGTCATTCTGTCATCGCCACGCCGAAGTCGGAAGCGCTTGGCCTGACTTGTCAGGGGCTTTACGGCAAGCCCAACACAGTTCTGCTCATAGGACAGACACTAGCTGCTGTCTGAGCGGTCGACAAAGAAGAAGAAGAAGAAGCAGAATCCTTCCGTCATCAAGACTGTTCCCGTCCTAGGTACTTCACTGCCTGAGGACGCGGCACGAGCAAGTGGAAGCACCCAAAAAGGTAACACCAGTATGTTATCTGTTGTTGTTGTTGTTGTTGTTGGCTGTTCCATAGCTTAACCTTCCGAGGGTACTCAAGAATATGTACTCTGTCTCGCTGAGGAATATCACTGAGATTATAAGAAATCTCTTGAGTGAGAAGTTTGTGTATATGACCCGATTTTTAAAGTGCCTTACTGTATAGGCAGCTATACTCTGGCTTCAGGATTTTTTTCCCCTTTTATTGAGAGTAAAGCTGATGCTAAAGGTATGTCAGGAATTAAGACAATCTCAACATGATTTAAATCAGAACATTTTAATATCGGTGTTGCACTTTGCTTACATTAATAATCCACAGAATAATTATATTAATGATAATGTTGATAGTAATAATACTTGTAATGATAATAATAATGATAATGCTAATGATAGCGATAGTATTCTCAGTACACAATGTGATCTTTTTCTGACAAAAGAGTAATCTATAATAAACAATTAATAGCCGGGAGTCAAGATTTTATTTTTAGGCCTAAAAATCTCAAGTGAAAAATTATGGCACAATATAGTTTGCAACAACATGCAAAGTATTCGGTGTTTGCTTTAGAGCAAGTGAGCTCTACAATGATATCAAGGATGCCCTATCGAGGGAAAAAAATCATTTCGATTTCTGTGCTGTTTTATTTCACTGAGACAGGCTCCAGTTCCCTGTGTCCCAAAGTTCTGCATTGTCCACTGTGATCAGCTGTCCAAGGCTGCGGAGGTGACTTCTCTCTTCACTCCTCCAGGTGTCGGTGGGGCACTGCAGTTAGTTTTACAAACAGTGCTTCGGGGGATAATGACTGTGTACCTGACAGAGCCTGTCTGTTTTCCAGGTAGCAGGGTGCACTGTCGGATGTCAGCCACAGTCCTGCATGTCAGGAATGGAACTGCACAATTCCAGTAAGTCTGTCATCTGTCTTACCTTTGTAGTGTGTCGAGTTGTGTTGTGCCCTGCCGAGCCGGGTCGGATCGCGTCGCGAAATGCCGGGTCGGGTCGCGTCGCGTCGCGTAATGCCGGGTCGGGTCGCCTCGCGTCGCGTAATGCCGGGTCGGGTCGGCTCGGGTCAAGTCTCTTGCCGTGTCGGTTTGCGTCGTGCCGTGCCGGGTCGGGTCGGGTTGGTCTGGGTCGGGTCGAGTGCCGTGCTGTGCCGTGCTGTGCCGTGTTGTACCGTGCCGAGTCGCGTCGCATTGCGTCACGTTGTGTAGTTTTAGTTATCGTAGATTTCTCTGTGCGAAATTCAAGCTGACCTCCAAGGGCAAGCAAGTCATCACAAGAGCATTACCTCCCATTACTTAAGATTTACTTTCTGCATGTGAATTTGTTCCTCTGTAAATGTGACTCTCTCTCTCTGTCTATCTCTCTGTCTCTGTCGTCTGTCTGTCTGTCTGTCTGTCTGTCTGTCTGTCTGTCTCTGTCTGTCTGTCTGTCTCTTCTCTCTCTCTCTCTCTCACTCTCACTCCTCTCTCTCTCTCTCTCTCTCTCCTCTCTCCTCTCTCTCTCTCCTCTCTCTCTCTCTCTCTCTCTCTCTCTCTCTTCTCTTCTCTCTGTCTCTCTGTCTCTCTCTCTGTATGTGCAGGCAGGCATTTAATTCTGAAATGCCAAGGTTTTTGTGCAGAAACTCTGTCATCAAGACTGTTCCCGTCCTAGGTACTTCAACGCCTGAGGACGCGGCACGAGCAAGGGGAAGCACTCAATAAGGTAAAACCAGTTTGTCATCTGTTGTGGGCATTCCACAGCTGAACGTTCTGAGTGTACTCAAGAATATCCCCTATGCCCCTACATCTTACTTAGGAATATCACTGACTGCATGGTACGCGAAATATCTGGGTGATGAAGTTTGCATATGTGGCCATTTTCTTCAAGCACTTGATGTAGGCAGCTGAACTCAGGCTTCAGAAGGTTTTACCCTTACCTGGAAAGTACAATTCATGCTAAAACTTTGTCATGGATGAAAACAAAGTCAACATACATCAAAGTAAACATTAATGGGCATGAGCTCCTTGCTTACATCTGTATCTCACATCAATCAGCCTGGACCAGTATGGTTTTTGTTTTTTACCAGTTTATAGACCCACCCTGAAGACTTCTGGAGAGTGAAGTCAGGACTAGTATTAACGCCAGGGGGGGGGGGGTCAATCCTTTCGAACAGGTGTTTTGAGTTGTACCTAGAGAAAACCACCTTTGTTCACTGCATGAACATTAATGAAGTTAGATCTCCCGTCGGAATGCAGCTACCTTAAAGTTAGTAAAACAAAACAACAAACAAAAAAACACCCCAAAAAGGTCGGATACCCCAAATCTCACCATTGGTGAGCCTTGGAGCTCTACCCAGAAATGATAGCCAAAAAAAAAAGAAATCCAAACCGTGAGTTTTCATTCTTCAACTAAACTTTTTCCTTTTCAGGCTCCTTTGATGCCATGGCTGTACAAAACCAGTGAAAACCTTACCACAGAAGTCTGCACCTGGATGACTGCACCCCGGAAAACACCACACCCGAGTCTACCATGGAAGGCTTTGATTTGTTTTGGGGGTAGTTTTCCAAGCGATTTGATTTGTTTTTGCAAGATAAAGCGCTATATAATGTCTATGTATTTATTTATTTATTATTTAAGGCTACGCTACATCACGGAAAACAACACCATGGAAGACTACGCCACACCAAGGAATACTACGCTACATCATTGAAAACACTTCCATAGAAACTACACTACACCACTAAAACAACACGAAAGACAACGCTACACCACTGAAAACAACACCATGAAAAACTACACAACTCCGCGGAAAAGAGCACCATGGAAAACTACGCTACACCGCGGAAAAGAACACCATGGAAAACTACGCTCCACCACGGAAAAAACACCATGGAAAACTACGCTCCACCAGGAAAACACACCATGGAAAACTACGCTACACCATGGAAAACTACGCTACACCATGGAATAGAACACCAGGAAAGACTCGGCTACACTGCGGTAAACACCACCATAGAAGACTACCCCAAACCACGGAAAACACCACGGAAACTACGCTACGCTACATGAAACAACACCATGGAAGACAAAAGTTATACCGCGGAAAACAACACCACGGAAATTACGCTACAACACGGAAGACTACGTTACGTCAAGGAAGACTATGTCACACCTCGGAAGACTACGCTGCACCAAGGAAGACTACGCTACACCAAGGAAGGCTACGCTACACCAAGGAAGACTACACTACACCAAGGAAAACAGTACCTAGGAAGACTACGCTACACCAAGGAGACTACGCTACACCAAGGGAGACTACTCTACACCAAGAAAGACTACGCTACTCCAAGAGAAACTACGGTACACAACGGAAAACAATACCAAGGATGACTACGCTACACCAAGGAAGAATACTCTGCGCCAGGTAAGACTACGCTACTCCAAGAAAGATTACACCAAGGAAGACCACGCTACACCAAGGAAGACCTCACTACACCAAGGAAGACCTCACTAACCATGGAAGACTACGCTACTCCACGGAAGACTACGCTACACCAAGGAAGACTACGCTACACCAAGGAAGACTACGCTACACCAAGGAAGACCTCGCTATTCCATGGAAGACCTCGCTATACCATGGAAGACCTCGCTACATCATGGAAGACCTCGCTACTCCATGGAAGACTACGCTACTCCATGGAAGACCTCGCTACACCATGGAAGACTACGCTACTCCATGGAAGACTACGCTACACCAAGGAAGACCTCGCTACACCAAGGAAGACCTCGCTACACCAAGGAAGACTACGCTACACTAAGGAAGACCTCGCTACTCCAAGGAAGACCTCGCTACTCCATGGAAGACTACGCTACACTAAGGAAGACCTCGCTACACCACGGAAAATGCCACGAACTTTTACACAAGGGAAGACACCGCTACAGAACATTGAACGGAGATCAAAGCTGCACTTTTCTAGGTAGATGTGTTACCTTTAGACCACGTGAGTGTGGTGTGTGTGTGTGTGTGTGTGTGTGTGTGTGTGTGTGTGGGTGTGTGTGTGTGTTGGTGGTGTGTGTGTGGTGTACGCGCACAGGCATGCGTGCTTGCGTGCGAGCGCGCGTGCGCTATTTTGAGGAAAATGGAATAACACTTGTGTGCTTCTTTATATTCAGCCCCTGTGTGTATGCATTTTGTCAATTTTGTCATCCCGTTCCCACAGGCACACAATAGCCTGATCTTCCGAAAAGCGGAACAGGTTTTAATGTGTGTGCAAGATGTTCTGCGTGCGTCCGCACACGGTACCTCGGTTAATAGTCTCATCCGAAGGACTTTGGGGGGGGAGTGGGGGGTGGAGTTGGCACTGATGTTAACTCCAGGAGAAACGTAGCCCTCAAATCACTCGCTCTGCCAGTTTTTGTCCCCACAATTTATCACATCCTATTTAGTTGCCAGGACGAGTAAAAGAAAAAAAAATAGTTCATTAAAACTAAACATTTTTCCCTTTATAATTAATGAAATAGGGGGTATCGAAATATAGAAAAAAATCCTTCGTTTTTGGTTAGATGGCTTCAAGGCATAAAGATCTTTTTTTTCATACGGACTGAGTTAACATCAGTGTAAAGTTCTTTCATATTAGGCTAGATTGTATATAAGTCTTAACTCCTTTCCTTTATAGTGAGTTAGTTTGTATTCAAGTAAGAGGCCGTTTGTATAGTCGGTTAACTGGTATCAAAGTGTAGCTTTTCTTTTATATTGAAGTTATGTTCACATATCAAGTTTGTTACTATTAAAGCAAAAGCTGTTTCTTCCATTATCAAATTATATTCTTTTATTTTTTTATTATTTTTTTAAATTCTTTTTTATCGAGGATAATGGGATAAGCACTCTTGTGCTTTTTTACATCCAGTCCCCGTGTGTTAGTTACTGTCGGTGTATAGAATTCCTTACTCCTTATCTAAGATATCAAGGTGTAAAGCTCTTTCCCCAATATCGAGTTAGCTGCTGATTACATGCATGGTTTTCTTGTCATTCAAACATTTTTCATCAAAGTACTAAGTTATTTAGTTTATATTGAGTAGTTGGTATCAGAGTGTTAAACATCTGTCTTCACACTTAGTTTGTATCAATTTTTTTCATTGAACACTTCTTTTTTTCTACATGTTGAGTATTTGGTTTGAAAGTATAAGGTTCCGTCCTTCGTATTAAGTTGGTATCAAAGTCCAAAGCCGTTTCTTTTATATTGAGCTGGTTGCTTTATAATATATGATTTTTTCCTCTCCTATTCCGTTTGTGTAAAAGTGTAATAGTCTCCCCTTCATAGAGAATGCTAGTATCAAATCATACAGTAAGTTTTTATGTAGAGTTATTTGGTGTCCAAGCAAAAGTTTCTTTCGTTCATAATAAGTTAGTTGGTACCGATTTATAAGATTCTTTCTTTTATATTGATTTAATTCGTGTCAAAATTCGAATAAAATCTTTTGTATCAAGCTATTGCTATTAAAGTAAAAAGTTCTCTTTTCTTTACCTCTTTATTTGTACCAATGGTGTCAAAGATTATAGATCTTCCTCCATATTGAAATAGTTCCTAAGTATTTAGTTCTGTTTTGAATATTTTCTACTATTATATATATATATATATATATAAATATATATATATATATATATATATATATATAATATATATATTATATATATATATATATTATATATTTATCAATTTGTCGGTTTCAAAGTGAAATGGTCATTTTCTTCATATCACAGCTTTTGGTAGTATGAGGACATTTTTCTTATACTTAGATAGGGTGAGGATTAGGTCCCAAACACAACTAAAACACACAAACACAGACACACAGACACACACAGACACACACACACACACACACAAGAGCAGCGCACACACACACACACACACACACACACACACACACACACACACACACACACACACACACACACACACAACACACACACACACACACACACATTTGTTCTATTTTGATTGCTTTTGAAAGAAACATTTCGTCCAACAAATATTTTACTGGCTTACAACGTCGTTTTGTTTTGGCGCCAAAAATGCAAAATGTCTAAATCTAATTTCCGATCAGAAGTACTCTACAAAACAGAAACTTGACGAAAACTTCTGGAAATGCACACTCAGATTCAGACATTTGGTGTGTTGCAAATCTTTGCCATTGTCATTACTGGTATAGCATGGCCTATTTTGCAGAAACAAATTATTTTACCTTGATTTTGCGGAGATCAGCTTAAGAGAGAGAATGATGCATAAGCCGAGTGCAGGATGTTTCCAGAAAGAGCAGTACTTTTCCCGATACTCCTTTTCCCCTGTAGTGCTGTTCCCTGGAGCTGTTAAAACTCAACTCTAACCCTAGTTCTTGCCCCATGCCGCAAACCCTAACACTTCACCATGTTGATCCTAACTATTAACTCTTTGACACGGGTTCCTTAACTCTGACTCAGTTCTGCGGTATGGGGACACAGCTCTATAAGGGAACAGCAGCACAGGGAAAGAGAAGGTTTGGGGTTACTGACCGTTGGAATTATTTATTTCCGGAGAATACCGTAATTGAGGAAGGATTTGCGAGAGATGACATGCAGAAAAATAAGGAATAACTGTTATAGCATCCTTATGCTTGCATGGCACTGATGCTTCAAGAATTGTAACAATTTTAGGGGACCCACAGCTCTGAAGTAGGATGACTTGCGACCACAGTCCACACATCAGATATCTCCGCTGGGACTATAACATCACATCAACAATTGAAAAAAGCCAGCCTTCAGCTAACCTTTCAAAATAGTGGCAATACTAAAAAAAAAAAAAGTGTTTACTGTAGGGAGTTAACACCACGGTTTTATCTCCATAATGTGACACATAGTTTTGGCTTTAAATTCTATTAGTTAGATCTATCAGGTATACATTTTTTGTACATGGAGTCACTTAGCTGGTTAGTGTAGATCTCTTTCCTTCCTCTTGAAGTTGTCACTAAGTTTTTTTCTTCCATTCTATGAAATAAGCTGGTGTCAAAGAATAGAATTACCCCCTTGCTACTGTGCTAGTTGAGTCAAGGAATAAAGTTCTAAGTTTGGTATCAAGATAATTACCAAACTGTATTTTTTTCTCAGATTCAGATATTACAAGAAAAATAGTTCCCCCTTTCATATTTCTTTATTTTTTGTATCAGAGTATAAAGTTCTTCCCTTCATATTCCTTTAGTTGGCGTTAACAATCTTTTCCCTTTATGTTGAGTTAGTTCTATCCAAGCATAAAGTTTTTGCCTAAATGGTGAATGAGCCGGTGTCAAAGTGATAAGGTCTTTCTTTCTTCCTATGGAATCGGTGTCCACGCATCAAGCTTTCCCTCATTTTATTGAAATAGTTGTATCAAAGCATAAAGTTTTTTTCTTTCAAATTAAGTTGGTACCAAGGAATATAGTTCTGTTTTTCGTATGAAACTGGTTTGTAGCAATAATTATAATTTCTTGACATCGATTTAGTTGGTGTCAATGTGTAAAGCTTTCTCTTTAAAATTGATTTCATTGATATTAAGGTCTAAAGCACTTGTCCGTCATATGGAGTGAGTTGGTATCTAAAAAGTTGTATTTGTATTGAATTAGTTTTTTACCGAAGTATAGTGTTTTTCCGCACATTGAATTAGCTGGTATCAAAGTGTAGAGTTGTTTCCCCTTCACATTCAATGTAATGCTATCAAAGTACAAAGTTCTTCTCTTCATATTGAATTAGCTATTATCAAAGTATAAATATATTTTCATATTGAGTTAGCTATTATCAAATTATAAAGTTCTTCCCTTCATATTGAGTCATCTGTTATCAAAGTACAAAGTTATTCCTTCATATTGAGTTAGCTGGTATCAAAGTATAAAGTTCTTCTCCTCATATTGAGTTGTAATTGATGTATAGAGTAGTTCCTTTCATATTGAGTTAGTTGGTGTCAAAATGTAATATTTTTGCACATACGGGTGGGATGAAGTCCACGCACTGTTGTATCTTTGTCACTTTCTACCTGTAGATTCTGCTTCAAATGAAACTAGTTCTTTTCAAGGTTTACAGTTCTTTCCCCTGTAGTGAGTTGGGTTCTAAAGTATAAAGCTTTTCTTTTCCTATTTAATTAGTTGGTATAAAGTATAAATCCTTCCATTCCTATTGAGTTGGTGTCGCGAAATAAAGCTCCTCCCTTTATAATGAAGCGTTGGTCACTGTGTAATGTTCCAAAATTTTCCATCGACTAATGTTTATACATTAATTTCATTTCAAGATATTTTTTCTTATAGAGCTGTTGAAAAACACGTTCAAGCTACTCTTAAGATGATTATTGATATCAAGATTTGTTCTTTTTAATTCCCAAAGTTTTCGCAATCCTGTAAATGATCACTGGTAAGCAAGTTTTCCTTTTTTCTGTTACATCAATCTGTTGAAGTGTTGGGGTGCCCAGATACCTTTGTTAGATTTAATAGCTTGGCCTATAATTTGCGAGTTTCCTCCCGTTTTATTATGATGGTATGATTATGAAGCTGTGTAAAACCCTTATATGGTACTTGAAATAAGCTGGGCTAGCGTTATTGGAGGGCTTGTTTCTCAATTTTCTGATTGGATAATGGCTTTGAAATGATTTTTTGGAATGTTTGCAAAACTCCAGAGGGATTTGGCGCTGTTTTTTTTAACTTGTGAATTCAAAGGAAACAATATTTGTCCTTATGCACTTAATTCATAGTCCCGTCGTGAACCTTGTTACACGCAGTCCCTAACATCAGGTTGTCTCTAGCTCTTTTTTTCTGAATGCATTTAGGTGATCTTTTTAAACCTGAAATTTGGTATAGTCCTGTCACAACTGATGTTAGGCCAGGAAATAGTCACCTTTCCTTGTGGTGACCAGGCTGCAATACCCACTGGATAAATTGCGAGAGCAAAAGGTTGAAAAATAAATACAAGCGTGATTATCCCCCTGAAAAAACCCAAACTAGGCCCAGGAAAAACAAAGGCACATGATAATGTCAGGAAAGTGTGCAGCAATAGCAAAAAAAAAGCTAGAATAGAAGGATTAGAATTTAACACTACCACATACACACTAGAGCAAAAATAAACCCAGACAATTGTAAATCACTGGTTTACACCTGTAGAAACGCATGCAGCAGCAGCACACACTAGAGCAACAATAAACCCAGCCGACTGTTCACTGCCGCTGAACATGAATAGACACAGGCAGCAATTCACACTGGGGCAGTTAGTGCTCCGGACATAGGGAAGATGAGAAATGCTGATTCAGGTTCATGGATGATAGGAATGAGATGGGAAGGGAAAGACTTTTTTCCTTTTTTTGCTTTTTTGAGTGATTTGTTTTTGGCCAATGAAGAGAGACGTGTGAAGCACCCACCAAACAGATATAAAAAGATGGTGCTCCATGATCTGCATGCAACTGAGGCCTGATATATATTTATTTTATTTTATTTTATTTTTATATTTTATACCACTTTGTCACAGCAGATTTCTGTGTGTTAAATTCGAGCTGCTCTCCCGGGGGGAGAGTGCGTGGCCACAAGTGCAGCGCCACCCATTATTTTTTTCTTTTTCCTGTCTGCAAGTGTATTTGTCTCCCTATCAGAGTGGCTTTTTTTTTTACAGAATGTTGTCAGGGACAACCCTCTTGTTGCCATGGGTTCTTTTGCGTGCGCTAAATAATGATGTGTAACACACGGGACCTCGGTTTATCATCTCGTCTAAAAGACTAGCACCCAGACCACCACTCATGGTCTAATGAATAGTGGAAAAGCTTTGGGCCCACAAAATATATTATTTTGCCATTTATTTGTTGTTGGGGTTTATATGTAATAGTTATGTGTGCTTTGTTATATTTTTTGTCGTAAAACTGGATTGACTGATGTGCTCAAGAAACATTTTTGTCTTGCTATGACCATGTGTAATTTTAGAGAGACTGAATTTTTTAAAGTTTTTTTTTTCGGCCAATGAAGAAAGACGTGTAGAGCACCCACATACAAGAAAACGAAGAAAGAAAGAAAAAAGATGACCAAAAT
>CM060338.1:32055821-32060821 GCA_030674155.1 Stramonita haemastoma | reverse complement strand
AGGTGGCGAGCAGGCTGGGTTGGGTCTTGTGGGGGGTTGGGGAGGTCCAGGCATGTGGGCAGGTGGGAAAAAAATGTCTGTCTGGTGTCCGGGCAGGGGCCACGTTCGGGGTAGGTGGAGTCGTTTCCTCTTCTTCTTCAGCGTACTCTGGGAGCAAACCCCTGATGGGTTTTGAAGTGAGAAGAGTTCCGCACAATGGTGGTGTCACCCCGTTGTTTCGCAGTCATCATGCTGCCCTTCTTCTCAGACACCACGTATGGATGAGGGGCGTAGGGTGTGGTGATCTTCGACTGCTTCCGCTGGCGTACCAAGACGTGGTCTCCCGGCTGCAGCGTTGATGGATGGGTATTGCGGTGCTGGTCAGCGTGGGTCTTCATTATTGGGTGCCCTGCTTAGTTTTCGGTGCGTACACTGTACCCGATTTCCTTGCCACAAACTAGCTTTCTCAGCACTTGAGGGCTTCGGTGTCGCCACAAGTCCGGCGCCACACACATCGGAGATGGTAGGGGAGGGAGTATGCATACGGTGCCATACTGTCCTTGTGCCTTGGGGTCTGTAGCCGTGCAAAAGTCGGGGCAGGACGGGCCCGAAAACGGCTCTTTGGGTCCCGTCTTGGCCCCAAACCGCACCTTTTTGGCAGGGGGGTGGGTATGCATGTGCGCACGCGCGTGCGCGCTGGTGTTTGTCAGTGCGTTTGTTTGTGTGTGCGCATGTGGCAGGGACCCTGCAGTTTGCCCTGGTGCATCATATTGCTGTATATTATCGTTATTATTGTGCGCCCTGCTTGGTTTTCAGTGCGTACACTGTACCCGATTTCCTTGCCACAAACTAGCTTTCTCAGCTCTTGAGGGCTTCGGTGTCGCCACATGTCCGGCGCCACACACGTTGGAGATGGTAGGGGAGGGAGTATGCATACGGTGCCATACTGTCCTGGTGCCTTGGGGTCTGTAGCCGTGCAAAAGTCGGGGCAGGACGGGCCCGAAAACGGCTCTTTGGGTCCCGTCTTGGCCCCAAACCGCACCTTTTTGGCAGGGGGGTGGGTATGCATGCGCGCACGCGCGCGCGCGCTGGTGTTTGAATCCTATTGCTGTATATTGTCATTATTATCGGGCGCCCTTCTTGTTTTTTGTCGCCTTCACTTACCAGCTTTCCTTCCGCCAAACGCGCTTTCTTAGCTCTTGGGGGCTGTGTTGTCGCCGCACATCGGCCGCCACATGTATCAAAGATGGTTGGGAAGAGTGTATGCATACAGTGCCATCTTGACTTTGTGCCCTGGCATCTTTTACCGTGCAAAAGTCGGGGCAGGACGGGGCCGAAAACGGCTCTTTCGCTCGCATCTTGGCCTCAAAAGGCACTTTTTTCTGCAGGGGGTTGGGTATGCATGCACGCAGGCGCGCGCGCGTTGTTGTTTGTCAGTGTGTTTGTTTGTCTGCGCGCATGTGGCGGGGACCCTGCACTTTGCTGCGGTGCATCATATTGCTGTATATTGTCATTATTATTGTGCGCAGTGCTTGCTTTATTTGCGTACACTTACCGGCCTTCCTTCCGACAAACTATTATACGTGCGTGTTGTAATGTGCACATAGACGTGCATCAACACACACACACACACACACACACCACGCGCGCGCGCGCGCGCGCGCGCGCCGCGCACGCACGCACGCACGCACGCACGTAGACAGACAGACACAGACAGACAGACAGACAGATAGAGGAATCTTTCTTCGCCAAAACTCAAATTCAATGACTTTATTCACTTTGTACATAATACCCTCTACTCTTTTCCCTTGAAGAAATTCGCACTTTTACCGTATTCACTGCTTTCCAGGGTGGAAAGAAAGCAAAGGATTTATATGAACATCGAGCATACATCCTTACTACATAAATCCTCTCGAACCGTCGTCACAGAGGTGGCTTGAACCCACGCCGTCAGATCACCCATCAGCTCATCATATCACGGTTCGAGGCCGGTCGAGGAGATTTTTCTCCTGGAGTTAACATCAGTGCTGACTCCACTCTCCCCAAAAGTCCTTCGGATGAGACTTTAAACCGAGGCCCCGTGTGCGAACACACGCAGAACACCTTGCGCACACGTTAAATCCTGTTCCGCTTTTCGTAAGAGTAGGCCATCGTGTGTCGGTGGGAACAGATGACATTTACAAAACTGCATACACACGGGGACTGGATGTAAAAAAGCACAAGAGTGCTTATTCCATTATCCTCGATATAAAAGAATAAATCAAATCAAAACGCCCTAACCACCAAGCTATCTTGCCCACATAATATCTCGTTATAAAAGACCAGCGAAAAACTGTGGGAAGGACGATGGAAAGCGACACAGACGACAACATAACTGCATCACTCTGATAACATTACGGCGTTGCCGGGCTCTTTTCACATCCTCCACACTAAGGGGTGGGATAGCTCAGTGGTCAGAGCACTCGCTTTTCTCCAAACTAAGGTTAAGCAGCATTGAGTGTGGTTACCTATTGCATTGATGACTGTTTGCGCGCCTTGGTTTCAGTACAGTCCCCCAGTTCACCCAGCTTTAAATGGTATACCCGCCCTCTTTAAGGTCAGGGAAGGTAAAGCAGCGAGGGAGAGGAGATGGGCGTCACTTTCAATATGCTGGCCATAGAGAAGATTACGTCTTTGACAGTTCGCTTCTCTACGACCACATAGGTTATGGGACACCTTTACCTTTACCTTTATATACTTGTTCGCATACATTCCAGTACGATGAAGGATAGGGAGGGGGAGCGAGGAATTTCTTTTCGGCATCACTGGGTTCTACCCTTCACTCTTTCCATTTTTACAAGAGTGGATTGGTGCTCTATAGGTAACGCACCTGCCTAGAAAGCGAAAACTCCGGGTCGAAGTGTGTGGTGGATTGATCCCCGTTTGTGCCCGAAACTTTCTACCATCCGCTAGACCCGTTAGTGGGGTTCTGGGTTCTAGACTTTCGGATGAGACGATAAAAAGAGGTCCAGTGTGCAGCACTTTTTAGCGCATGGAAAAGAACCCACGACAAGAATGAAGTTGTTCCAGGCAAATTTCTGTAAAACAAACAAACAACAACAACATCAAAACAAAAAACCACTCTGATAGGGAAATAAATACAGTTACATACACGAAAAGAAAAAAATCATAGGTGGCGCTGCTCTTGTGGCAACGCACACTTTCTATGGAGCGCAGCCCAAATTCCACGCAGAGTGCTCTGTTGTGACTTAAAGAAGTATACAGCGCAATACACAATGCAATACGACACAAGACATACATACAGAAAGCTATACAAATTCCATGTATTAATTAATTAATTATTAAAAAGTAAAACAAATTTCTCCCTCTATGTGCATATTATCATACCATGGGGACGAATACACCATCAGATGTATAGGTAAAGGTTAAGGTGTCCCATAACATAATAATGTGGTCGTAGGGAGCAAGGCATCAGAGACCTCACTTCTCCAGGGGCCAGCATATTGAGGGCGGCGCCCATCTCCTCTCCCTCGCTGTTTAACCTTTCCTGACCCTGGACATGTACAGCTGGGTGGACTGGGGGACCGTACTGAGGCCAAGACGCGCAAACGGTCACCCATTGAATTGGTAACCATGCTCAATGCTACTTATCCTTACCTTAGGAAAAACGAGTGCTCTGACTACTGATCTTTACCTGTCATTGATTTGACCTCAAAGCGCAAAATAATCCCCACCTAGAAACCCCGGGGGCTGCAGAGGTTCAAACCTTAGGGCTCTGAAGACTAAAAGTCAAGCGCTTTATCCAATTAGCCCACGTGCCTGAGAAAGGAAGGACATCTCCCGAGGACTGGACCAAAAGTCGGGATTTTCTTTCTCTGTGTAAACAACTCTACTGAAATGCCTGTTAAGGATGGTTAGACTAAAGCGAGTTCTGATGTGGTGTTGGGAGATTTCGTTTCTAATTTTAGTGATTCCGCCTGGGCTCGTTATGACGACTGGCTGCAACCCAGCACGTTTCTTGTATGATAGGATGGGCAAATGTGTCAATTTTTGTTGTTGTTTTATGTGGTATTTTTGTTTTTCTGTCTTGTCGCGTCGTGTTATAGTGTAGGCCTACTTCCCATCATTGTAGTTTTGTCTGCATGTATTAGTCATGACCTTCAGAAATATTGTGTCGCCACTGAAGTGTGGTAACTTTTTTGTGTGTGTGCTTTTAATCATTTGCTTATAAATGAGCTATATTTGGCAAAGTTTCCCTTGTTCTACTATCACGTTTTACTTGTCTCTGTTATACGTAAATGATCTTGATTTTTGTCGGGGTTTTTTTTTTTTGGTCTCAGCCGAAAGATTGGCACCCAGACTACGATTCATGACCTAGTAGTGAGAAGAAAAAAAACATTGCAGGACTTTGGACAAAACAAAAATTCCTGGCATAACACTCAGTACACCTAAGGGAATATTATGCATTAGCAATTTTCCAGCCTCCGTTTTCAGTGGATTCTATACGTTTGCCCTATTTCGCCTTTAACACATAAAGATGCTTGACCAAAGCTAAAAGCTGTATCAGATGTAAATAAAGTCACCAACGCCTACATCACAATGTTGTTATGGTTTATAATGTTATGTTGAGATTATCATCAGCTGTGACAAGATCTGAGTATGACAACCAGCACTCTCCTACATAGGAGGGAAAACTCCTCTGAACTCGGAGTACGGCTCCCTGTATGCATACGGCAAGGTACTCAAAAACACTCCTACACGTGAACCTCTCATCCAGTGTCTATTCACAGTCTCAGTGATTCCCAGGTGGGATGAGTGAGACAGTGCATGTTCTAGGTGACCCCCAGGGTGTTAAGCTGGGAGAATACACAACACCAATAACAAACATGACAGGACAAAACTTAAACGTAAACGTTAATCTAACGAGGAAGGTAGCGAGATAGTTTAAAACATTCACCAGCCTAACAAGTAAACCGTGAGGATCTGGGTTCGATTCCCAGCCTTGCCTTTTTTTTCCCAGT
>CM060338.1:32040821-32045821 GCA_030674155.1 Stramonita haemastoma | reverse complement strand
TTGTTGTGTTTTGTGTGTGTGTGTGTGTGTGTGTGTGTGTATGTGTGTGTGTGTGTGTGTGTGTGTGTGTGTGTGTGTGTGTGTGTGTGTGTGTGTGTGTGTGTGTGTGTGTGTGTAGATAATCGAATTTCCACTGTTATACTCGTATATTTCTTTGCACGGTTAAAAATTATGTGGTGTTGTTGTTGTTGTTGTCATTCAGAAACCAATCAACAATACCCTTTCCTGTCCAGGGTCAGTTGTCAAGGGAGAGCAACCCAGCAGCCGGATAGTGAAGGAGGGGGGGTTCTGCCTGATGGCCAGCAGGGGAAGTAACCACAGCGACATCACCATCACAGCTGTGGACTGTTCCCTGAAGTTACCTTTCCTTTGTGCACCAGGTCTTATTTTCTGTCTTTCTTTTTCTTTTATAGCGAGGATAATGGAATAAGCACTCGTGTGCTTTTTTCGCACCCAGTCCCCGTGTGTATGTAGTTTTTGTAGAATTTTGTCGTCCGAACACAATGGCCTACTCTTGCAAAAAGCGGTACAAGTTTTGACGTGTGTGCATAATCTTCTGCGTGTTCGCACACGGGACCTCGGTAGTCTCATCCGAAGGTCAGCAGAGTTAGCTAGTTTTTTCCTTCTTTCCAGGGCAAATCAAATTACGTCAGTGATGTCGTTTTCTGGGCTGGTTTTTTTTTTTTTAGTTTTGCCTCCATTGATCGCCACATGTCAAAGGCATCACTCCTTTATGGGATGTTTATTCCTTAGTTTGGGTTGCAGTGATGATGCCAGGGAAGTCACCCCTTTATGGGGTGTTTAGTTTTAGGTTTGGTGGCATGGCAGTGATGACGATTATGTCAAGGATATCACTCCTTTACGGGCGTATATTTTTAGGTTTGGTTGCAGTGATGTTGACATATTAATATTATAAAGGACATCACTCCTTTATGGGGCGTATATTTTTAGTTTTGGCTGCAGTGACGTCGACATATCAAGGACGTCACTCCTTTATGGGGTGTTTGTTTTAGGTTTGGTTGCAGTGACTCGACATATCAAGGACGTCACTGCTTTATGGGGTGTTTAGTTTTAGGTTTGGTTGCAGTGACGTCGACATATCAAGGACGTCACTCCTTTATGGGGTGTTTAGTTTTAGGTTTGGTTGCAGTGATGACGACATGTCAAGGACGTCACTCCTTTATGTGCTGCATAGTTTTAGGTTTAGTTGCAATGATGACATATCAAGGACGTCACTCCTTTACGGGTGTATAGTTTTAGGTTTGGTTGCAGTGACGTCGACATATCAAGGACGTCACTCCTTTATGGGGTGTAATTTTTTAGGTTTGGTTGCAGTGATGACGACATATCAAGGACGTCACTCCTTTATGGGGTGTAATTTTTTAGGTTTGGTTGCAGTGATGACGACATATCAAGGACGTCACTCCTTTATGGGGTGTAATTTTTTTAGGTTTGGTTGCAGTGATGACGACATGTAAGGGACATCACTCCTTTATGCGCTTTTCTTTTTTTTAGTTTTAGATGCAGTGATAACAACATGCTAGTGGTCTTAATTTCTGCAGCTTTTTTCAGTTTTGATTGCAGTGATGACGACATGCCAGTGATGTCATCATTTCTCTACTTTTTTTTGCAGTTTTGGTTGCAGTGATAAAGACATGTTAGGGACGTAATGACTTTTACATTGTTTGTTTTTAGTTTTCCTTATAGTGATGGCGGTATGTTTTGCGTATGTGATTATTATTGCTGTTTCTATTTTTCTGACCATCGATTGTGACTACAAATAATCATGTTTTTCATGTCTGATTATCATCATGATATCATTCCATCTATGTTACTGGATCTTAACGCTTAGCTTACTTCAAGCTAAAACGTTCTACAAGTTTTCATTTAGATTACTTACGTCAATATTACATTGCAGTGCATAGTTGTAAGTCACCAACGATGTGTGTCAGTTTTTTGTTCAAGATAAAAGTTACTGAGATTTTTTTCTTTTCTTTTTTTTCTTACTGTGTGATTAACTGAATGTTAAATATGTTTTCATTTCAGCCTTTTGCATACAATGTATTATTTTCATGACTTGTCTTTAGGTCACAAACACTGCAAGAATTCGACAATTAAAAAAAAACCAAAAAAACGAATATGGTGCTCCATGATCTACACGCAACTGAGACCCACTGAAAAAAAATCAACACATTTTTGGTTTCCTCCATATAATACATAATTATTTGATTTCGCTTTTCCTCAGATCCCCACAGAAAGCCTGTGACCCCTCCAGACCTGGACCAGAGTGAGTTCTGCAAGTCTCCGCTGTACATTCCCACACTCTCTGCCCTCCTCTACCCCTCCCACCCATCACCCCCTCCCCTCTCTCACCCAACAGCCACTGACAACACCAGGATGGAAGTCATCACCGCCTTCCTGGACCATCACAAAGAAGTCCTCCACACCTTCTTGGAGCATCACAAAGAAGTCTCCAACCTTCTTGGAGCATCACAAAGAAGTCCTCCACACCTTCTTGGAGCATCACAAAGAAGTCATCTCCACCTTCCTGGACCATCACAAAGAAGTCATCACCACCTTCCTGGACCATCACAAAGAAGTCATCACCACCTTCCTGGAGCGTCACAAAGAAGTCATCTCCACCTTCCTGGAGCGTCACAAAGAAGTCATCTCCACCTTCCTGGACCATCACAAAGAAGTCATCCACACCTTCTTGGAGCATCACAAAGAAGTCATCACCACCTTCCGGGAGCGTCACAAAGAAGTCATCTCCACCTTCCTGGAGCGTCACAAAGAAGTCATCTCCACCTTCCTGGACCATCACAAAGAAGTCATCCACAACTTCTCCAAGCAACACAAAGAAGTCATCCCCACCTTCCTGGAGTATTACAAAGAAGTCATCACCACCTTCCTGGACCATCACAAAGAAGTCATCACCACCTTTCTGACCATCACAAAGAAGCCATCAATGATTCCTTCATCACTCAGAGACACGACCACAACCACGACTGCTGTTGGTGCATCCCAATATGTATCGTCATCATCGTCATCATCATCATCACTGTCAGCATCTGGCCATACAAAGACACATGGGGTACACAATTCACACACGTCGCCTGCAGCTACAATATTCTCTACCTCCAGAGGAACACCAGGAAAGATGTCCAAAGCATCACCATCGTTGACAACGTTCAGAACGCCATCTTCCACGGTTGCTTCGAAAACATCACAGAAGTTGACGTCTTCTGGGGCGTCATTATTGCCAACCGTTTCGAGGTCGTCCCTGTCCCTTGTCAGTTCTCATACACCAACTTCAGGCTTTTCTACTGGAGCTTTGGCAAACACTGACACTGATCCAGCAGGTACAAGTGTGAAGCCTCACACCACGGAAAGAAGTCGATTGACTTCAACTAGTGAAACAAATCACAAACTGGAATCAAACACCTCCCTTCACCCAAAACATCTGACAACTCGATCCAAGTCAGGCATTCCACAACATCGATGTGGTCTACGTTAAAGTTTTCAGTGCTGCCATCAAAGTCCTTGACGTACTCTAAACACACAGAGGATTCAAAGAAAAAAGTGACGATTCCTGGAGATTCCACTTTGGGTGCATCATTCGAACAGCTCAAGCACAATCCCCCTCCTCTCTGTGGTGCCAACATCACCAGTGAATGTGGGAAGTCTAACCACCTCCACAGAACACAGACATACTGGAGTATCTGTTTCTCAGAGTCAGGACCCGTGTCCTCTTCTTTTGAAACACATTCAGTGTCTAGTCCAAAGACGGACCCGTCATCTCCTGAAACCTCAATTAAAGTAACATCTCTGAGCCCACCTCGATTTTCAACAGCTCTTTGCGTTCCTCTGTCCATCAGCCACTTTCTTATCAACCCTCTGTGTCGCACAGTGACTCATCTACTACCAGTAGCAAACCATGGAAAAATACCCACCGTTTCCAGTAATGGTAACACTATGTCTTCTCAATACACCAGCCGAAAAGGTTCAACTATTATGCCTGAATATAAAACATCACCATTTAGTATGATTTCTCAAAGTATGTCAACAAATTCAAAGAACTCGTCTCTTCCTTGGAGACTATGCATAGTGTTCCACCCAGTTATCATGTCCAAGTCATCTGCATCTCCTGGTCAGCAGATGTCGGTGACTTCACCTGACGTGCATTCCACATCGTCATCTGAACTTCACCAGTCAACGGAGAAACTACACATGATGCAAACAACTCACCAAACAGATCCTGGTTCAAAGACATCTAGCACTCCTCTTCATCCAAAAAATCAACTTCTGGTATTTCTGATCAAAGATCTGTTATTTCAATATCAACAAAACCAACATTTTCTCGTCAGTCATTTCCAATGTCTTCCTCTACTGTTAGCAATACAGCAACTGTCCAACCGAAATCAACATCAGAAAAGATGCAACTGTTTTCAACAACGAAAACAACTTTCACAAAATTGAGTTTATTCCATTGAATACTGATTTGGTGACAAAGATGTCCACAAGACGTTCACACCTCTTGACATCATTGTCAACAGCAGGGTCATCAGTAAGGAATTCAGGGACACTTTCCACATCAGCAGAGGTTCAACAGACAACAACAACAACTACAACAATACCACAAACACAAACCAGCATACAGTCTCACTTGTCTAAATCCATGACGCCACACACAACACATTCAATATCATCATTGACCAATTCACAAAATCCTTCATCAACCTCAGATTTCCATCATAAGCTAACATCTGTGGGTCACCACTCTGACTCTTCAGTTTCTGTTTTTCAGCCTACTTTTCTGTGCCAGCGGCCAGCTTCAGTACTTCAACACACACATTTCCTTTGGAGTCAGGCACAAGGGCACACAGTATCAAACAGACCTCTAATACACCACTCGTCGAAATCAGCACTGTGTCTAAAATGGACAAGAGTTCAACAGTCGGTGTTACTGAGCCTACACAATACCAAACACAAGAAATTCA
>CM060338.1:32028321-32030821 GCA_030674155.1 Stramonita haemastoma | reverse complement strand
GGCTTTGAACTATGTCTATACGATTCATTGCCAGGAGAACGAAATAGGGAAGGAAGGCTGTGATGCCATGAATTGATGTCAATATTTGATGTGAAGTATTGTGAGCGCACTTTTTTTTTTTTTACATGGATTTTGTCAATATTTGATGTGAAGTATTGTGGGCACACTTTTTTTTTACATGGATTCTGTCATTCTGATTTGGGCAGGTTGGTGTGAAATATCAGCCTGATACACTGCTTATTTTTGTAGGCATTACAAAAGGTGAGATCCAAAAAGGTGAGATATTGCATTAATGACATTGATTATGAACACAAGGCAGACAGACAAACTCATACACTTTTTTCTTTAAATGAAATCGTACAATCTCTAGAAACGTAGACTCGTGGAGGAGCCATGCCTTGTGCATTTTACACATTCATGATAAATCACTCAACAAATCAGCCATCAGACATGGCAATACCGATCACATGTGCGTTTGCGTGTGTGTGTGTGTGTGTGTGTGTGTGTGTGTGTGTCTGTGTGTGTGTGTGTCTGTGTGTGTGTGTGTGTGTGTGTGTGTGTGTGTGTGTGTGTGTGTGTGTGTGTGTGTGTGTGTGTGTGTGTATGTGTGTGTGTGTGCGCGTGCGTGTGTGTGTGTGTGTATGCGTGTGTGTGTGTGTGTGTGTGTGTGTGTGTGTGTGTGTGTGTGTGTGTGTGTGTGTGTGTGTGTGTGTGTGTGTGTGTATGCGTGTGTCTGTAGGTGAGCACGACTTTTTTTTATTACTGTTTGCGTTTCGTGTTGTTATCATATTATTCTATTCTAAGCGAGTTCACCATTTTCAACATTAAACTTAACAATAAAAAAAGCTTGCGCCGATACGGCGACACAACAAAAGAACTGACTTCCACATGCTACAAAGCATGTCACATTACCCAAAACACCAACACCACAATCATGAAACACAAAACAAAAAACATTCATGAATGAATGATAACATAGCAAAATAACAACTGTCCTGTGGGGCTGTGTTTGCTAGGTAAAAAAAATCTCTTGGACCATTTCATACATGTTGCAATACTACACAGCAGCGCACACTAGAGCAACAATAAACTCAGCCGATTGTTAACAGCAGCAGATCACATTGGAGAAGTTCATGCTCCAAAAAGTATATATATATATATATATATATATATATATATATATATATATATATATATATATATATATATATATATATATATATATATATATATAAAGAAAGACTCGTTCATGTAAATGAAAAAAAACACAATAAAAAGATTTCAAAAGAGAGAAGAAAAAAAACGGAAAGGGAGGCACAAAATCATTATTACCTCATGTTTCTTTTTTCAGTCAAGAGAGACGCGAGAAGAATTCGCCCGATAACAAAACAAATAAACCGAAACAAACACACACACATTAAAGATAGCAATCCACGCTCTGTGTGCAACTGTGACCAAACAACAACAAAAATGCAAAGAAGAAAAAAAAATAATAATAACAACAAAACGACCGCACAAACACAAAAAATATTACTCTACGATTTGCACGCAGATGAGGCCAACAACAACACCCTACCCCCTGCCCCCTCGCTAATCTGACAGTCCTGAACATTACCCGGTGTTGTCACAGTTTTGAAATCCGTCAGCATCGCCTTAACTGTCAACTTCCAGCCAATGAAACATCACAATGATATCTATCAGCATGTGTATTCATGTCCAACAAAACATTCACACAGTCATCAAAACTGTCAACACTAAACATTTACACATCTGAACTGTCCACACTAAACATTCACACATTTGAACTGTCACAAAGGTGGGAATAATTTGGGAGAAAAAAAACAAACAACCCTCCCTGAAACAAACACAAAAAATCCCTGCAAAGTTCACATGATTGCTGATCCTGGCCTTACCCACAACTGTGACGATGATTGATGAAAATTGCCGAAGGTTACAGATCATCTCACGAAAAGTGCCGGTCTTTACCGAAGATTGCCGATCATTGTCGAAGATTTCCGATCATTGTCGAAGATTGCCGATCATTATCGAAGTTTGAAGACAGCCCTGAAGAGGTGCAGGAGCCTTCTTTCGATAGTCTGAGTAGTGTATGTTTATACAAGTCCGGCATCCCTTGCCATGGAGTAGAAGAGAGACTGTTTGTCGTCCAGGAGTGTGTTTGGAGAATCGAACTCCTTGACTCTTCCTTCATCCATGACCATGATCCTGTAATGTGTTACCATGAGGCATAGTGTTTTTGCAGTGTTATATATATATATATATATATATATATATATATATATATATATATATATATATATATATATATATATATATATATATATATATATATATATGTATGTGTGTATGTATGTATGTATGTATGTATGTATGTATGTATGTATGTATGTATGTATGTATGTATGTATGTATGTATGTATGTGTGTATGTATGTGTGTGTGTATGTGTGTGTATGTATGTGTGTATGTATGTATGTGTGTAT
>CM060338.1:32003321-32015821 GCA_030674155.1 Stramonita haemastoma | reverse complement strand
TCTTTTCTCACACGTACTGTGAATGTCTGTGTATTGATGGGGACATCAGCACTGTCACTCATACCTGGGAGCGGCCCCATAGGCCCTGATGGTAGCGGCCCCGCTGAGAGACTCGCTGAAGTGGGTGAAGATGGGAGACCTGGTCACGGCGTCCATGCGTTTGACCTGCCGAGACATGGGGATGTAGAACCTCTGCAACACACACAGCAAAAGCCATCAATACATAGACGTTCACAGCGAGTGTGTGTGGGTGGGTGGGTGGTGTAGGGCGGTGTGTGTGTGTACGGGTGGTGGTGGGTGGTGTGGGTCTGTGTGTGTGTGTGTGTGTGGTGTGGTGTGGTGTGGTGTGGTGTGGTGTGGTGTGGTGTGGTGTGGTGTGGTGTGTGTGGTGTGGTGTGGTGTGGTGTGTGTTGTGTTGTGTTGTGTTGTGTTGTGTTGTGTTGTGTGTGTTGTGTCTGTGTGTGTGTGCCCACGCGCGCGCGCGTGCATGTGCATGTGTGTGTGGGAGAGGGGGGTTCTTTTATGTGTGTGTTTGTAAATGTGTGTGTGTTTTGGGAGAAAGGAGGTTGAGGAGGGTGTTGTAATGGAAGAATGGGGTAGAGATCTGTGGCGAGTATGTATTGAGGGGGGGGGGGGGTGTGGGAGGGGGCAGAAGTTTGCATATTTAGCTAGTTTTTGTGAAGTACCGTCACCATAATCATAGGCAGCCATAATCCCCCCTTAAAGAACAGGAAAACACTCATTCTTATCAAGTCAACAATTTCTTTTTCCATTACTCACCTACATATCCAAGACTCACCAAACGGTGACAAAGTTTTACTTACGCGACCCGTTTTTGCCCCACTGTTAAGGCACCCACAATCAGACTGCAGAGAGATTCCATTCACAAACATACATGAACTGGACGAGGCAGTGACGGGGGTACCAGACCTGGATGAAGTAGAAGATGATGATGAGGGGGACGAGGACAGCCCCGAAGAGCGGAGTCTGGATGAGGATGGTGGTGAGGGTGGCCAGCATCAGCACAGACGTGGTGAGGAAATCCCGAAAAATCAGCGGCAAGAGACTGTCCACCTGTACACATGCGTCACACATATGCACGTGAGCACGCGCGTGCGCGCACATGCATACATACATGCATATATACATATATGCATACATATATACATACATGCATCCATCCATGCATCCATGCATCCATGCATGAATGTATACATAAATACATAAATACATATATATATATACATATATATATATACAAGCATGCAGACATACATGCATGCATACATGCATACATGCATACATACATACATACATACATACATACATACATACATACATACATACATACATACATACATACATACATGATTACATGCATACATATATACATACATGCATGCATGCACGCACATACATGCATATATACATATATGCATACACATATACATATGTGCAGACATGCATACATACATACATACATACATACATACATACATACATACATACATACATACATACATACACACACACACACACACACACACACACACACACACCACACACACAACTACAACATACATACATACATACATACATACATACATACATACATACATACATACATACATACATACACATACATACATACATACATACATACATACATACATTACATATGCATCACATCATGCATCCTTGCATCATGCATGCAGCATCACAAATGCATACATCTTCATCATAGCATCCATACAATACATACATACATACATACATACATACATACATACATACATACATACATACATACATACATACATACATACATACATACATACATACATACATACATACATACATACATCATACATACATACATTACAATATACATACATACATACATACATACATATATACACAAACACACAGCACGTACACATGCACGCATTTAAGCGTGCACACACACACACACACACACACACACACACACACACACACACACACACACACACACACACACACACACACACACACAAGCATACACACACATACGTCACTGTTACAAACGTCACTGACACGAATTCGTCACCATCATCAATGTTAATGTGACACAGAGCGAGAGTCACGACCTCACAGTCACTAACATCACCCTAAGTAACGCACATCATATGCATCACTAGGGCATGTTCCTGACATAAATGTTACATCATGATGTTGTGGGTCGGTGGTCTAGAGGTAACGCACCTGCCTAGAAAGCAAAAAGTCTGGGTCGAAAGTGTGCGGTGGTTAGAACCCTGTTTGGGCCCAAAACTTGTTCCCTCATCCATTAGACCACGATTGGTGATATGGGCGCTAGTCTTTCCAATGAGACGATAAGCAAAAGTCCTGTATGTTACACAAAATTATTTAACGCAAGTAAAAGAACCCATGGCAATAAGAGAGTTGACCCTAGCAAAATTCTGTAGTAAAAAGCCACTCTGATAAGGAAACAAATACAGCTGCAAACAGGAAAAAAAAAAAAAAATAATGAGTGACGCTGCTCTTGTGGCCACGCGCTCTCCCCAGGGAGAGCAGCCCAAATTTCACGCAGAGAAATCTACCGTGATTCAAAATGGTATGAAAATTGTTAAAATGAAATTAATGTGGATCAATGTGGGGATGTGGGCACCCTCACTCACCACTTCCACATCCCTGGACACCCTGTTCATGATTCGTCCCATGGGGGTGGTGTCGAAAAACGCCATCGGAGCTCGGAACAGACGTTTGAGCAGACGATCGTGAATCGCCTTCCCCGCATACACCATACGCGTCCAGTAAAAGTAGTTGTACACCAGCAGTAGCAGGACTGCACAGATATCAGAGGTCTTTGTGTATAGCACATGCAACAGGATCTGTCGCTCGAGGATCGGGCTCTACAGCCACAGCCGGCGCTACAATTCCACAACAGACTGACTCTAAGGCGACATTGTCTCTCGAGACAGAAGGATGCCAACAACAACAACAACAATACACAGATATATGTTAGACATGCATTGATATAACGGTTTCTTCATAGACTGTGAAGACATTGATATGATAGGTATATCGATTTTTTCATAGATGCATAGATTACAAGCATCTACAAGGTACATACGTGTAATCTTCTGTAGGGGTGGCAACGTAATCTAGACTATGACTTTGCAGACATCGATATATTACATACATATATGTATAGAAATACTGATCTATTCATAGATTCTTAGGTAACATACATAGATACGTGTATTCTTTCAACGCAATCTTCAGTGGGACTGTGCAGACATCGATATAACAGATACACACATGTATACAATACCGATCTATTCATAGACACCTGGATAACAAGAAAATAAATACACATGCATTTTTTAAGTGATCTTGAGTAAGACTGCGCAGACATTGATGTAATAGATACACACATGCATTCGTATGACGATATATTCATAGATAAACAGATACAGACAAAGAGGTATGTTTTTATTTTGATGGATTCTTCAGTAGATCTGGCAACGTAATCTAGAATAGGACTGTTCAGACATTGACTGATTACCACACATAGTACCACACACACACACACACACACACACACACACACACACACACACACACACACACACACACACACACAACACACACACACTACAATTATGTGCACCTCCACCTCCGAACAATGATCCAGACTCCTACTCCACCCCCCTTGCCCCCCTCCCCCCTCCCTTTGTTCATAAAACATCATAATTCGTGAAGAGACTTAAAATGAAATCGAACACACACACACACACACACACACACACACACACACACACACACACACACACACACACACACACACACACACACACACACGACCAAACAGAAACAAAACAACAACAAACAACAAACAACAACAATAACAAAAAACATTCACTAACACTGAACCACCCCGATCAGCCCGTATGACGTCAGGTAGCTGTGATTGGCCTGGATGATAGCCTCTGTCCCCCACAGCGATTGGTTGTTGAGGAGGGGGTCGTCCGTCCATTGGCTGAGTCTGAAGTTGGCCCAGACGCTAGCAGCCTGGAAGCCCCCGAAAGCCAGCATGGCCAGGAGGAAGGGTAAGGGACCTGCCGCCTTCAGGTACATCCAGTACACCGGCCACGACACCTGAGACCAAGCAAAGCGTGGTTTTTTTTTTTTTAAAGTACAAAGGTAAAGTTTCCCATAACGGATGACAATTTTTTTTTTAACCAGTATGCACACAGGTGTCGTGTTTAGACACCATCCCTGAGGGAAAAAAATAATGGGTAGGGGCTACACTTGTGGCGACGCGCTCTCCCCGGGGGGAGCAACCCGAATTTCACGCAGAGAAATCTGCTGTGACATAAAGTGGTATAAAATAAATTAAAATAAAACCTATCTGGTCGTAGGGGAGCGAAGCATCAGTGACCTCAGTTTCTCTAGGAGCCAGCGTACTGAGGGCGGCGCCCATCTCCTCTCCCTCGCTGCTTTACCTTCCCTGACCTTACCTCCCCTTAACCTTCCCTGACACCTAAAGAGGGCAGGTACTCATTTACAGATGAGTAAACTAAGGGGTACTGTACTGGAACTAAGACGCGCACAAACGGTCATCCATCCACTTTTAGTAACCATGCTCAGTGCTGCTTAACCTAAGCTTGGGGAAAGCGAGTGCTCTGACCACTGAGCTATTCTGTTCCACAGGTGTGGGTATGATTAAAGGAATGGAAAGGGCTGTGTGAAGAGATGTAGAAGCTCCAGTCAAATCAGATTACGTCCTGACAACAATAGTTACAGTCTGAGCGTTTGAAGAAGAAGAAGAAGAAGAAGAAGAAGAAGAAGAAGAAGAAGAAAGAAGAAGAAGAAGAAGAAGAAAGAAAGAAAGAAAGAAAGAAAAGAAAGAAAGAAAGAAAGAAAAGAAAAGAAAAGAAAAAGAAAAGAAACAAAAACAACAACAACAACAATAACAACAACGAGATTATGTCAAGTCAAACTAAGTCAAAATATTAATTTTGACCATCCCATAAAGTGGGTTTTTTTTGGTTTTTTTTTTTTTTTACAAGAGAACGAATTTACTGATATAGCATACAATAAGGAAAATATGATAACTTAGGGCAAATAGGAGTAACCTGTAACCTGTGTGGCCTGCTGTTTGAAAACAAAGTAACACACCCGCAAACTTCTTATCAAGTATGCACATGCATACACCCTTACAATGATGCCCCGGTGGGCTGAGCGAATCACGGTGCATAAACCGGGGGACCCCTAACAAGGTGGTAAGTTGAGGAGCGTACAGCAACAACAACAACAACAACAGCAACAGCAGCAAGAAAAACTACAGCAGCATCAACAAAAATAACAAAAATAGCAGCAGCAACAACAATAACAGCACCAACAACAACAGCAGCAACAACACAACAGCACCACCAACAGCAAGAACAATAATTATAATAATAACAGCAATAACAGCAATAAAAATAACAAAAACAATGGCAACAGCAGCAGCAATAACAACAACAACAGCAACAACAACAGCGATACAACAACAACAGCAACAGCAGCGACAACAACAGCAGACCAACAACAAAAAGAACAACAGCAGCACAACAACAACAGAAATAACAACAACAACACAACCATCACCAACAATAACAACAGCAACAGCATCAACAACAATACCAACGACAACACAATAACAGCAATTGCAACAACAACAATTACAACAACATAAAAACAACAACAGCAAAAGCAACAACAACAGCAACAAAAAACCCCAGCAAAACAGCAACAGCAACAGCAGCAACAAGAACAACAGCAGCACATTAACAACAAAAAATTAATAACAACAGCAACAACAACTGCAAAACAAACAGCAATAGCAACAGCAACAACAAAATAACAGCAAAAATGATAACAACAGCAACAGCAAAAACAACAGCAAAAGCAACAACAACAACAGCAACAACAACAGCAGCAACAGTAACAACAACAACAACACAGCCACAAAACAACAACAACAACATACCATCCCTGTCTCCATTTTCTCTACTGTGGTCAGCTGACCTGCTGACGTAGTGTCACGTGGCTTCTGGGGTGTCTGTTTGTCCTCCTTCTTCTTCCCCGACTCCCTGCTGTCAATCAATCATTCAATCAATCAATCAATTAATCAGTCAGTCAGGCGATCGATCAATATAAATAATTGAAATCTGTCATTCCATTCAATTAAGTTTTTAAGTTTTCACCTTCACGCACACACGCACGCACACACACACACACACACACGCGCGCGCGCGCGCGCGCACATACACACACACGCACGCACACATACACACACACACACACACACACACGCACACACACACACAAACACACACACACAAACACACATACATACATACACACACATTCGCATGTTCTAGCGCACACACGCACGTACGCAAGCACCAACGCACGTGCACACACACACACACACACATACACACACTCACGCGTACGGGCGCGCGCAGAGTTAATGAAAATAGTCATACTTTCACAATAATGCTCTTCACAGTAAAAAAAAAAAAAAATAATAATAATAATAATAATAATAAAATAAAATAAAAACCACCACATAATGATAGTAATGATAACAAGCGATGATAATAGTAATAATAATAATAATAATAATAATAATAATAATAATAATAATAATAATAATAATAATGATAATAATATTAATAATAATAATAACAACAACAACAACAACAACAACATCAACAACAACAAAATATATAGCCAACTGTGGACTTTCAGAGGCAAGTAATCTCCCTTACTTACCTTTTCTGACGTCGCCGTCGGTATCTGCCTCTGATGTCGTCACCTGACGTCGCTCCACCATCTGACGTCAGCGATTCCACGTGATCCAGAATCTTCTGCTTCATCACCGTCACTAAACACAACATAGACACAATTCTACACCTTCAATAGTACAGACTAGGCACTTGCCCTTTTTTTTATATATGTGTTGCCGGTTTCTCTTTAATGATATAGGATTTTTTTTTTTGCTTTTATAAGTTATCTGATGCTGTTCTTTTTTTTATGTATTTTTTGTTTAGAAAAGACATGAAAGATAAAGACTCGATGAATAAATGTATACAATTAATCCAAGAAAGAATGAGGGAAATGGAAATATGAACAATGATTTAAGAAACGAATTTAAAAAAAAAAAAAAGTGAAAACTACTGCAGAAAAGAAACGGAGGTGAGAAATGAATTAGAAACATCTTTTTTTTTTTAAATGGTGAAAACCAATGAATAGAATCCAACAAAGAAAGTTGTTTGATTTTTTAAAAACCAAAAAGAGAAAAAAACTCTAGATTAAATTTCTTCCTTTTTTTTTACATCCATCGAAGTAGAAAAAAAGTAGCAAAACCCAAAGTGAATGTACGATTTAATTGATAAAACCAGTTCCAAGAAAAAAAATAATCAAGCAAATAAAGAACAAAGCATTAAAGCCACTGAATGAAACAATCAATGAATTTAATGCAAAGGATTAATTTTGTATTGGACAAGGGTTGTTTTCAGTTGTTCTAGATGGCACATTTCTGCGAATGTCTCTTTAAAGTCCCATGCTCTTTTAAAGTTGTAAATTTATATAAATAGACAATTATCCCCCCCCCACACACACACACACATATATATACACATACACACAGACATAGATACAGAGAGAGAGACACACACACACACACACTACACATACACACACTACACACACACACACATACACACACACACACACACACACACACACACACACACACACACCACACACACACAAACACACACACACACACACATACACACACATACACACTACACACACACACACACACACACACACACACACACACACACACACAACACACACACACACACACACACACTACACTACACTCTTAAAACTACCCTATAAAACATCCTTATCAAAACAAAAGAAACAAACTCCTCAACAAACAAAAAACAAAAAAAATCCCCATCCACATACACCCCCACCCCCCTCACCCCCACTCCCACTCCCTTCACCCCCCTCACCCCCCCCCACTCCCCTCACCCCCCCCCCCCCCCCCACACACACACACACACACAACACCCTCCTGCATCAACTAACTCACTCACCCTCAGGATCCTCATCGTCCTCATCATCGGTGCTGTTGTTGCTGTCCATGAGGTGAGCCTTGAGGAACTGGGCGAAGGGTCCGTCCGTCATCATCAGCTGCTCGTAGCTGCCCTGGGCCGAGACGCGGCCATTGCTCAGCACGATGATCTCGTCCATCATGGGCAGGAAGTGAACCCCGTGTGTCACCAGCACGCGCGTCTGAGGGGCATAGGGGGAAAAAAGACTGTGTCATGATGGAGGTGTTTTTTTTGTGATCTGGTGTTATGATGGTTGTGTTGTTATTGGTGGAGGGTCTGGTTCTGTTTGTATCTGCGTCATGATGGAGTTTTTTTTTGTGATCTGGCATTATGATGGTTGTGTCATTATGAGTGGGTCTAGTTCTGTTTGAATCTGATGCCAGGAGGGTGTGATTTTTTTTTTTTAGGGGAAAAAATAACTGTGTCATGATGGAGTTTTTTTAGTTCTGGGTCATAGGGGGAAAAAAAAGACTGCGTCATGATGGATTTTTTTGTGTTCTGGGTCATAGGGGGGGGGGGGGGAAAGACTGTGTCATGATGGAGTTTTTTTGTGTTCTGGGTCATGGGGAAAAAAAAGACTGTGTCATGATGGAGTTTTTTTGTGTTCTGGGTCATAGGGGGGAAAAAAGACTGCGTCATGAGGGAGTTTTTTTGTGTTCTGGGTCATGGGGGGGAAAAAAAGACTGCGTCATGAGGGAGTTTTTTTGTGTTCTGGGTCATGGGGAAAAAAAAGACTGTATCATGATGGAGTTTTTTGTGTTCTGGGTCATGGGGGGAAAAAACTGCGTCATGAGGGAGTTTTTTTGTGTTCTGGGTCATGGGGAAAAAAACTGCGTCATGAGGGAGTTTTTTGTGTTCTGGGTCATGGGGGGGAAAAAAAGACTGCGTCATGAGGGAGTTTTTTTGTGTTCTGGGTCATGGGGAAAAAAAAGACTGTGTCATGATGGAGTTTTTTTGTGTTCTGGGTCATGGGGAAAAAGACTGCGTCATGATGGAGTTTTTTGTGTTCTGGGTCATGGGGGGAAAAAATGCGTCATGAGGGAGTTTTTTGTGTTCTGGGTCATGGGGAAAAAAACAGCGTCATGAGGGAGTTTTTTGTGTTCTGGGTCATGGGGAAAAAAAAAAAAAGACTGCGTCATGATGGAGTTTTTTTGTGTTCTGGGTCATGGGGAAAAAAACTGCGTCATGAGGGAGTTTTTTGTGTTCTGGGTCATGGGGTAAAAAAAAAAAAAAAGACTGCGTCATGATGGAGTTTTTTTGTGTTCTGGGTCATGGGGAAAAAAACAGCGTCATGAGGGAGTTTTTTGTGTTCTGGGTCATGGGAAAAAAAAAAGAGACTGCGTCATGATGGAGTGTTTTTGTGTTCTGGGTCATGGGGAAAAAAACTGCGTCATGATGGAGTGTTTTTGTGTTCTGGGTCATGGGAAAAAAAGACTGCGTCATGATGGAGTTTTTTGTGTTCTGGGTCATGGGGGGAAAAAAGACTGCGTCATGATGGAGGTTTTTGGTTCTGGGTCATGGGGGGGAAAAAAGACTGCGTCATGATGAAGTTTTTTTGTTCTGGGTCATGGGGGGAAAAAAAGACTGCGTCATGATGGAGTTTTTTGTGTTCTGGGTCATGGGGGGAAAACAGACTGCGTCATGATGGTGGAGTTTTTTTTGGTGATCTGGCGTTATGATGGTTGTGTCATTATGGGTGGAGGGTTGTTGTGTTGTTATGGTGTTGTTTTGGATCTGACTTCATTATTGTGTCATTATGGCATAGTTTCGATCTGATATTATGATTATTGTGTCCTTATGGTATTCTTGAAATCTGATGTCATTTTTCGTCATCATATCATTGCTTGCATCATTGTGGCATTTCTTTACAGAAGCAGGAAAATAAATAAAAATGCAAACAGGATTTTTTTTAATTTTACACAGGTGGGTGGCCCTGCTCTAGCACATTCCTTTACATCAACTGATCTTGGTCTTAATCATCAACATTCTTAATGTCACTGAGGTACGATTACAAGTGCTTAAAGTTGAACAAATCAGATGTATATATACATAACAACAGTATGTACAATATATGCATGTAACAAAAACAAACCTGCTAAAAACAGGGCACTTTGACACGCAATAGAAAAACAAGTATATTATGAAAGGGGTGTACAGAAGCATAAGGTAAAGCCGTCCCATAACTTATGTCGTCGTAGGGGAGTGAGGTATCAGAGACCTCAGCTTCTCAGCATATTGAGGGCGGCTTCCATCTCCTCTCCCTCGCTGCTTTACCTTCCCTGACCCTAAAGAGACCAGGTACCCATTTACAGCTTGGTAAACTGGGGGAACTCTACTGAAACCAAGACACGCAAACGGTCACCCACCCACCCAACTGGTAACCATGCTCGATGCTGCTTAACTTTGGCTGGGGGAAAGTGAGTGCTCTGACCACTTAGCCATCCCTTCCCCGTACAGCAGTATAACGTAAAAAAAACCCAGAATATTCAACACATGTAACCAAAACCTAAACATGTAAAGAAGAAAGGAAACTCTACCGTGTTGCTCTTTTCCAAAGCAAAATATCCCATCACAAAACAATGGGACTTAATATCAAAATCAACTTTGACGTGCGCGCCTGCACTGACCTTGTTCTGCAGGATGCCTTTGGGTCCGATGACGTCATTGAAGAGAGCCTTGCCCACGTGACTGTCCACGGCCGAGAGAGGGTCATCCAGCAGGTAGACGTCACTGTCACTGTACACGGCACGGGCCAGACTGACCCGCTGCTTCTGACCCCCGCTTATGTTGATCCCCTGAAAGTCAGGGCACAAAATACTTTTTTTTTCTTGTTGTTCTTGAACTTGTTCTTGTGTCTTGTTCATCATCATCATCATCATCATCATCATCATCATCATCATCATCTTCTTCTTCTTCTTCTTCTTCTTCTTCTTCTTCTTCCGCTCCTTCTCCTCCTACTCTTCTTCTTCTTCTTCTTCTTCTTCTTCTTCTTCTTCTTCTTCTTCTTCTTCTTCTTCTTCTTCTTCTTTCTTTCTTTCTTTCTTTCTTTCTTTCTTTCTTTTCCACCTCGTCGAGCATTCAGACAGCGGCTATTGTTGTCTGTCATACATGTATGAGCGAAAAAGCGTTATTTCAAACCACCCATTATGACGTCATTCAAGACCACCAGCACCCACCATGACGTCATTCAAGACCACCACCACCACCACCATGACGTCACCTCCCCCCCCACCCCCTTTATATATACCTTCTCGCCAATCTCCGTCATGTCTCCGGCAGCCAGGATGTGCAAGTCCCTTTCCAGCTGGCAGGCTTTCAGCACGGAGCGGTAGCGGGTCTGCCTGTAGTCGCTGCGGAACAGAATGTTGTCCCGCACCGTCCCGTTCTGGATCCACGCCTGTTGGGCCACGTAGGCCACTGAGCCCTGGTGCAACAACAACAACAGCAGCAGTTGCAGTTGCAGCCATGGAGGGATGGATGGGTTGAGGGAGGGTGGGATGGGTGGGTGAGGGAGGGTGGGGTGGGGAGGGTGGAGGGATGGGTGGGTGGGTGGGTGGAGGGATGGGTGTGTGTGGGTGGAGGTAGGAATGGGTGGGTGGGGGGTGGGGGGATGGACGGACGGGCGGGTGGGTGGATTGATGGGTGGGTGGGTGGGTGAGTAAGTGGGTGGATGGGTGGATTGATGGGTGGGTGGGTGGGTGGATGAATGGGTGGGTGGATGGATGGTTGGTTGGATGGATGGGTAGGTGGGTGGATGGATGGGTGGATGGATGGATGGATGGACGGATGGACGGATGGATCAAATGGATGGGTGGGTGGGTGGGTGGGTGGGTGGGTGGATGAATGGGTGGGTGGGTGGATGGATGGATGGATGGATGGATGGATGGATGGATGGATGGATGGATGGATGGTTGGGTGGATGGGTCGGTAGGTGGGTAATTGGATGGGTGGGTAGGTGGGTAATTGGATGGGTGGATGGATGGATGGATGGAGGGTGGGTGGGTTATGGATGGATGGATGGATGGATGGATGGATGGATGGATGGATGGATGGATGGATGGATGGATGGATGGATGGATGGATGGTTGGATGGATGGATTGGTGGATAAGTGGGTGGATATGTGGGTGGGTGGGTGGATGTATGGATCAACAAAAGAGTCATCTTTAGCAAAGCTCTATTCTACACCCCACTCCACTTACAAGATATAATGCTAAATTACACTACTCTTACAATATACTACGCTACGTTACACGACATGACACGACACGACACGACACGACACGACACGACACGACACGACACGACACGACACG
>CM060338.1:31970821-31973321 GCA_030674155.1 Stramonita haemastoma | reverse complement strand
CTACAACCGAGTAGTTAAGACCCTTCGACTTCAATCCCATGGGACCATCAAGTCGTGAGTTCGAATCCCGGCGACCTCTAGTAAAGTAAGGGTTTGGATTTTTACGATCTCCCAGGTCAACTTCAAGTGTACACCTGCCAGTGCCTTTATTCCCTTCGTTTATATACACCTGCAGAAGACTAAATAACTATGCATGTTAAAGAACCCATGATTCATTTCAGCATTCAGTGGGTTACGGAAGCACGATTATACCCAGCATACATCCCCGAAGTCGGAATGCGGCTGCCTTCGCGGCGGGAAAACACAGTCGCATACTCAAAATCTCATCAATGATGAACATCGGAGCTCTGTCGAGAAACGAGCAACAAAACCAAAGAAAAAGTCATCTCTCACCCACCTTCGTAATTAAAATAGAGGTAACATCAGTGCAGACTCCACCACCCCCACCCCCACCCACCACCCCCAAAAAAAAGAAAAAAAAAACAAACAACAAAACTTTGGATAAGACTATAAACCCGAGGTCCCGCGTGCGAACGCACGCAGAACATCTTGCGTACGCGTTAAAACCCGCTCCGCTTTTTCCAAAGACTAGGCCACTGCTGGTGGGAACAGATGACAAAATTCACAAAACTGCATACACACGGGGACTGAATGTATAAAAAAAAAAAAAAAGCGCATGAGTGCTTAATCCATTATCCTGGGAAATAAAAGAAAAAATAGATAAATAAATAAATAAATAAATAAATAAATAAATAAATAAATGTGTGCATGATTAATGCAATAATGCCTACCTTCAACATGAAGACAGTATACAGCGGAATGACGTCACAAAGTAGTTTGATGAACCAAAAGATGAAGGAGACGGGTGACGTATGAATGCCTTTCAGACGCTCATATTGCGTCATACAAGCGGTTGTCGCCTGGAAATGAACACAACACGATATTGATAAAAGATCTCTTCTCTCTCTCTGTCTGTCCTGTCTGTCGGTCCTCTCTCCTCTCTCTCAAATAAGGATATTAGTTTTTAAATTTTCCCCTTTTATCCAAATGTATGATTTATATCACATGTATATTTTTTGACAGATGGTGGTGGATTGATGTTTTTTTGAGTTGTTTATTTCATTTTGTTCTCTTGTTTGCTCTTTATCTATTAACGCTTTCTTCTCTTCCATAATCAAAATCTGTTATTGTGACTTCAGATTTTTGTTTTCTGAACGAGTGCATTTTTTATTACCTTATCATATATAGTGTCCTTATTCTTGGTGTTGTTCGGTATTGCGTAAAGTTTTATTGATTAGTATCTTCTCAATTTGATGTATCCCTGAAAAGGGCGGGGACTGGATGTAAAAAAGCACACGAGTGCTTATCTATTATCCTCGAATAAAATACTTTGCCTTGCCTTGCCTTGCCTTGCCTTCCTCCTCTCTCTCTCTCTCTCTCTCTCTCTCTCTCTCTCTCTCTCTCTCTCTCTCTCTCTCTCTCTCTCTCTCTCTCTCTCTCCTCTCTCTCTCTCTCTCTCTTCTCTCTCTCTCTCTCTCCCACTTTCACCTAGTATATCATAAACTTATTATTAGATAGAAATGTTTTGGTTATTAAGTTGAATTCAAAATTATATTCGTGTCGTCTAAATAAGAACGGGCTGTGTTCGTTTGCTTCGTTGGTTGGTTGGGTTTTGTTTTTTCCCCCCTTTTTGTTTTTTTTCCCTCACATAATTATATGTTACGCCTTTTTGGACGTTTTAAATCCATGTTCTTGAACACGACTAGAAAAATGGTTATGTTTGGGCGTTAACACCATAATGATGTTGATTTCTTAAATGTTCGTTTGCTGTTACTTTTTTCTTGTTAGTTTTATTTCCTTTTCTTCACAATATTGTCTTAAAGTAAGAAAGATTTGTCAGCGTGTTTCGATTTGTATGTTTTTTTTTTGGTTCGGGCTGCTCTCTTCTCTGCTGTCTCCTCTCAGTTTTAATCTATTTGATTTGATAATAACCACTGTACCTCTTGTTGACTTTAATGCTACGATCAGTAAGGGATTATGTGTTCGTTGAATGCATACCCATCTCTTTTGTTTAAACAGTTATCAATGTACCCAGTGGGTATTATGCACTATTTGACTGTATAGCTATCTCCTTTTTTTTTAAATCATAGGTTGGACTTCTATCGTTGGTGATTGTGATTTTGCTTTTTCTTTTTGTTTTGTTTTTGCTCTCTCTCTCTCTCTCTCTCCCCTCTCTCTCTCTCTCTCTCTCTCTCTCTCCTCTCTCTCTCTCTCTCTCTCTCTCTCTCTCTCTCTCTCTCTTTGGTGTGGGTTTTTTTTTGTTTGGTTGGTTTTTTGGGGGGGTTGATAGGGGGTTGCTATTCCCTAATCAGGGCTATGACCGGATAAAAACAGTTAGTACTTACTCTGTTACCCTTTAAAAAAATAAGATAGTCATCCTCTGCTCTGTCTCTCGTCTCTCTGTCTCTCTATCTCTCCTACACTTGGCACATGAAAATCA
>CM060338.1:31963321-31965821 GCA_030674155.1 Stramonita haemastoma | reverse complement strand
ATCATTTGAAAAATCAGTAAAGGATTGTTATCATTGAAAAATCAGTAGAAGGATTGTATCATTATCGTTGGTTCTGAAAGATCAGTAGAAGGATTGTTATCATTATCGTTGGTTCTGAAAGATCAGTAGAAGGATTTTATCATTATATTCTGCTGCTGCGTCTGGCTGGCTGGCTGGCTAGCTGGTTGGTTCGGTTGTCTTGGGTTGGGTAGGTTGGTTGGTTGGCTGTCTGAATGGATGTGTGTGTGTGTATGTGTGTGTGTGTTGGTTGGTTGGCTTGTTGATTGGTTGGTTGGTTGGCTGGTTGGCTTGTTGATTGGTTGGTTGGTTGGTTAGATGGTTGTTGTTGGTCGGTTGGTCGGTCGGTTGACTGGTTGGTTAGTTGATTGGCTGGTTGGTTAATTAGTTGGTTGGTTGGATCTTTGAAGGTGATGTTATGACCTATGTTCACCCTTCCCCCATACCTTAAAAGGAGCGAAAGGAATAAAAGTTTTTTCTAGTTCTTAGCTTGATTATGAGATATACTTTGCACCAGATAATGTCTAATGAATTATTTTTTTTAAGTATATGCTCTGTTTGTGTCTGTATGTGTGTGTATGTGTGCGTGCGTGCGTGAGTGCGTGAGTGCGTGTGTGTGTGTGTGTATGAGAGAGAAGGGGGGAGAGACCGAGAGAGAGAGAGAGAGCGAGAGAGCGAGAGAGAGAGAGAGAGAGAGAGAGAGAGAGAGAGAGAGAGAGAGAGAGAGAGAGAGAGAGAGAGAGAGAGAGAGAGAGAGAGAGAGAGAGAGAGAGAGAGAGAGAGAGAAACTGTCAATACCCAATGTAGGCTACCTCTACATTAAATTATTTGAAAGTGATACTCGCAATTTTTCCCTGTTTATTCAGCAGCCAAATTCAGAGATGTTGTGGTATCTTCGCGTGCTTTTTTTCAGCAATTTTCTGTCTACATGAGTTTAAAGGTTCAAGAATTCTTCCCCTCTTTTGAAATGTATTTACTGATGTATTCTTGGTTCTTTATCTGTGGATGGGGTGCTATGCTTTCAGGAATAACACAGTTCGCCATCTCCGTTTTTCTGTGTGTGTGTGAGTGTGTGTGTGTGAGTGTGTGTGTGTGTGTGTGTGTGTGTGTGTGTGTGTGTGTGTGTGTGTGTGTGTGTGTGTGTGTGTGTGTGTGTGTGTGTGTGTGTGTGTAGTAGTTCTTCAGTTTAACGTCCTTCCACTAAATAGTGATATCAGACGGGAAGGTGTATGTATGTGTGGATGTGTGTGTGTGGGGGGGGGGGGGGGTGCACATAGCTAAACATCGGCAATAAACTAACATAAGTCTAATTAAGCATAAACAAGAAACTTTGAAAAGGAGGAAATAACAGTTCAAACACTAACTTTGCAATTTCTACAACTAATAAACTTCAAAGTACTACAAGTATCTGATAATAGGACTATGAGTTAAAGACAAAACAATATCTTCATCAAAGAGGCATCTTTAAGAATTTGGTCTAAGCGGAGGGCTGGGAAGGTGGGTAAAAATGATTTTAGATCTCGACATTGTAAAAGAATATGAGCATTGGTAATTGTTTCACCACAGATACATGTTGCTGTTTTTGAAAATTTAGATCTGAAAGCATTAAGCTTAAACCGGTAAATAAGGGATACAACATTTCTATATTCATGTGAATTACGAAATTTAGTATTACCGAAAGATAATAAATGAGTTATGTCATCACTCCAGGAAAACCCAGTATCCTCTAGTTTCTTTTTGAAGTGTTTCCAGCATGCATTTTGCAACATGCTATAGCCCTCCCGGGCAGAAAAAGGAACATCTATGCTGTAAGACCCATTTACATGCTTTGCTCCGCATTTTGCCATTCTGTCAACTTTTTCATTAAAGTAAATACCGCAATCAGAAGGAATCCAGCAGAAAGTAATACTAGTACCCCGTAACATCAAAAAATGAACCAGATGACAAATCTCAGTTATGAGCTCTTGCCTCACTTTTGAGCTGAAATTTTTTAAAGCAAGTAAAACTGACTTGGAATCAACACAAAAAAGTATCTGGAAAATATCTTTGGGAAAATCTAGAAGATGATACAAAGCCATTGATATAGCAGACAATTCAGCTGTAAAAATAGATCGATTTTTCCCAATGGAAAAGGATCTCTCTACTTTCAGAGATGGGATGACAAACGCTGCACCCGCCTCATCATTGCTCAAAAGGGAACCATCAGTGTATACTTTTAGATGTTCTGGGTATGTAGTCTGTATGTATTCTTTTATTAATGCACTAAGAACATTTTCATTACCTTTTTTTGGTTAGAGAAGAATAATTGATGTCAAAATTAGCTCTCTGGAGCTCCCATGGGGCACAAGAGGAGATGTTAATCTTTGATTTAGTTAAATCTTTAGGGTATATTTTTGCGTTATCAAATAATTCAGCAGTATAGGTTCTAACTGTGGTCAGAGAACGAATAGAATGTGCTCTTTTAGGAAAGTTGACATCAGAT
>CM060338.1:31945821-31958321 GCA_030674155.1 Stramonita haemastoma | reverse complement strand
ACGAAACAGACACAACACCACCACCCCACAACACCAACACACCACGACAAACACCAACATCACACCCATCACCCACAAACAACACATCATGACCTAATACACACCCATACAACACCCTCCACGCACACAACACCAAACCACACACAACCCCACCAACACATCCCGTAACAACAACACTACACACCCAACACACACGCAAAAACACAACACCACCCACCAAACACAACACCACCCACAAACAAAACACACAACAAACCACCACACACACACCCACACACAACCACACACACCACAACACCACACAACACCACACACACCCAACCCAACACCACAACAACACACACCAACACCCACAACACAAACAACACACAACCACACAACACAACACACACACACTAACACCACACAACACCACACACCACCCACACAACAACACCAACACCAACACCAACACCCACACACCCACACGACACCACACCACCCACACAACAGCAACTCACAAAGAAGACTTCCCCGCAGAAGCGTCGAAGCCAGTCAGAGGTGTTGAGGTGATGTTGGTCGTGACATTCACATCCACATCCACATCCACATCTCCCATGAAGCCAGTCGTGGAAGACCATAGGTCCAGAACCTGACTACTGTTCTGTGTCGCCATGGTAACTTGATGGCTTCACCCTGAAACCAGAGAGAAAAAAACCCTCAAGTTCTAGCTGTATATCCCAGTTGCTTTGAACTCATGGTGACCTAAGTTTCGGTTTCCATAATTATTTTTTTCTGTGCCTGTGGCGGATCTAGTGTGGGAACCTTAGGAGTCAGAGGTTCACGGGAAGAATCAGACGGGTATTGTAGGGGTCGCTACCCCTGGTGGGTGTCTCACTCAGTCTGGCTTCCCGACTGAGGTGTGGCTATACACCACTTTTAGATGTTGCCACTTTTCCCTCTGTTTTCTATATCACTCTTGTATTCGAACAACACGTAAACACAGAAAAGCGCTTTGTGGTGTAGTAGCTTCTGACTCAAAACTCGCGTGATTTTGCACAAATTTGGTAGGGTAGATTTTTTTTTTCAGCAAACACTCTACCACATTAAACCATAACGTTTCAACCACAAGCACCACTAAAAACAAGTCTGTTTCATCTAATGTAAGGTCTTACAGGGAACAGTAGGAGGAGGGAGACGAAGAGGCAGACAGAGGAAACAATGGAAAGACAGCATCAGAGAGTGGGCAGGCCTTGGGTGGAACGACCTACTGCGGAGGGTGAAGGACTGTGGGCAGTGGAGGAAGCTGGTTGAAAAATCTTCAGTCGTGCCCCAAGGTCCACAGGACTACGGGACAGGTGAAGGTATGAAGCTTTGATAACCATCGTATAATGCTGCATCACTGTCACAACCACCACCATCCTCATCAGCTACCACTACACCTAACAGTGACCCAGCAGCAGTGCATGCAGGGTCTCTCTGGTTGGTGGCCCTCTGGGGGCTTAGCATTGCTAGTCCCACTCACAGACCTGTTCACCTTGGGGATTCAACTTGAAGAGCAAGGTGCGGTATTGCTGGGGGCTGAAAATATCACAACGAGTGTGGTGTGGGAACAGCAGGACAGGAACGTCGCAGAAGATGAGAAAGCAAAAACAAAAACAACAGCAACAAAGAAAGGAAGAAAGAACAATAACAACAATTAATTAATAAGTAGTAGTAGTAGTAGTAGTAGTATAGTGTAGTAGTAGTAGTAGTAGTAGTAGATAGTAGTAGTAGTAGTAGTAGTAGTAGTAGTAGTAGTAGTAGTAGTAGTAGTAGTAAAGTAAACAACAATAACAACAAATAATACAAAAAACGATCACTATTTCATAACTTTTTCTTACTGTGTGATGGTAAGGAAAATGTATAATTCGTTATATGTATATATATATATATATATATATATATATATATATATATATATATATATATATATATTATATGTTGTGTGTGTGTGTGTGTGTGTGTGTGTGTGTGTGTGTGTGTGTGTGTGTGTTGTGACAATAATACATACATACATACACGGAACCAGTTAATCTACTTTCATCTCACGAATCACTCAAGAACATCTGCTAACATCATTAAACCATAAGCGTTTCAACCACAAGCACCACTAAAAAAAGTCTGTTTCATCTTCTGTAAGGTAAGAAGCTTTGTATACCATCATATCTATAATCCATCACTGTCACCCATCACATCATCATATCATCACATCATCATCATCATCATCATCATCATCATCATCATCATCATCATCGCCATCTCATCATCATCACCGTCGTCATCACCACTGTCATCATCATCAACAGCAGCAGCAGCAGCAGCAGCAGCATCACTGTCACCATCATCGTCATCACCGCACCATCATCATCATCATCATCATCATCATCATCATCATCATCATCATCATCATCATCATCATCATCATTACCGTAACCATCATCATGAGCAGCACCACCACCACTACAACCACCACCACACACCACTACCACCACCACCACCACCACCACCACACCATCATCATCATCATCATCAACATCAACATCACCACCATCATCATCATCACCATCATCATCATCACCACCACCACCACCATCATCATCATCACCATCATCATCATCATCATCACCATCATTAGTCCCTTGACCAAGACGGTGGTCAGAGGAACACGAGATACGCGTTGATGGACATAAGTGTTGTCCAAGCTGGCCTGTCTGTCTGTCTGTGTCTGTCTGTTTTCTGTCTGTCTGTCTGTCTGTCTGTCTGTCTGTCTGTGTATTCAGCCCTTGGCGTCAACACAACACAACACCGCCATACCAAGACCTGTCCACTCTGAGCCAATGCTAGCAAAATAATTTTAGGCTTGAAAGTTTCACTTAAGTACTCAACGAAAATGCAAAAGAGAAGTGGCGTTGATCTTGTGGCGATGCGCTCTACCCGGAGAGAAAAAACACACTCTTATTTTAGGCAGAGAAATGTACCGTGACTTAAAAGGGGTATGTATCTTCTTCTTCTCTCGTTCGCTTCACACTGTCAGATGTGTCTGGGAAAAATAATGGCAAGTCCTTTCCAGCTCCAAAAGGGTATACAATGCAAGACAATACAATCCAAAATGGAACCATGTCTTTGAGTTTGTGCAGCTTCTTTTGTATTAAGGGGGAGGAGGGAGGGGGGGGGGGTCTGATGATCGCTCACTTCATTGGCATTATAAACATCTGAAGAAACAAAGAAACATCACTGACATCAAAAGGAACATTAATTTTAGATGTGAAGGGACATCAGAGGCTATCATATATTAATTGATGTCGCTTCTGGTCCAGCCAGCTGAAAGGTACCAAGAGAAGAACTTCACTAATTTCAAACCTCTGTGTGTGTGTGGGGGGGGGGGGGGGGTTCATGTGTGTTTGTTTGTGGTGGGGGGGGGGGGGGGAGGGGGTGTGTGGGTGTGTGATGTGTGTGTGTGTGTGTGTGTGTGTGTGTGTGTGTGTGTGTGTGTGTGTGTGTGTGTGTGTGTGTGGGTGGGTGGGTGTGTGTGTGTGGGGGGGTGTTTGGATGTGTGTATTTATGTGTGTTTGTGAGTGGGAGGGGCAGGACATGCATGCCTACGTGCACGTGTGCGTGTATCGGTATGTATGTGTGTACGTGTACCTTTGATCACTCATACCCACGTGCAAGCAACCAACTGCGCATCTGTGGGGGTGTACACATATTAAAAAAAACAACAACAACAAAAACGTATGTCTCTACTATGTTTTCAAAGCCAGATGTGTGTGTCTAACATCTGAGTCCTCCTCGGGCACTGTATGTAACAAACGTGTTGTCACAGCTTGTGAAGTGTGCAAGACAGGAAAATGCACGTGGTGGAGATGATAGCCCGTCACGGGGTACAGAGTTCCCATCTGTCGCATTCTAATGTCCATTTGCTCTCCCTACTTTTTTTTCTTTATTATTTTTTGATCAGCCAACCTGGGTTGGTTTGTTTTTTGGGTCCTAAACTGTTAATCTCTTCAATTACTTCACGTTTAGAATCCATACAGACAAGCGCTTTCATAGCCTACCCCATCAGCCTTAACTAATCACCGGAAATCACACAAGACCTTCATTAGTTTTAAATTCCGTAAGGACCCTAATGGGGACACGGGATAGCTCAGTGGTCAGAGCGGTCGCTTTCCTCCCAGCCAAGGTAAATTAAGCAGCATCGAGCGTGGTTACCAGTTGGATGGGTGACCGTATGTGCGCCTTGGCTTCAGTACAGTTCCCCATTTCACCCAGCTGTAAAAGGGTACTGGCCCCCTTTAGGGTCAGGGAAGGTAAAGCAGCGAGGGAGAGGAGTGGGCGCCGCCCTCACTATGCTGGCCCCTAGAGAAGCTGAGGTCTCTGATGCCTTGCTCCTCACGACCAATAGGTTGTGGGACACCTTTACCTTTTACCTTTTACCTTACCTTAAAGTCACTAAAACCAGAAAGTGCTGAGAACGCTAGGATACTAGCCATTCCGCTTAATGTAACCATCCCCAGCTAAAAAAAAAAAAAAAACAACAACCTTAAAACAAAATATTAAACACCTTAAAACTACCCCAAAAAATCACGAATGAAATGTCATAGTTATAGGCAAAAAATACATGCAGAATGGACCTTGTACCCATTCAAGTTTTTTTTTTTTCTACAGTTGCAGTACCTGCTCACCAGAAGGGAAGAGAACAGTGTAGGCAAACTGTCATACGAAGTGTTAGGGAAAATTCTATCCTACTTTCTTGATCAAAGGGGGGGGGGGGGGATGATAAAAGCAGAAAAGTAAGAGACAGAGAGAGAGGAGAGAGGGAGAGAGAGATGAGAGGGAGAGAGATAGGAGAAGAGAGAGAGAGAGAAGAGAGAGACAGACAGACAGACAGACAAGACAGAAGACAGACGACAGAGACAGAGAGACAGAGAGAGAGTCAAATTCTTTTATTTCGAGGATAAATGAATAAGCACTCATGTGCTTTTTTACATTTACATCCAGTCCCCGCCCTTTGCAGCCTGAAACTAACTCTGTCTGTCTGTCTGTCTGTCTGTCTGTCTTCTGTCTGTCTGTCTCTCTGTCGTCTTTCTGTCTGTCTGTTCTGTCTTTCTACATCTCCCTTTCTTTCTATCTTCTCTCTCTCTCTCTCCTCCTCTCTCTCTCAGATCGACGTCTCGTTCTCAGATCGTTCTGCTCTCTTCACACGTCTCTCTTTCGGATGAGACTAAAACCGAGGCCAGTGTGCGAAACGACGCAGAACTTGCGCACACGTTAAACTGTCCGCTTTTCGTAAGAGTAGACCATCGGTGCCGAGGGGAGCAGATGACATTACAAAACTGCATACACACGGGACTGGAGTAAAAAAGCACAAGAGTGCTTATCCCATTATCCTCGATATAAAAGAATAAAAAAAAAAAGAATAAATCAATCTCTCTCTCTCTCTCCTCTCTCTCTCTCTCTCTCTCTCCCTCTCTCCTCCTCTCTCTCTCTCTCTCTCTCTCTTCTCGTCTCTCCTCTCTCTCTCCCATTTGTTTCTAAGAATATGGAATGAGCACTCATGTGCTTTTTACATCCAATCCCCATGTGTAAGCAGTTTTGTAAATTATGTCATCTGTTGCTCACCGACACACTCTTCAGAAAAGCGGAACAGTATTTAACGTTTGTGCAAGATGTTCTGCATGCGTGATGGGATTCGGCTGAGAGAGAGAGAGAAAGAGAGAGAGAGAGAGAGAGATGAGGAAGAGAGAGAGAGAGACGAGAGAGAGAGAGAGAGGAAGAAGAGGGAGAGAAGGAGAGAGAGAGAGAGAGAGAAAGAGAAGAGAACAGCAGACAGACAGACAGACAGACAGACAGACAGACAGACAGACAGACAGACAGAGACACAGAGACAGAGACACAAAGACACAGAGACATAGAGACATAGAGACAAAGAGACAGAGAGACAGAGAGAGAGACAGAGGAGAGAGAAGAACGACTTTTAGGGGTGGGGGGTGGGGTGGGGAAGGGGGGATTGGAGTCGGCACTGATGTTAACACCAGGGGAAAATACTTCCTTAAACGGGATTCAAACCCGGGTCAGCAGATCACGAGCGCGATGCGCATCACACGCTTTCTAACCACCCAGGCTCTTCCCGCTCTCTACCAACAGCCCCCCCCCCCCCCCCCCCCCCCCCCCCCCCCCCCCCCCACCCACTTCACCCTTAATCTCACGACCTTGCATCTCCCGCGGAGGTCAAGAAGTGGGACATAATTAATGAGGCAGAAGTAATGGATTTTTACCTGTTGTCCTATCTACTCGTGCCCTCGTGTCGGATTACAAGTGTGTATGACCTACCCTGTTATGTTATGCTACATGCTATAAGTACGAACATCTTGGAGCGAATTTGTAACAAGTACGATTGCCTTAACCCTCTATAAAGTAAATAAACAAAGAGCATAGATGGTTGGTCTTGTTGTTGTTGTTGTTGTTGTTGTTGTTGTTGTTGTTGTTGTTGTTGTTTTCTTCTTCTTCTTCTTTCTTCTTCTTCTTCTTCTTCTTCTTCTTCTTCTTCTTCTTCTTCGCAATTCTTCGCATTCTTCGCAATTCTTCGCATTCTTCTTCGCAATTCTTCTTCTTCTTCTTCTTCGATTCTTCTTCTTCTTCTTCTTCGCAATTCTTCTTCTTCTTCTTCTTCGCAATTCTTCTTCTTCGCATTTTCTTCTTCGCAATTCTTCTTCTTCGCAATTCTTCTTCTTTCGCATTCTTCTTCTTCGCATTCTTCTTCTTCTCCTTCTCTTCTCCTTCTTCTTCTTCTTCTTCTTCTTCTTCGCAATTCTTCTTCTTCGCAATTCTTCTTCTTCTTCGCAATTCTTCTTCTTCTTCGCAATTCTTCTTCTTCTTCGCAATTCTTCTTCTTCTTCGCAATTCTTCTTCTTCTTCTTCTTCTTCTTCTTCTTCTTCTTCGTCTTTTTCATCGCACTTTTCTTCTTCGCATTCTTCTTCCTCTGTGTTCCCTGGTCATGCTAAAGCTTTAGTCCGATCCGCAGTCTGTGGCAGTGACCCTGCCGGCTCCTGGGGCTTTTCCTGGAGTTTTACTGGGCTGGGCCACGTCTGGTGTCTCAGAATGTTGAAGGTAGGACAGGACTGCAAGATATGAGAGGGGGGGGGGGGGGGGGTTGTGGGCCTGTATCCAGGGGCACTGGTCAGTGTGGGATATGTTTTGAGGGTGGGATAGGAGCTAGCTGGTGGGTTCCTGAAGGGATGTTTATTTTGAAAAGGGTGCAGCCATGTCAGATGACACGGTACAGAAGGCGATAATGGATGTTTTGTTTTAAATTGGGCACGCACTCACGCAGATTTGCTTGCTGAATATCTGTTGCACCGCTGCCATATGATTTAAAATGTCATTTATGTTATAAAAAAAAATTCAATAAAAACTTCTCCCCAGGCAGTGCATTCGGTGATAAGCTTGAAAATCTGGCAAAGTGTCTGTTGGTCAACACTCATGATAACTAACATCTGACTCATCCACGTTTTAAAGGTAAAAAAAAGGTAAAGGTGTTCCCATAACCGATGTGGTCGTAGGGTAGTGAGGCGTCAGAGACCTCAGTTTCTCTAGGGCCAACATATTGGGGCGGCGCCCATCTCCTCTCCCTCACTGCTTTACCTTCCCTGTCCCTAAAGAGGGCAGGTACCCAATTACAGTTGGGTGAACAGGGGGGCTGTACTGAAACCAAGGCGCGCAAACGGTCACCCATCCACTTAGTAACCACGCTTAATGCTGACCACTGAGCTATCCCGACCCTTATCACGTCCACGTTTTATGGTTAAAAATTAAAAAGGGAAAAAAAGAATTGCTCCTCGGCAAGAGCTATATTACCAAAGGTGATATTTTCCGGATGCCACCTTTTCTGCCCACCATTCATTAAAGTAGCCACATTCTGACTTCGGGGACAATGTCTAAACACAACACCAGTGCGCATAGGTTTGTTGTTTCTTTTAGCTTTCTCATCTGTCCCTTCAGGCACACAATGGTCTATTCTTCCGAAGCGAGGGGCAGGTTTTAACATGTGTGAAAGATGTACTTCGTGTATTTACACACGAGACCTCGGTTTATACTGCCATTCAAAGGTGTTTTGTTTTTGTTTGTTTTGTTTTGTTTTGATTTTTTTGGGTTTTTGTGTTTGTTTGTTTGTTGTTTTTTTGGGGGGCGTGGAATCGTTACTTATGTCAACTACATGGGAAAATTCCCCTCAAAACGGGTGTCACGATGGGTTTCGAACCCTGGCCGTCAGATCACAAACTCAACGCTCTAACCACAAGCCTATTCCGCTCCCTTCGCTTTTTATTTTTTTAAAGCAATAATATTATTTTTAAAAAACAGAATTTTAAGTGAGTGGTGCCGGTCTTGTGGCGACAGACTTTCCCCAGGGACAGCAGGCTAGCTTTGTTTAGAGAAAGCTGCTGTAATTGAAATTGATATGCCATACAATACAACACACTACAAGACAAGACAATACAACACAACACAATGCAATACAATACCAAATAATACACTTTAAAACAATACAATACAATAATATTATGATACAACTATAACGGCGATTCGTGTCACTACGTAATAATTATGTCAATTCCTGTATAGGTTTTTTTCATTCCAGCAGCTATTTGTTCCCCCCCCCCCCCCCCCCCCCCCTACCCCCCCCCCCTTTTACACGATTATATCACTTTACTGATGAATGTATAATAATTGTGTTCGTGTTTCTCTTCTACAGTCGATGTCATTTCTTTCATTTGTGTAATATTACCTTAAGTTCACCATAATTATTAATATATACTATAGCAGCCCACGGCACATACACATATTATGTGTATGTGCCGTGGGCTGCCATAGTATCGTTTGTTTCATTTTTGACAATGATATGTCAACATCCATTAACACTTTGCTGTCCCTGTCATGTAAAAGGTGAGTTTTATGATAACATTTCTTTTTGAAGGTAAGAGTGACTCCTTTCTTCTTTATTTCGCTTTTCTTTGGTTGCTTTTTTTTTTAAGTATGGATTTTTTTTGTGTTTTGGGGGGAGTTTTCTGTTTGGTGTTTTTATTTATTTGTTTGGAAGCTAATTCCTTGGCTACACAGCACCGAGCGAGGTTCAGGAATGGTAAGATTTTGTGTATTACGACCGTTTGCCCACCATTAAGATAGCCGCAATCCGACTTCCAAACCGTATATAATTATGTCTAAACATGATTCTACCTACCTACCTACCTACCTACCTACCTACCTACCTACCTACCTACCTACCTACCTACCTACTACCTACCTACCTACCTACTTACCTACCTACCTACTACCTACTACTATCTATCTATCTATCTATTATCTATCTATCTATCTATCTATCTATCTATCTATCTATCTATCCCTTAGTCTAGCAACCGTGGGGGGCACCCATGAAGACTTGACAACCAGTTTCCTCCATTCCTCTCTCTGTTCTGTCTTTCTCAAAGCTTTGTTGAGTTCTAGGCCTGTCCATTCGCTGATGTTGTCCTCCCATCTCTTCCTTGATCTGCCTCTTTTTCTTCCTCCTTGGACAGTGCTTTGCAGTATCGTTTGTGCAAGATATAAAAAAAAAATGATACTAGTGTGCTTATATATTATATTTTAATTTGTTCATCCATACCTACCGGCAGACAGTGTCCTACTCTTTTGAAAGGCGGAACGGGTTTTAAACATATGCGAAAGATGTTTTGAGTGCGTTAGCACTCGGGATCTCGGTTTAAAGTCTCCTCCAAATGACTTTCGGGAGAGTGGAATAGGCACTGATGTTAACTCCAGGGGAAAAATCCGCTCAAACAGGCGTTTTGGTAAGGGGTGGAACCCATGCCTTCAGATCGCAAGTTCCACGCTCTAACCACTAGGGTATCCTGCCTCCACCCACCCCCCCCCCCCCCTTTTTTTTTTTCTCCTTTTCTTTATGGCCCAGCTGACTGCAAAGACCATTCAGCTTTGGCAAGACGTTTTGGAGGACGAAATGAGAAGTCAATGCCCACACGTTAAATCCTGTTCCGCTTTTCGTAAGAGTAGGCCATTGTGTGCCGGTGGGAACAGATGAGGATACCCTTGCGTGCCAGTAGGAACGGGTGAAATTTAAATACACACATACACGCACGCACGCACGCCACGCACGCACCACACACACACACACATATATATATATAAATAATATATACATATACATACATACATAATACATACATACATACATACATACATACATACATACATACATACATACATACATACATACATACATACATGCATGCATGCATGCATGCATGCATGCATGCATGCATGCATGCATGCATGCATGCATCATACATACATACATACATACATACATACATACATACATACATACATACATACATACATACATACATACATACATACATACACACACACCCCTCACAGTAGATCTCTCTCTCTCTCTCTCTCTCTCTCTCTCTCTCTCTCTCTCTCTCTCTCTCTCTCTCTCTCTCTCTCTCTCTCTCTCTCTCTCTTGCACATAAAAAAGACCCTAAATTAATATGGAAAGCTATAAATCAGTTAACAGGTAAAACATCCACAACATGTCCTTCTTCACCTATAAATCTATCTGCCGAATGTATGAACAAACATTTCTGCACCATAGCAGAAAGACTAATCAATAATGATAATTCAGTAAATAATGACTTGCATCCACTAAAAAAACTACTGTGATTCTAAAGGAATACAGACTAAGCTTGATTTCAAATTTCTTGGTGTAAGTGAAGTGTATAAAGATTTGTGTTTATTGAAGCAATCCAGCTCCCGTGGCATGGATGACTTAGACAGTAAAATTTTAAAGATTTCTGCACCCATAATTGCCGAGCATATTACATATATTTATAACCTTTCCATTGAAAAATGTTCTTACCCTCAAATGTTTAAAGATGCTAAGGTGATTCCTGTCTTCAAATCTGGTGATACTAATGACCCTTCTAACTACAGGCCTATATCCATTCTATCTACTTTGTCCAAACCTCTAGAAAAGCATCTCAAGCGCAATCTGCTTTCACACTTTACATTCAATAACTTGTTCCACCCAAATCAGAGCGGATTTAGAGAAAATCATTCATGCCATACAGCTCTCAGTAACCTTCTAGAACAGTGGCACTTAAATGTAAACAATGATCGTTTAACAGGAATAGTCTTTGTGGACTTTGCCAAAGCCTTCGACACCATTGATCACAATCTTCTGTTAAGGAAACTTACAATCTATGGCTTAGCCCCAAAAGCACTTAAACTACTAACCTCTTTCCTTACTAATAGAAGACAAGCAGTCCTTCAAGATTCTTTAGTATCTTCACTAATGCCTTTAAGATTTGGTGTTCCCCAGGGATCTGTATTAGGCCCAATACTGTTTACAATATATATAAATGATCTTCCTTTACCTCTGTCTTCTTGCTGTGAACTTTTTGCTGATGATACAACCTTGCACAGTTCAGGAAAAGATGTGAAAACGGTATGCACAGATCTATAAAAAGATATTGATAGACTTGTAACATGGACGGGCTCAAATCATATGGCCCTACATCCAAATAAATCAAAATTCATGTTAGTTACAACTCGTCAGAAACGTCAGAACATTAAAGCTAAAATATGTGACTTAAATATATTAAAAGTTTGCAATGATGTATTAGAAGAAGTAAATTCACACAGACTTCTTGGGCTTATTATTGATAATAACCTATCATGGTCAAGTCATGTCTATACTCTGTCCAAGAAAATAGCTTTAAAAAGTTTTCCAACTCAATAGAATTAAGCATTTTCTTGACCAGCACACCAGAAAATTATTTTTTTATGCATACATCCAACCTGACATTGACTATGCATCAACTTGTTGGGACTTGGCTAGTAAGAATTGCTTAAAACCCTTGGAAAGTGTATACAGACGTTCACTGAAGCTAATACTTCTCAGATCTTCTTCCTTAGAAATAAGTCATTACAAAGAGCTTAATATTCTCCCTTTTGGTATGAGATGTCGTTTACAATAAAGGCATACTTATGTATAAAATTATGAGCAACCTTTCCCCGCATTACCTTTGTGACAGATTTACAGTAAAAAGCATTCGAGATCAAATTATCCTTGTTACTCCTCGACTTAGAACTGATTTTTTTATGACATCTCTTGTATACTCAGGTAGCAGATTATGGAATGAAATACCTTCCTCCATCAAAAATGAATGCACTTTGACATCATTCAAAAGGGAGTACCACAGATATTTATTGGAAATGTTATAGATCATTTTCATGCCAAGTGTGTTATGAATATTTGATATATGTAAATATAAACTTTTTGTTGTTGTTACTATATTCAATTTAAATATGTTCCCATTTTCAGTATGCTATATTGTGCTTTGGGATGACAATGATCTTTGTGCTATGTTGTTGTTGTTTTGTGTTTTTTGTGTGTGTGTGT
>CM060338.1:31925821-31938321 GCA_030674155.1 Stramonita haemastoma | reverse complement strand
ACACACACACACACACACACACACACACACACACACACACACACACACACACACACACACACACGTTACTGTTAACGAACCTTTTCGTCAGTACCGAAGAGGTTGTCTTCTTGAGTCCCCATTTGCTCTCCATTACCTTCGTTTTTATATCAGCCACAGATATGGACTGGGAAAGGATTGTCGCCTTACGCACCACTAGCCACAAGTGCCTGTGGTAAGTATGGTTATACATTTGGGTCAAAAGATCGCGGTTGTAGTTTTTTTTTACATGATAAGTTAAAATACTTCTTAGGAAATCATGATCTGAGTCAAAGGATAACCGTTACAGCTTTTCACTGAGATCAACGTGCTTTTCACCGCGTAATGAAAACTTGAAAGCGATGATAAGTTCTGCACCTCACTTATTCTATCCTTTTTTAAATAACTAACTAAGAGGGACGGGATAGCCAAGCGGTTAGAGCGTTGTGCTGGCGATCTGAAGGCAAGGTTTGAACCACTACCAAAGCCACCCCATCAAGAGGACTTTTCCCCCAGAAGTTAATATTCCTACTTAGCCTACTATCTACTTTTCCTATTTTTAACTATCACTATCTATCTATTATCTATCTATCTATCTATCTATCTATCTATCTATCTATCTAGTTTTTTATCTATCTATCTATTCTATCTATCTATCTATCTATTCTATATCTATCTATCTATCTATCTATCTATCTTCTATTTCTATCTTCTTTCTTTCTATCTCTATCATTTCATCTTTATCATTATCTATCCCATCTATCTATCCTCTTAGTCTGGCGACCTTGGGGGCACCCCTGAAGACTTGACAACCAGTTCCTCCATTCCTCTCTCTGTTCTGCCTTTCTCAGAGTTTTGTTGAGTTCTAGGCCTGTCTATTTGCTGATGTTGTCCTCCCATCTCTTCCTTGGTCTGCCTCTTTTTCTTCCTCCTTGGACAGTGCCTTGCAGTATTGTTTTTGCCAGTCCTTTGGATGAGTCTAAAACCTGAGGTTGCATGGGCGAACACACTTAGAACATCTTTCACACATGTTCACACCCCGTTTCGCCTTCCGAAAGAGTATTCTATTATGTATCAGTAGGAACGGATGATATTTGCAAAACCGCATGCACACAGGTGTAACGTTTAGATAATATTCCCGAAAACGGGATGCAGCTACCTTAATGGTCGATAAAGGATCGTATTTGCTAAAATCTCATCATTGGTGATTCTCAGAGCTCAGCCAAAGAGCAGAGAGTGAGAAAATGTTCTTACTCAAAAGCATGGCTTGTTTGACAAAAGAAATGGTGAGACTTTGTTATTTGGGTTTATTTGTTTTTTGGCATTAAAGTTACTCCTATATTTTGTTTAAAAATGATAACAATAAGTTACTGAATTTCGAAAATTGTTAAGACAGACACAGCAGAGAGACAGAGAGAGAGACAGACAGACAGACAGACAAGACAGAGACAGACAACAGAACAGAGACAGAGACAGAGAGACAGACAGACAGAAGAGACAGAGACAGACAGGCAGACAGACAGACCGACGACCAACAGACAGACAGAGCAGACAGAGAGAGAAGAGAGAGAGAGAGAGAGAGAGAGAGAGAGAGAGAGAGAGAGAGAGAGAGAGAGAGAGAGAGAGAGAGAGAGAGAGAGAGAGAGAGAGAAGAGAGGAATTCATTCATTCATTCATTCATTCATCTTATATCGAGATAATGGAATAAGCACTCTTGTGCTTTTTTACATCCAGTCCCCGTGTGTATGCATTTTGTAAATGTCATCTGTTCCCACCGGCACACGATGGCCTACTCTTACGAAAAGCGGAACAGGATTTAACGTGTGCGCGCGTGCGAGAGAGAGAGAGAGAGAGAGAGAGAGAGAGAGAGAGAGAGAGGAGAGAGAGAGGAAGAGAGGGAGAAGAGAGAGAGAGAGAGAGGAGAGAGAGAGAGAGAGAGAGAGAGAGAGAGAGAGGAGAGAGATGAGAGTATACACTTTCCACTTTCCACGGTGATAAACACGACAAACAAACAACCCCCCACACTTTTTGACAAAAAGAATTTTCCCTTCTGTTATCTTTCACAGGTTAGAAGGACCATCTGGTGCATTGTGTATGGTTCTTTGTTTGAAGCAAAACTGCAGTTCTGTCTGTCTGTCTGTCTGTCTGTCTGTGGGGCAGAACATTTGAATAAGATTAAGCCATCTACGAGAATGTTTTGCAGCAGCTGCTATAAATCATCATTATTCCTAGTAGATATGGTAATTTTGCTGTTGTTTGTTTGTTGTTGCTGTTGTTGTTGGTGGTGGTGGTGGTGATGGTGGTGATGGCGGTGGTGGGGGGTATTGCGTGTGTGTGTGTGTGTGTGCGCGCGCGCGCGTGTGTGTGTGTGTGGTGCGTGCGTGCGTGCGTGCGTGTGTGTGTGTGTATGTGTGTGCGCGCGCGCGTGTGTGTATGTGTGTGTTTGTGTGTGTTTAAGAGAGACAAAGGCTGTGTGTGTGTGTGTGTGTGTGTGTGTGTGTGTGTGTGTGTGTGTGTGTGTGTGTGTGTGTGTGTGTGTGTGTGTGTGTGTGTGTGTGTGTGTTTAGAGAGAAAAAGGCTGGGACAAAAGATATTTAAAAAAATTGAGAGCCACGCCACACACACACATCTCTTCTCTCTCTCTCTCTCTCCTCTCTTCTCTCTCTCTCTCTCTCTCTCTCCTCTCTCTCTCTCTCTCTCTCTCTCTCTCTCTCTCTCTCTCTCTCTCTCTCTCTCTCTCTCTCTCTCAATGGTAAACCATCCATAACAAATACTTCATCAGATACAGGCCTGTCAGCAGAAAATATCAATAATCATTTTTGTACTATAACTGAAAAACTTGTGAATGTTAACCACTGTGAAGAAAATAATTTACTCCTTTTAAAGAAATTTTGTAGTTCTAAAACTATTAAGTCAAAACTTACCTTTAGGTTTATTGGTGTGCATATGTGTATAAGGAATTATGTTTATTAAAGCAAACAGGCTCTCGTGGTTTAGACAATTTAGATAGCAAAATTTTGAAAATTTCTGCACCTGTGATCTCGGAACTTCTTGCTTACATTTACAATCTTTGTATTGAAAAAGGGTGTTATCCTCAAATGTTCAAAGATGCCAAAGTAATACCCATATTCAAATCCGGCGATCCTAATGACCCTTCTAATTATAGACCTATCTCAATACTATCTACGTTGTCTAAACCTTTAGAAAAACATCTAAAACAACATTTTTTGTTACACTTTACAAAATATGAATTATTTCATCCTAACCAAAGTGGGTTTAGGAAAGATCATTCATGCCATACAGCACTTAGCAATCTAATAGAGCAGTGGCATTATAATATTAACAGTGATCTATTAACGGGTGCAGTATTTGTTGACTTTGCTAAAGCTTTCGACTGTATTGAACACAACCTACTCATAAGGAAACTGACTATGTATGGCATATGTCCAGATGCACTTAAACTTAATAACTCATTTCTTAATGACCAGGAGACAAATTGTTTATCAAGACTCGAGAATGTCGTCGGTCTTGCCCATAAAATATGGTGTTCCTCAAGGGTCTGTGTTAGGGTCCATCCTTTTCTCTATATACATTAACGATCTTCCCCTCCATGTTTCTTCCACTTGTGAACTTTTTGCAGACGACACTACCATACATGCTGTAGGTAAAGACTTAATCTCCTTGAGTACAGTTTTACAAAATGACTTGGAAAATCCAACAACATGGACAGAACATAATCATATGGCTCTCAATCCTCAGAAATCAAAACTCATGGTTGTTACAACGAGGCAAAAGCGTCAAAACTTCAAAAACAAATTAACTGGAATAAAAATTAATGATAACATGTTGGAAGAGGTAAATTCATTTAAATTACTTGGCCTATATATTGATAATAACTTGTCCTGGTCTAATCACATCTTTAATATCTCAAAGAAAATATCTAAAAAGCTTTTTCAGCTTAACAGAATAAAATATTTTCTAGATCAGCATACTCGTAAACTATTCTTCTCTGCTTATATAAAACCAGACCTAGATTATGCCTCTACTTGCTGGGACTTGGCGAGTAAAAACTGTATGAAACGAATAGAAAGAGTGTATAAACGTTCACTAAAGGTAATTCTCCTCAAAACTAATTCCCTAGAAGTTTGTGACTATAAAGAGTTGGATATTCTTCCCCTGAGTCTAAAATGTCCCTTTAATAAAGGCCTATTTATGTATAAAATTATGAATAATCTAGCTCCACAATATCTTTGTCAGAAATTTCAGTGAAAACAGTTCGAAATAAAAGTGTTGTTGTTACTCCTCGACCAAGAACTGATCTTTTTATGTCCTCTCTTGTATATTCTGGTACCAGACTATGGAATGAAATCCCCATCTCAATTAAAAATAAAAGTAGTGTAGGCCATCATCATTCAAAAAAGCGTACCACACATACTTGTTCAATTCAATGTGATTGACATTAGTGAGCTCCCTTTGAACTGGTGTGTGTTTATTTTTATTTTGTTTATTTGATTTGTTCTTTTGTATCGAGGATGACAGAGTGAGCAATCGTGTGCTTTTCTTCATCCGATCCCCGTGTGTATGCAGTTATGTAAATATTGTGTGTGTGTGTTGTGCGCGCGCATGCGCACACGCATGCGCGTGCGTGCGTATATGTGTCAAAACAAGTGAAATCAACTTTTATTTCCATATAGTACATTGAAGAAGCAGTACAACTGCTTTTTTTTTTCCCCCAACATTAGTGAGCTCCCTTTGAACTGATGTGTTTTTGATATTGGTGAGCTCCCTTTGAATTGGTGTGTGTGTGTGTGTGTGTGTGTGTGTGTGTGTGTGTGTGTGTGTGTGTGTGTGTGTGTGTGTGTGTGTGGTGGTGCGTGCGTGCGTGCGTGCGTGCGTGCGTGTGTGTGTTTTGTGTGTGTGTGTGAGTGTGTGTGTTTGATAAATAATGAGATTGTAAAAGGTTCTGGTTGTGGGTTGGTTTTTTTGGGGGGGGTTTTGTTTGGTTTTGTTTTTTCTTTGTCGTTGTTTTTTTTTTGTTTTTAGATTTGTTTGTTTGTTTGTTTGTTGTTGTTGTTTTTTTGGGGGGTTGTTTGTTTGGTTGGTTGGTTTTTGTTGTTGTTGTTGTTTCTGAAAGGATGTAATGCTTACTTTCATGATTATTCTTTAAGCATATCCCATTGTATCGGACAAACTGTACATGTGTATGGATATGTATTCAGGATGACTTGTGTGTGTTTGTGTGTGTGTGTGTGTGTGTGTGTGTGTGTGTGTGTGTGTGTGTGTGTGTGTGTGTGTGTGTGTGTTTGTGTGTGTGTGTGTGTTTGTGTGTAAGTGATTGAGTGAGTAAGTTAGTGTAGTTAGTTAGTGTGTGTGTGTGTGTGTGTGTGTGTGTGTGTGTGTGTGTGTGTGTGTGTGTGTGTGTTTATGCATTGTGGGTGTGGGTGTGGGTGGAAGGGTGTTATGTCTTGACTTTTGGAGATGAACTGTTTATGGGAGGGGAGTTTTTCATGTTTGACTGGTTTTGCTTATTCATTTGATTTGTTAACTTGTGTCATTTTTCAATGATTTCCTGATTATCAGTAATTAGATGACAATATGAATGATTGATTGTTTTTTGCTATCTTACATTTATTTGTTTATTATCATTGATTCATTCATATTTGTTTCATTTTTGCCCATGAGGGCCTGGTGTAAAGAAGCCTCTGGCTTATCCAATTACTCTCATTAAAATTTCGAGTTTCGAGTTTCTTCTCTCTCCTCTCTCTCTCCGCGCCACCGCGGCCGCGTGTTGCGTGTTTGCGTGCGTGCGTGCGTGCGCACAGCAACAGCAGCAACAACAAAAGCAGCAGCAACAAATTGTAACAGACATCTAAAAGATGTCTATCTATAAGCCATGATAACCAAATATGTTGGTCCAAAAAGCCAGAAGTTCTGGCATTAGCGAATATTAGACAACACTTTTCAGCTGTGCTCCAAACTTATCTTTGTCATGGAGCTCTGACGCAACTTGTACACCAAAAACACGTCATGGAAACAACCAAATCTACCAAGAAAATGGAGGACAGAATATCTAGCAGAGAGTGTCACCAATACAGCTAAATTCTTCTACCATACATTGGTCTTAGAAATACTTAGAAACATGATAGTGATGTCTGTCCTTTGAAAGGAGCTGCGAATTTTTAATTTTAGAACTGGGAATCATTCTTTCTACTGTCAAAAAGTTGGACTTAGTCTAACCATCCCTAGAGTTTCAGAATAGGATTATTTAATCACACATGGTCCAATGATCCCTTCCTCCCCCTCACCATTCTCTCACACTTTTATGGGAAAATTAAAATGCAAATCAGTTGAATGGAATGTTCAATTTAGGCTTGAGTGCAGTGTTATATTCTGTAACCATATTGATCCAAAAGCGAGATGGTTAAAATATTCCCCCTTAAACCCTGCATAAAAAAGAGGTTTGAATATTCGAAAATGGGATGGGTTTATATGGAGACAGAAAAATGGGATGATATAGTTATAGAGATAGATATAATAGATAGATAGATAGATAGATATAGATAGATAGATAGATAGATAGATAGATAGATAAAAGATAGATAGATAATAGATAGATATAGATTAGTATTAGATATTTTCTTTATGAATGCAACCTAAAGTTCCCAGGTAAAATCTGTCCTAACAGGATTGGTTGGGTGAACAGCAGAAACAGACACACAGAGAAAACCATCCTCCTTTCCTTCATTATCTATGGAAGAAAATTGGCAGGTTCCCCTTCTTGCATTCTCTCCTCTCTCTCTCTCTCTCTCTCTCTCTCTCTCTCTCTCTCTCTCTCTCTTCTCTCTCTTCTCTCTCTCTCTCTCTCTCATTGTGTACTCTTTATTTTAGAAGATTACACTTTTTCTATCTTAAATCTCACCCTTAATTTATGTACTTCTTTAAGGGTACATTCTGTTACAGGATTTTTTTTTTTTTTACTAAGTTTGTTGAAGGTTATCAGTCACCCTCTGTTTACCCTATAAAGCATTAAAGATTGGAGAAACTGCAATGTCATGATTGCCAGATAATCGTTTTTGTTGGTTTCTATTTTTGTTTTTGTTTGGTTGGTTGGTTGGTTGGTTTGGGTTTGTTTTGTTTTACGTTTGTTTTTAGGGTTAAATAGTTTGTTGGGGTTTTTTAAGTGGTGGCTTGTGCTTGTACAAGAATTAAAGTTGGTGTTTAAGTGGAATGTGAAGGTGAGAAAGCAAGTGTATAGAGTAGATGTGAGTTGTTGTCAGTGTCCTACGTCACCATTGCGAGAGAGTTTGGCATGTGTTGTTGGACTGAAGTATGCCATGACCGGTCATCTCCTGTGCTGTTGTGATGACGTTGTATGCATGATCCGCATTCCGTGCTGTTTGTGACTGACAGTATGCATTATCGCATCTTCTGTGCGTTTGTGATGACAGTTGCATGATCCGCCATCTTCTGTGTGTTTGTGACTGACAGTATGCCATGATCCGCCATCTTCCTGTGCTGTTTGTGCCGCCTTGAAGATGGCACACCCAACTACAACTGAAAGCTCCTGCTGACTCGCCCTGTTTTATGCTGGGCGATTTTAACCACTGTGATTTAAAACATGCTTTACCAAGTGTTCATTAAGCAATATATCACTTGTTTTACAAAACCAAAATCGAATTTTAGACAAATGTTCTGGAACTAATTCAAATACATTTAAACCTGCTGCTCTCCCACCCTGGGTACGTCAGATCACAACACAATCTACCTCATACCCCCTTGACAAACCTAAAATTAAAGTTGACCCTATTGTGGAAATAAGAGTGAAAGTGCGGACCAATGAGAGTGTGGAAGAGTGAAAAGGTTGCTTTGAGTGTACTGACTGGAGTGTTTCTTGACTGAGTACGAATGTTGATGAAGCAACTGATGTTGTGCATGCTTTATATTTCTTCTGTGAAAACCTTATAATTCAAAACAACAACTGTAATGCGACTGCCTAGAAAGCGAAAAGTCCTGGTCAGAGCGTAAGGTGGTTTGATCCATTAGTGGTGGTCTGGGTGATAGTCTTTTGGATGAGACAATAAACCGAAGCCCGTGTGTTAAACATTATTTAGCGCACGTAAAAGAACCCAACAAGAGGGTTGTCCCTGGCAAAATTTGTAGAAAAAAGCCACTCTGATAGGGAAACAAATATACTAGCAGACAGGAAAAAGGAAAAAAAAAATAATGGGAAAAAAATAATGCACGGTTAGAGCAGCCCAAATTTCACGCGGAGAAATCTGCTGTAACATAAAGTGGTATAAAATAAAAATGAAAATAAATAAAGCTATTCCCCAACAATAAGCCTTGAGTGACAAAAAAACATTAAAATCATCACTTAACAAACAAACAAAAGCGGCGTTTCACAGAATGGCTTGCACAACAATTCGAAAGAAACTCCAAAACAGAAATTCGGGAGGGCAAAAGATCTTTCAAAGAGAGTTTCAGAAGGGTCATTTGGCAAATGCATGGAGGGGGTTAAAGGTATGGTACTCATTTGCTAACAAATTAGTTCAAACTCCTCCCTTCTCAAAAGCACTACAGAGTAGGCTACCCAAGTCTAAAACTCTGCTCATACAAAATAGGTTTGTTCCCACCTCAATTCTGCTGCTTAAGAAGTTTGTGACAATAAATCTGATCTGACACAAAGCAAGGGAGTGAGAAAACCAATGATCAAGACTCTGTGTGTGTGTGTGAGGAGAGAGAGAGAGAGAGAGAGAGAGAGAGAGAGAGAGAGAGAGAGAGAGAGAGAGAGAGAGAGAGACAGACAGAGACAGACGACAGACAGACAGAAGAGGAAGAGAGAGGAGAGAGGAGAGGAGAGAGCAAGAGAAAATCATATTATGATGAGGAGAGATGAGATGAGAGGCACGATGAGAGAGATGCAGAGAGTATGAGGGAGCAAGCATCTTTCAGGTTAGATAAGCACTCATGGTTTACATAACAGTCGTAGAGAAGTAGAGTAGAGAAAATGAGAGAGGAGAGAGAGAATGAGAATAGAAGAGAGTAGATGAAGAGAGAGAGAGAGAGGAGAGAGAGAGAGAGAGAGAGGGGGAGGAAGTGGTGGAGGAAAGGGGGAGGGTAAGGGAGATACATAGCTCAGATAGAAAAGGGATGGGACATTCTGAAACGTAGGAGAGAATGGATACCTTTCATGATTTTAAACTGTATTCAATATTTTAATAACCAGAGGTTTCATTTCTTAGATATTAATTTTTTGATTAATCATAGAAATGGTTACAACAATTTGGCTTTACGTCATAAAAATGCCTGCATGTGTGTGAATGTTTCCAGTGTGTGTGTGGTGTGTGTGTGTGTGTGTGTGTGTGTGTTGTGTATGTGTGTGTGTGTGTTGTGTGTGTGTGTGTGTTGTGTGGTGTGAGCTGTGTAGTGTGTGATGGTGTGATGTGTGTGGTCTATCTGTCTGTTTGTGCTGTTTACTGTGGCGTGGAGGTGTGTTGAACGCGTGGCATACGGTGCGCACTCGATGTTTGTGATTTTACTTGTGAGTTTATGATGGCTGAGGTAATGCGATTTGTGGTGCTTTATATTGTGTGGTGCGTGCTGATGTCGAATACTGTTTGTGACATATATCCGTGTTATTTTTTATATGTTTCTTTTTTATGCGCATGTTACCTGCTGAATTCTAGTCTATAAGATAATAAAGTGATGATTGAATTTAGTTTGGTGTTGTACACACACGCCCATCCACAAGGGCCTAGGCATTTCTTTCAATAAAGCATTCGTTTATTGTACTCTCTCTCTCTCTCTCTCTCTCTCTTCTCTCTCTCTCTCTCTCTCTCTCTCTCTCCTCTCTCTTCTCTCTCTCTCTCCCTCTCTCTCTCTCTCTTTCCCACATCCCTCCTCCTTTACTATTTCACAAACACGTAGCCTACCAAGTTTGTGCAATCATTATCATGCAGCCACTTATGGAAGTTCAAATGTTTCAAAAGGCAGAAATTAATAATTTTGTACAAAAAGGTAAATTGTAACCCGATTTATTAGTTTTGAGTCAAAATTATGTTCGATTCTATTTTACTATCATAAACTTGTATGCAGGGACGGGATTAACTCAGTGGTCAGAGCACTTGCTCTCCTAATACTAAAGTTAATTCAGCGTTGAGCACTGCTACCTCGCCAATGGGTGACCTTACGTGTGCCTTGGCTTCATACAGTCTCCTAATTCACCAGCTGTAAATGGGTACCTGCCCTTTCAGGGTAAGGGAAAGTCGAGCTGTGAGGGAGAGGAGATGAGCGCTGCCCTCAATACGCTGGCCTTTAAAGACACCAACATGCCTAACTCCACAACAACAATAATAATAATAATAAATGGAATTTATATAGCGCTAATATCTTGCAAAAACAAATCAAAGCGCTTGCATTCAACCAATTCTTGCACATGCAGCAACAACAATTTAGATTTTTAACAAAGTCAATACACACACACACACACACACACACACACACACACACACACACACACACACACACACACACAACACACACACACACACACACACACACACACACATAGAGGTTAAACACTTTGGCAGGGTGGTGGATAGTTCGGCTGTTGAGAGCAGGGGCAGAAGATGAAACAGGATAGGAAAGTCTTAGCTTTGAAACAAGTGTGTCTTGAGGCTGGATTTAAATGTGTCATAGGTAGGCTAAAGTAACATAAAGTATTGAAGCCTTTACCTTTTTTAAAGAAAATGTTGAAAAGAAACAACAACAAAGGAACCATTTTAAGGTTAAAAAGTTTAAATTCCTCTGAAGTCAGAGTATGTCTGCCCATAGGGCGAGGTCCTTGAAAATAGTCATACACGCAAACTTCCCATTCAGTGTGCAATTTCAGTCTCAAAATGATTCCCAGGTGGGAAGTGTGAGTCAGAGTGCATATTCTGGGTGACCCCAAGAGTGTTAAACTGGGGAACGCACAACAACAACAATAACAACAACAAAATTGATTCCTTTATTATGAAAAGAATATTCGAGTGCAAAACTATATTTGTGCTACAATGTGTGATCTATCAGGCATACCAGTTATAACTTTGACATTTTGTCACTTTTAGTTCATTTCCAGGTTAAAGAAAAAGAAATGAAATCCCTGATTATAGACTTCAACCGTTTCACAGTCATATTTACTACATAAATTTATCAAAACGGTGAGTTTTGATGTGTTACGATTTAATTTTTTATTTTTAAGATAAAATAAGTTTACTGTACTTTTGGTCAGGGCATAACAAAATTTATCATTTACAAAAAAAAAGAGGAAAAACTAAGACGTTGATCAGAAACAGTCACAAAAAAAAGTGTATCTTCCAAGAAAATAAGACTTGTGCAGAACAATCACAGGACATCACTCTTCTGATCGTGAACATTCCCTCTATGGTGGTGAAAGTCATTTATTTTTTATTAAAATGTTCTTCCTGATGATATAGAAGAGCGTTGTTTTCATCAAATTCTTCTCTTGTTCAGGCCACATTATGAGTTGTTTTTTTACTCGTTGTTGGTTTTGAAATTAATGTGCACATCATGCATATTTCTTTCTAAGTAGCTGTTTTAAACAAACGTGAAAACTTCGAAGGTTCTACTGCTTTTGTAAAAATTATACTTTTAGATAGAAAACACACACACACACACACACACACACACACACACACAACACACACACACCACACACACACACACACACACACCACACACACAACAACACCCACACACACACACACACAACACCACACACACCACACACACACACACACACACACTCACACACTCACACACCACACACACACACACACACACACACACACACACACACACACACACAACACACACACACACCACCACACACACCACACACACCAACCACACACACACACACATTTTGTTTGTTTGGTGTGTGTTTTATTGTTGTTGATGATGTTGCTGTTGGGTTGTTGTCTTCTTATTATTATTTTACCTTAAACCACCCGTTTTCTTTCTTTTATATTTTAATCTCTCTTTTCATGGCCAAAAAAAAAATATGATAAGCAAACAAGACACTTTATTCTTGATGAAAAATGTTGTTATTGTTGTCATCGTCGTCGTTGATGTTGTAGTTACTGTTGCTGTTAGTGTTGTTGTTGTTGTTGCTGTTGTTGTTATTGTTGTTGTTGGGCGTTCCCGAGGTACATGCAGGTAACCACTTACAACTTCTCAATCGCGTTGAAAAGAATTTATCAGACATTCTTTATTTTTACATAAAGACAAACCTCTAGAGAATAAAAACTCACAATGACAGCAGGGTTTTTTTGGGGGTAGTGGTTTTGTTGTTGTTGTTTGTTTGTTTGTTTGTTTGTTTGTTTGTTTGTTTGTTTGTTTTAGTAAGAACCATGCCTTTGGCCTGACCTTAGTCATAGAGTATAGTGCATAATATTGTTATGCTAATAGCTTGTCATGGA
>CM060338.1:31915062-31920721 GCA_030674155.1 Stramonita haemastoma | reverse complement strand
AAAAATGTGTCCCTCACCCTCAAGTCTAAAAGCTGAAATACTGAACAAGTCATGGGTATGGTGGTCCACAGCACGTTTTCCTCCTCCTTTTTCAAAGTCTTCAGGGTTCTGAGTTCCAGTCTTGGAAGCCCGTGAAGTATTTTAGTATGCAGAGATTTTCTTTATTTGGTTGAGACCAAATTTTATACAGGTTTTGTCGCAACAGTAGAAACATCTGATATTTCTGACAGAACATATGATTTTATCAAAGTTCCATCTTAAATCAAGTGCAGAAAATTATATATACATAACAAAGGTATTAAATTTATATGAGTGTTAGGTCAGCAGCAGAAAAATAATTACAAGACCCACAAAAACTCAAGGTTTTGCCTGTGCACTGGATTGTAAGATTTACAAAACAACAACCTAGTAGATTTTTTGGCAGAGGTGGTGTGGCCCTTATGGAACACTCTGCATGTGTTTAAAGCCCTCTCATTTCATTAAAACTGAACCCAAAAATTGACTGAAAATAGTGGTTTTTTAAATGCAAAAACACAACAGACAAACACAATCATTTACTCTTGCTGTGACCCCCCCCCCCCCCCCCCCCCTTAAAATACAAAAAAAAAAAAAAACCCTTACCTATACACATTTGCAAACTGCTGGCTGAAAGTGAACGTACCAATAAAATAAATAAAACACTGGAAAAATAAACTTATGAATGCTAATGCTGAACAAAAATGAATCTGAAAGAATTTTCTTTTTTTCAATCCTAGGACAAAAGAGGTTAACCTGGAGACAGTGACCCTAGTGTAAGTATGCCAGTGGTGGACAGGGGTGCCGAAAACGTCCATCATGAAGTGACCAAGGCATCAGCAGGGGTCAGGTCAGGTCGGCTGTCTAGGGGGTCAGGCGTTTGGGGTCACGGGGGAACAGCGACGTCTTGCGTACGTTGTCCAGGCCTAGATACAGCATGGTCACTCTCTCCAGGCCTGCACACAAGTCACACAACCATCAGGTCCAAACACTTCATACACAATATGGACAGTCAATTCAATCCAACCCAATCCAAACTTCTTGTTTATAGCCATGCCGGCCACAGAGGCGATATCAGGGCTGTCACCTAGTAAAATTTCAAATCTCAGAGTACAAACTGTGCAACTATATACAAATTAAAACAGGGTATAAAAACAACTCTAGTGTCATTCCATGTATCAATGCCCTAACCTACCTTTAATATGGAAGGCAATTATACGGGAAAACAATGAAAGGGGTACAGTATACATCTACTACAACCGTGCTTGATAATGTGAAAGAACAGTGACATACACGAAACAGAATGGTAGCAACTGTAACAACTGATGTATGCATTCACACGTGGGATGACAGTTTTAAGTCTCACAAGGCAAAAACGAAACTAAAATCTTCACAAATGTTGGTTTAAAAAAAACAAACCCATCTCTTTCAACCTCTCTGTCACCACTGGGATTTAAACTCGGAACTCTTGTATCAAGTATGAATCTGCACAGCCACTCATGCCTTAGATTCTTGAAATCAATGTACAACACACAGATCCACCACCACTAAGTCAAAAGTGCTAAATTTAGGATGCCCCTTCCTTTTCCCTAGTCCAAGTGTGGTCAGTTTCTGCTATAAATAGCACCTGCTGGCCCAGCTGGGCTGGGATAGGATGGAATGAATGGCAGCAGAAAGTGGGGGAAACCGACAGCTGTGAAAGTCATACAATATTTATTCAGATCAGACCCCAAATATGTAAATCTTTTCCGCCAGGAATACAAAAAAACATAATAATAATAACAAGCAAAAGTTCACAAGAAAGCAGAAACATACAGAGGAAAGGAGACACAGAACAAGAGCACAAAAACATACAGAAGAAATAGAGACAGAACAAGAGCACAGAAACATACAGAAGAAATGGGACACAACAGAACAAGAGTGCAGAAACATACAGAGAAAAGGAGACACAAAACAAGAGAGCAGAAACATATTATGATACAGAGGAAAGGGGACACAGAGCAGAAATGTACAGAGGAAAGGGGACACAGAGCAGAAACATACAGAAGAAAGGGGACACAGAACAAGAGAGCAGAAACATACAGAGAAAAGGAGACACAGAACAAGAGAGCAGAAACATATTATGATACAGAGGAAAGGGGACACAGAGCAGAAATGTACAGAAGAAAGGGGACACAGAGCAGAAATGTACAGAAGAAAGGGGACACTGAACAGAAATGTACAGAAGGGGACACTGAACAGAAATGTACAGAAGAAAGGGGACACTGAACAGAAATGTACAGAAGAAAGGGGACACTGAACAGAAATGTACAGAAGAAAGGGGACACTGAACAGAAATGTACAGAAGAAAGGGGACACTGAACAGAAATGTACAGAAGAAAGGGGACACTGAACAGAAATGTACAGAGGAAAGGGGACACTGAACAGAAATGTACAGAGGAAAGGGGACACTGAACAGAAATGTACAGAGGAAAGGAGACAGAACAAGAGCAGAAACATACAAAGGAGACACAGAACAGAAACATACAGAGGAAAGGGGACACAGAACAGAAACATACAGAGGAAAGGGGACACAGAACAGAAACATACAGAGGAAAGGGGACACAGAACAGAAACATACAGAGGAAAGGGGACACAGAACAAGAGAACAGAAAGAAAGGTACAGAAGAGAGGGAACACAACAGAACAAGACAGCAGTAACATACAGAGGAAAGGGGGCACAACAGAACAAGACAGCAGAAACATAGTGATACAGAGGAAAGGGGACACAAGAGAACAAGAGCAGTACTGACCAATGCCACCTCCAGCATGAGGGGGAGCCCCGTAACGGAAAGAGTCGATGTAGCCCTTGATCTTCTCCCAGGTCTGTCACACATCACACACACAACATCAGTAATCATCAGTAATACCAGGGGGATCGGGGCAACCTGGTTGGTTAGAGCGTTGGGCATCATGCTCGTGATCTGCTGACTCGGGTTTGAATCCCGTTCAAGGAGAGATTAAACACTTCAATCTTTCAATATGTACTAACCCAGCATGTTACTCATAAGCTCAGAGAATTTCTTTTTTTTACTATGTGTTTTGTATTTTTTATGATTTTTCTTACTAACCATTACAAATGGGCCGTCTGTGGGGAAAAGCAGGGGAGAAACTGGCCGTCCCGAGTGAGTTAAGGTACACTCAGTCATTTAGTTGGGGTCTTTTTTTTTCTTTTTTTTTTTTTTTTATTAATTCAGACTGACGATGTTAGATGCTTGAAGGTTCAGATGGTGCTGATTTTCAGGAGATAATTACTGGAGTTGCTGACAATGAATTAGGTGACATCCCTGGTATGGTCAGTGGGGCTGTAAACAACTTGAAATTATTATTTGAACTTGCAGCTTCAGAAGTTTAACTCTCAATTTCATTCTTTGTTCTTTCTCACTACAAATCTTAACACCAGGTCTGATAATGGAATACAGTTCAGCTTCCATAAAGGAAGATATTAAAATGGGTGCGTGCATGCGTGTGTGTGCCTAACTGTTAGAGAGAGTGCATATATATATATATATATATATATATATATATAATATATATATATATATATATATATATATATAACACATGTTGATATTTGGCATGAATAAGCTTTTTCTCCCATGAGAAAACCAGTTAATGACATAAAAAGTATGAAAATACTGACAAAAAGCTCAGTTTTTCCAAAGCAAATCACCATCATGTTCTGCCATATTGCTGCCAAAGTGATGCTGCTTACATGTGCATAGACTCAACAGCACAAGGGAAGACAAATCTCTGAACAATAGCAGATGATGCTTTCACAAATCTCTAAACAACAGCAGATGACGTTTTCAACCATTACATTTTTTATCTTGACAAAAATCGGATTTTGATAACCAAAATCACATTTCTGTATTTGTTTTTTTTTTTTTCCAGAACAAATACGGAAAAATACAGAGGGTGTGCAGGTTCTGCATATGTATGGACCTGCCAAGTGTGTTATTCCCCTTCATGCATACTGCATGTAAATGATTAAATATGAAGGGTAAAGATTATAAAATTGATGCCTGCTGCTTGTGGGTTATGGAAACATACTGAGTATGTCCAAAAAGCTGTAAGTGTTTTCAAGGATTTGGTCGCTTGAGAATGAAAGAGTGGTGGTTTAGTGGTAGCACGCCTACCTAGAAAGCAAAAAGTTTGGGTTGTTAGTGTGCGGTGGTTCGATCCCTGTTTGAGCCCAAAACTTTTCCCCCATCCATAAGACCAAGAGTGGTGGCCTGGACATTAGTCTTTCAGATGAGATAATAAACTGAGGTCCCGTGTGTTACACATCATTATTTAGTGCACATAAAAGAACCCACGGCAACAAGAGTTGTCCCTGGCAAAATTCTGTACAAAAAAAGCCATTCTGATAGGGAAACAAGTACAGTTGCAGACAGGAAAATAATGATAATTAAAAAAAATGTTGGGTGGCGCTGCTCTTGTGGCGACACGCTCTCTCCCCAATTTCGTGCAGAGAAATCCCCTGTGACTTAACCCTCTTAGTCCCAAACCAGGATTTGCCAAGATTGATTAATTGCCTCCCCCCCCCCCCCCCCCCCCCCCCCCCCCCCCCCCCGAATTCCAAACTGGGATTTACACACAGTAGATTTCCCTCACGCTGTGACCATCACTAATTGCTACCACATGTCAAAGCTCTAACAGGCTAGAAATAGAAACCCTGCTGAGAGCCTGGAAGTAATTATAGCTGCTGGTATGTACTTAGAAGGAGGAAAAGGCGAGTGAGCATTATGTGCTTGACCTGATTTCGTGATGGAATGCGAAATCTAGGGGCAGTTTGTGTTCAGAAAATCCGAATGTAAGAGGGTTAAATGGTATACAATAAAATAAAATAAAGAGAAGAAGAACACGCCACAGTGCAACACTTACCACATCCATGTGCCAGTGCCCGTTCAGCCAGAAACTCTGGGTCGTGGATTCGCTGAGCTCCTGACAGGATCTCCTCTCCCCTCATGAACATGTCGTACGAGTTGGACCATTTCTGTACACATCAATAGAAAGGATAACAACATCATGACAAAGTTATCACGTTCTGCTGCAAACAGGTAGGTGAGTGAGTGTGTGTGTGTTTGGGTGTGGTGTGTGTGTGTGTGTGTGTGTGTGTGTGTGTGTGTGTGTGTGTGTGTGTGTGTGTGTATGTGTGTGTGTGCTTCAAAACGTAAAATGTGCAAAGTGTGTGGGGGGGTGTGTGTGTGTGTGTGTGTGTGTGTGTGTGTGTGTGTGTGTGTGTGTGTGTGTGTGTGTGTGTGTGTGTGCTTCAAAACGTAAAATGTGTAAAGTGTGGTGTGTGTGTGTGTGTGTGTGTGTGTGTGTGTGTGTGTGTGTGTGTGTGTGTGTGTGCGCTTCAAAACGTAAAATGTGTAAAGTGTGTGGTGTGTGTGTGTGTGTGTGTGTGTGTGTGTGTGTGTTGTGTGTGTGTGTGTGTGTGTGTGTGCGCTTCAAAACTGAAAATGTGTAAATTGTGTGTGTGTGTGTGTGTGTGTGTGTGTGTGTGTGTGTGTGTGTGTGTGTGTGTGTGTGTGTGTGTGTGTGCTTCAAAACTGAAAATGTGTAATCCACAAACCACCAACCAGCAGAGATCCTACCT
>CM060338.1:31905062-31912562 GCA_030674155.1 Stramonita haemastoma | reverse complement strand
TTACTGTCGTTTTTAACATTACATTACTGTCGTTATTATCATCTCATTACTATCGTGCCTCCCTCAGCAACCTGACTGCCTCCACATAGTCGATACAGAGACTGCACACACCATCGTTACTGTCTTTATTATCATCACATTACTGTCGTTATTATCGTCACATTACTGTCGTTGTCATTACATTACTGGCGTTATTATCATCACATTACTGTCGTTATTATCATCACATTACTGTCATTATTATCATCACATTACTGTCATTATTATCATCACATTACTGTTGTTATTATCATCTCATTACTATCCTGCCTCCCTCAGCAACCTGACTGCCTCCACATAGTCGATACGCAGACTGCAAAAACACCATCGTTATTATTGTTATTATTGTTATTATCATCACATTACTGTTGTTATTATCATCTCATTACTATCCTGCCTCCCTCATCAACCTGACTGCCTCCACATAGTTGATACGCAGACTGCAAAAACACCATCGTTATTATCATCACAGTGATTGATACCATCCTCATCATAGCAATCATTCACACCATCTCAGCTGTCTTAAAAATAATCACAGCTATCATCCATCATCATGGTCACTGTCATCATCTGACTCCACCCCATCCTCTCTCAACTGTCTGCTAAGTTTTCTGATATAGCATACGTCTTCTTAACCCTCTTATCTTCATCATCATAATCAAAATTATTATTACAGTGTTCATCTTCCTTTTCATGCCATCTCTCTAAAACAGTGTGACTGCCTCTGCTTATAAAATACTATGCCTCATTTTTATCATAGCACAGTCATAATCATTATCAGTGGCATTATCAATTGTCATATATCATCCTTACAAACATCGTTTCCACACCTGCTTTCTTTTTTAACACTCCACTGCCCCTGAATAATCGATATGCAGACTTGTACCCATCGTCATTCCAAAAAGCCATCTTTATCACCATCAAAGTGACTCGTCATCGTCAACATCGGTCATTATCTTCATCATCATCATCCTAATCAATAACTTTCACTATCATCATCAATACAAGCATCTTCCATCTCCACTTTCATCAGTCTGCTTATGTAGTATCTGTCTTTATATCATCACATCACATCACATCACATCACACCACATCACATCACTCTCTCTCTCCCAATCAATCAATCAATCAATCAATCAATCAATCAATCAATCTATCTATCTATCTATCTATCTATCTATCTATCTATCTATCTATCTATCTATCTATCTATCTATCTATCTATCTATCTATCTATCTATCTATCTATCTATCTATCTATCTATCTATATCTGCACTCAACAAAATTTTCAGAAAGGCAGAACAAAGAGAGGAATGGAGGGAACTGTTTGTCATCTACAGGGGTGCCCCCACGGTTGCCAGACTCAGGGATAGATAGATCAATAGATCTATAGATAGACAGATCTGCACACACAATTTCTGCACACAAGTGCATACACCAGAACATACAGAAAAATCACACACCAGCCTGTCCCAAGGCAGAGACAAAGCACTGACTTGTTCTTCACACCCTCACTCACCTGGGCTCCAAAAACTTGAAAGGTTCGGCGGGAAACTGTTTGCTGACCAAAGCGATCTCTTCCGCATACCTGCAACATCACCACACAATGTGAGACCACACACACACAACACACTAAAAATGTGGGGGACGGGATAGCCTAGTGGTCAGAACATTGCGCTCTCAATTTCTGACCACTAACACTCTCTTAACACTCTTTTCCAATGAAACTCTCCCCAAATTCGGAATGCGACTACCATATTGGTGAGTCAAAACGATCTCTTAAGCAAAATCCCACCACTGGTGAGTCTCACAGCTCTCACCAAGAAAAAAAAAAAACAGGAAAAGAGTGAAACTGATTTACATATTTCCAGCCAACGAAAATAACTGGGAGCTTTCTAAAATAAAAAAAAATAAAAAAAAGTAGGGTGCAGGACCGGGATAGTTTCAGTGGTCAGAGCGCTCATTTTTCCCCCAGCCAATGTTAAGCAGCGTCGAGCGTGGTTACCAGTTGGATGGGTGACTATTTGCAAGCCTAGGCTTCAGTACAGTTCCCCGAGCTGTAAATGGTTACCTGCCCTCTTTAGGGTCATGGAAGGTAAAGCAGCAAGGGAAGAAGATGGGCAATGCCCTCAATATGCTGGCCCCTAGAGAAGCTGAGGTCTCTGAAGACTCGCTCCCCCTACGACCACATAGGTTATGGGACACTTTTACCTTTACCTTTCTAAAAAATAAAGCGTGATCACTACAAGAAAACAGAAAACTTACTCCGTCTGCAAGCCCTTGAAGATGTGGACGAACATTTCACCAATGAGGTCGACGACCTCATGGTAATGGAAGTTGAAGGCCATCTCAAGGTCAAGGCCGACAAATTCTGTCAGGTGACGATGCGTGTTGGAGTCCTCTGCCCTGAAGACTGTACACAAAGCCACAGACACAGTGAACAGTGAACGGAACACCTCTGGCAAAACCTACTCTGAGTATTCTATTAATGCAAATTATATATGGTAACAGTTGATTTGTTTTCTGAAATCCTCCATGCCAAGAGGGTCAAAGGCGAATTAAATCTTGAACCTTGACTATCTTCACTAGCTACAAATTCAAATTCCCCCCCACTAAACTTTTTAGCCAGCTTGAATCAGGGGATGGAGGATAGTGGAGGATTCCTCCTCTTCTCTTCCTCCTCTTCTTACTACCTCCTCCTCCTCCACACACATGCATGCACACATGTGCAAACACACACACACACACACACATGCATGCACACATACAACACACACATGCATGCACACATGTAATTATGCATGTGCAAGCACACATATACATACCAAATAAGCTAAGCATGCAGTCACTAGCTCTCTCTCCTCTCTCTCCATCTCTCTCTCTCTCTCTCTCACACACACACACACACACACACACAAAACACACACACACACACACACACACACACACACACACACACACACACACACACACAACAACAACACCAACACCAACACCACCAACACCATACCTGCACCAACAGTGAAGACGCGGTCAAACTCGGAGCAGATGGCCATCTGTTTGTAGAGTTGAGGGGACTGAGCCAGGTAAGCATTGGTCTTGAAATAGGACACCGTGAACACATTGGCTCCCCCCTCAGACGCCGCTGTCAAACAACCCCATCATTCTTTCATCACCACAGCTGTCAGTCTCTCCCCCCACCTTTCTTCATCTATTATCCATTTCACCCTAGCTGGTTCTTATTATAGCAGAAACTGGCTTCACCTGGACTTGGTAAAAGGAAGGGGCCTAATTTTAGCACTGGGCCCAGGACCCTTGACTGAGTTATGTTGGATCTGCTCACTGTGTGACCACAATAAACAGTAAATTATACAAAACAAAACCCAAACAACGAGAAAGGGTTAGTGAAACCACAGAAACAAACTGAAGTAGAGAAGCACATGAGGAAATTTTACAAACGATGAACACAAACCGATTTTAACATTCCTTAATTAATATCTGAATACATGTGCTTACATTCTATCCAAGATGCTAGATCCAATGATACAAATAACTATTTCAGAAGAGAAAAAAAAAGCGTTGTGATTGACAATGTGTGATATATACACTGTGTAAAGTGTAATATATTTTTCATGCAGTTTTTTTTTATAAAAGCTATGGACTAGTCCTGTCACAGAAAATGATTCACCATGGAGCTGAGTTGACGACCAATCCCCTCAGGCTTGTTTGTTAATTTTTCTGATCTTCTGTTCTTCCTTTTTTCCCCATCAATTGGCAGCAGTCAGTTTTAACTTCTTTCTGCTGTCTTCAGGATTTACTGTGACTTTCCAGTGTAAGTTTTGCCAAAATATTACTGATACTGTTTTATAAACCACAGTGCCCCAGAAATACAGACTGAAAGCACACAGAATGTGCACAAATAAACATAAAACAACTTTACATACACAAACAGGAAATTCTAACTGAAAGCTGAAGGGTTGAAATCATAGCTTTCTTGGAACTGCTGAGGTCATAAGATAAGCTCTGAAGGTATCTTATCTAGTTTAAATATTTCTTTCAGACAACAGGAACTTAGCAGAAAGATCTTCGGGTTACAATTCCACAGATTCTAAGATAATGGAACACCATCTACGAAAAAGCTTTTTTGTGGAGAGTTGGGCGAGGGGAAGGAAGAGGTTGGGGTGGGGGGGTGGGGGGTTGTTGTTTTACCGGGGATAATTTTGGGCGTGTGGATTTCCACAAAGCTCTGGCGGTGAGGTAGTCGCGGAAGAGGCGACACACTCCGGCCTCCAGGCGGAAGATGCTCTGAGAGGTGACAGTGCGCAGGTCCAGGATTCGGTTCTCCAGGCGAGTGTCCTGACTGACCGTGGCCAGCTCCTGAAACAGATAGAGAGCATGCATGCACACACAGAGAACACACAGAGCACACACACACAACATACATACATACAACAACACACAAACATAAACACACAAACATAAACACACACACACACGCATACATATACACACATACACACACACATACATACACACCATACACACACACACAAACACAGACACACACACAAACACACGCAAAAACACACACACGCAAACACACACACATGCAACACACACACACACACACAACACACACACACACACACACACACACACACACACACACACACACACACACAGAGCACTGGTGACTTCTGTTTACCATCACTTGGTGCCCTGATAACAGCTCAAATCATCGCCAAGGTGGTCATCATGTTAACTAATAAAGAACCAAGTAAAATGTGTTTGTCTTATCCAAAACAAGCCACATCACTTCAAGGTCATTTCAAGGTGATCATCCCATTACCTAATGAAGAACAGTAGACATATTTATCTTGTCTAAATCGAAGACCAAAATGCATGTTTTTTAAAAAAAATTTCTTCTTCTTTTTTTTACCTTGACATCCATTCTCACTGGGTCGCAATGGCCCACTCTTCTGAATGGCAGAACATGGGCACAAGATAGTCTGCACGCTTTTATGCATAGCGAAAATGGAATAACCTCATCTTAAGGACTCTCAGGAAAGTGGAGTCGGTCCTGATGTTAACTCCCAGGGAAGAACCCCCCCCTCGAATAAGCATCTCGGTGGTGGCTTACACCTGAGCTATGAGGTCAAGAGCTCAACCAAAGCTCTAATCACTAGGCTGCTACCTCCCCCCCCCCCCACACACAACACACACACACACACACACACACACACACACACACACACACAACACACTTCCAGACTGCTTAAAGAATAGTCTCTCACCTCTCCTTCTGTCTCTGGCCTGCTGGCATCCTCGATCTGTAGGGGCAGCCTCTGTGCAGAAGCGCTCACCACAAACACCTGAAAGTCAGACATTTAAAAAAAAAAAATTATACCACTTTATGTCACAGCAGATATTTATGAGTAAAATTCGGGCTGCTCTCCCTGGGAAGAGCATGTCACCACAAGTGCAGCGTCTACCTTTTATGGGTTTTTTTCTCTTTCCTGTCTGCAACTGTATTTGTTTTCCTTGTCAGAGGGCTTTTTTTCTACAGAATTTTGCCAGGGACAAACCTCTTGTTGCCGTGGGTTCTTTTACGTGTGCTAAATAATAGTGTGTAACACACGGGACCTTGGTTTATTGTCTCATCCGAAAGACTAGCACCCAGACCACCACTCATGGTCTAATGGATGGGGTGAAGTTTTGGGCCCAAATGGCAGGACATATATTACACACACGCTCACAGACAGGTTACAGTATGGGTCAGATCTTCAATAACCTAATTTTTGTTGCTTTTTCATCTGTTGCTTGAGATTTTGCTGCAACCTGCTTTGCTGTCATGTTTTTTACCTGTTAAAGTAAGCAGCAGTTATTTATAGTCAAAACTGGTTGGTTTTGGGGTTTGTTTGTTGTTGTTGTTGTTTTTTTTGGGGGGGTTGTTCCTCGGCTACAGCTCCAATGTTCACCAATGGTGAGATATTTGTGTATGTGACCGTCTTTGCCTGCCAGCTAAGTAGCTGCTCTGTTCTGTTATATTTGATTGTATGTTTCTTTCATCATCATCACCATCATCATCCTTTACACCCAGTGGTGTGTTACAGTGTAGGGCAGCAACAAAGTCTTTCCACCCCTGCCTATCCTGAGCCAGCCTGGCCAATAAACTCAAAGAGTGTTGCATGGCTTCCATCTCACATTCCACTGTCCATTTTTCTTTCACACTGTTTTCTATTATATTGTATGGAATTGTATTTGGAGTAACAAAGTTCAGTAAGAAGGGTGTGTTAGAATTTCAAGGTTTTCTGGCATGACTAACAGAAATAAATGTAGGTGTGTGTGTGTGTGTGTGTGTGTGTGTGTGTGTGTGTGTGTGTGTGTGTGTGTGTGTGTGTGTGTGTCGTATGCATGTATGCGTGTATGTATATGAATAGTGTGAGGTGCATGAGTTTGTGTGTAAGTGTATACATGTGCAGGTGTGTGTGTGTGTGTGTTTACTTTTATTTTATTCTTTTACATTGAGGATATTGGAATAAGCACTCATGTGCTTTTTTTCATCCAATCCCCATGTGTATGTAGTTTTGTAAATATTGTCATCTGTTCCTGGCACATGATGGCCTACTCTTACGAAAAGCGGTGTGTGTGTGTGTGTGTGTGTGGTGTGTGTGTGTGTGTGTGTGTGTGTGTGTGTGTGTGTGTGTGTGTGTGTGTGTGTGTGTGTGTGCGCGCGCGCGCACGTGTGGGTGGGTGGGTGTGTATGTGTGCATGTGTGCATCTATGGATATGTTGCTGGCACATACCTGTTCAGCGTGAAGTTCCACATCTTGCTGTGTGCAGGACTCAATCTTCTTTTCCACGGACGCACAATGCCCTGGACATCCACTATCGACTCTTTGGTAATCCTGCATAGACACCACACACACAGACACACACACACAGACACACACACACAGACACACACACAGACACACACACACAGACACACACACAAGCACACACACACACAGACATCTCTTTGCAAATATGTCTTTAAAACCAAAAATAAAGGAGGGCAGAATTTATGCAAAATATATATTACACAGTAACTTTTTTTCCCATTCCTCAGTTAGAGTTCTCAGGCTTACCTATGGTAAGATAGTTCTTTTTACTACCATTACTCTATAACAACCACCACAGCTACCAATAAATATTACATTACTATTACCAATCATTATCATCACAATATTGGTCACCAACAGTCTCATCATTAACCCTTGCAGTGCCATACCTTATCTGGGTTTTCAAACCCCATTTGACAAGCGATTTCTGGTCTTGGAGAGTAAAAATATAATTATATAAGAAGAAAAATTCTACCATTTAAACTACTGCACAACAATATACATAACCCAAACTTTTCTGAAAGGAAAAATGAACATTTATGATAATTTCAAGCGTATTTAGTACACTGGTTGACA
>CM060338.1:31897562-31900062 GCA_030674155.1 Stramonita haemastoma | reverse complement strand
AAACACACACACACAGTGACACGTCGGTGACACACACAGACACACACACACAAACAATGAAACATACACACACACACACACACACAAGGATATACTCAGGAAATAGTAGCTATGATTCTTGGCAAGATTTCTTGCCTCCTCTCCCCATCTTAATTAAACACAGTAATAACTTAATGAAATCCTTCCTTTCAAAATAATGCTCCAATCATTTGTGCTTTGAATACATTTTTTTTCTTCTTTAATTTAAAAAAAATCATAAACTGATTGGAGAGCGCATTTAAAATAAATAAATAAATAAATAAATGAATATGTGAACATTACTCAGTTTACTTTCCTGTATCTTCAGATTATAATTTATATTATACACAAAGACAGGCAGGCTTGTTGTTATAAACTATATAAAAAAAAAAAAGACACAATGGCACACAGAAGATGAAAGTCAGTAGATATCAGAGCACACAAATTCTGATTAAATATCTTCCCTAAAAATAATAACCAAAAGAATCATAATAATGAACCGTTACAACAATTTTTCAAAACAGCAGATCTAACTTCTGATTAATGATCTTTCCTATAATAACCAACAAGAATCACAATGAACGATATTGAACAATTTTACAAAATGGCAAAATTAAATGTAAAGCAGAGAAGAAAAACGTTAACATAAATATTTTAACCAAACTGACATAATTAAACCGGTATACAAACCTAAAAATTTTCAAAACTAAAAGCAGCACAGCCTAGCTCATACCTCTCTTGCTCAGTTGTGCGCTAAGAAAATCACCCTTCTGAAACAGGACTGACTGACCGACTATTCAGAAGCACTGAAGGAAAACCTTTTAATTGTACTTTAATGATGAAATCAAGCGACATAGCTCTACACACGCACAACATGATGAAACATGCTGTTATCTGGTTTACTGCACATTTGCATTACAGGTTGCATGCTGGGTTTGCAAATGATTACTTGGCCATTCACTTCCTTGTTCTCAATAACAGGAACCATGATGCTTCGGTTGGTCATCAGTTGTGTGGTCACTTGAGTGTGAGTGTGAGTGTCTGAGTATGTCAGTATGTGTGTGTGTGTGTGTGTGAGACTGTGTGTGTGTGTGTGTAAGACTTGTGTGTGTGGTGTGTGTGTGAGTGTGTGTGTGTGTGTGGTGTGTGTGTGTGTGTGTGTGTGTGTGTGTGTGTGTGTGTGTGATGTGTGTGTGTGTGTGTGTGTGTGTGTGTGTGGATGTGTGTGTGTGTGTGTGGTGTGTGTGGGGGTGAGTGTGTGTGTGTGTGTGTGTGTGTGTGTGGTGTGTGTGTGTGTGTGTGTGTTGTGTGTGTGTGTGTGTTGTGGTAGTGGTGTGTGTTGGTTGTTGTGTGATGTGTGTGTGTGTGTTTTGTGTGTGTGTGTGTGTGTGTGTATGTGATGGTGCATGTGTGCATGCGTACATGCACAAACATGCACACATAATTATGTGCATGTTTGCCAGTATACTGAATGTACTTGAGCTTCTGAGTTTATAGCTCACACGATCATTATCATATAAATCACATGTGACTAACACTACATTCCCACCACAATCTTTTCAGTTTCCTTTTTTGAGCTGTGCAGTGATCTGCATTTATTCATTCAAGCAATGGTGTGGGCTTAGAAACAATAAAACAACAGCTACCACGGTGGGCAAAAACAGTTGCGTATGCAAAATCTCACCAATGATAAACCTCAGAGCTCCAGCCGTGGAACAAAAAAGCAAAAATAATATATAATGATTTTTTTCTTTATCTTTTCACAATCATTTCACATGAAACAGAAAAACAATCTGCCTTTGTAAGTCTAACTTTGTCAGCTTCCATACATGTTCAAACATGACTATGAAAGGGTTTGCTTTTTTTATGCCTTTTTTTATGGCTGAAAACAATTCATTAAAAAAAAAAAATTAACACTGATTTTTTTAATTTTCTTCTTCGTCATTGAATGCACAGACAGCAACTACTGTTGTCTTGTCATAAGAGCAAAAGTGCATTTCGCTGCTTTTAAGTGCTGGACAAGTCAGGTCCAGCACATCTGACTTTGGCATGGGAGAGAATTGTTATTATTTAAGTCTTTCTGGAAAAAAAGGCAGGAGAATGGACCAAGAAGGCAGAAAATAGACAAGGAATTGACTGGGGAAAAAGGAACAAGGCAGAAACAAAGAGAGGGATAGAAAAGACAGTATTTCCAGCACAGAATTTCCAGAAGGTGGGCATGCTACTGATACTGACAGACCCCCAGCATGCCTATAGTCATAGAGGATTTTTTTTATCTTTAAATCACTGACACTAAACAACCCACATTTAAAACTTGTCCATGTAAATTAACCCCAACACAGATCAAATGTGCTGATTAATGCAGAAGAAGAAAAAGTGGATGTGCCACTGATATGTTATCAATACAATTTTTATGCATACTTTGGAGGGAGGGAGATGGGGGGGGGGGGGGGGGGGGCTCCTCGGTTAAAGCTCCAAAGTT
>CM060338.1:31877562-31892562 GCA_030674155.1 Stramonita haemastoma | reverse complement strand
AGGAACAAGTTTTAACATGTATGCATTGCAAGATGTTCTGCAAATGTTCTCTGTGTGTGTGAATCAAAGTCAAAGTCAATTTTTTATTTACAGATGGTCACTGAGTAAGCAAAACACTTGCTTTTGTGAGTATGTGTGTGTGTGCATGCGTGAGTGCATGCGAGTGTGTGCGTGTGTGCAAGTGTGTACATGCATGTGTACATTATATGCATATGTGTGCAGTGTGTGTGAGGGCGTGTGTGTGGTGTGTGAATGTGTGTTGTGTGTGTGTGTGTGTGTGTGTGGTGTGTGGTGTGTGTGTGTGTGTGTAATACTGGTATAGTGGTGTGGTGTGTATGTGTGTGCATTGTGGTGTTGGGGGGGGGGGGGGGGGGAACCCACACAAAACCCATTTGATATAATTTCAATCTTTTCCATTTGAGGCTAGGTGAGAGAACATAAGCACAACTAGTACTAGCACTACTACTGTACTAGTGCTGCTAAACCTAGGCAATATGCTTCATATTCGCATTTTTTGTTTAAACTGTATCATGTTAAATTTCCTGTCTGTACATCATTTGGAGTGTACAGGTCTGTATACAAAGCCTACAATGTGAATAGGGATCTGTTCGACGTCATCGCCTGGTGTCTAGATATAATGACTGGACACACATGAAGAACCCTAGCCTAGGGCCTACAGGTTACTTCTTCCAAGAAACATTTTTTTCTGTTCTTAGCCATTCATTTTCTACTTATGGAAAAATAATTTCAGACAATTTTTTAAGTTTTGTCCGATCATTTTCAGGTGATTTCATCATGCACATTTTCGGACGTCTAAAATAATGATCGTAGCAGCCGCTATGAGAGTATTCAATCGTCAACCAGCTGATCATAATACCAATCGAATCTAGGCTACCAGGTTTGGCTCCGCCTGGTTTCCGCTTGCATTTAGAAAGTAAACTTTGACTTAGGGCCTAGGGCCTAGTGATCAATCTGCACGACTAGCTTATTGAAAGTGGAAGTGAGAATGAAGTTTGCGTGTTTGGACGAAATGAAGCAGACGATCTGTTTCAGTTTATCACCGGAAATAGATATATGATAGAAGACTAAAAACGGTAAATTTCCATAATAAAGTTGATTCTCTTACCCAACGGCTTCCCCCTGTCCGTCCATCTCCTATAACGTTTGCTTAGGATTTCGTAGTTATGATGTATAGAAAAAAAGACGAGTGCTTGATAGCCAGTGGCACGCGGCTCGCACTTCCTAACGCACACACGTGCAACGTTCCCACAATTCCCTTTGCAACATGGAAGCTGTGGAGAGGGGACAACTGCGCCTGGGTACAATTCTATCCTTTTGACGGCGTGTTTACAAACAGAATCAACGTGATCGACAATCCGGCAAGTCAACGATGTCGAAACGGAAGCAGACAAAACTACTACATGTACACAGTAAGTAATTTTAAGCCGGTTTTTGAGTTTTTTGTATGACTGTACTGACGTGTAGGGCGTAAACTATTTTCGCATGCATGCACATCATTACGCGTGCGCTCGTGACGTGTTGGAAACCTGTGTGCGTTGAGAGACGCATTCCATGAATACATTCTATTCAGCCGTGTGAAGTCAGTGAAGAAGTGTAGCCTGTATATATTTGAACGTTTTGGGGGTTATGTTGAATTTTCCTCTAAAGAATGTCTCAAGTCGAAAGTTAAAAGCACGAGCACGTCACTTGCGCGCTGGGCCTGCGCCAAGTTTTGAAAGGGGAAGGGAGAAGGGGGCGTGGTGAGAGTGGTGGGGCCCAGTAGGCCTAGTGAGCGCGACAAGGAGCGAGTGTTCAGCCAGTTTGGGCAGATAGCTTTTGAGCGACTAGGTGCGTGCATAAGAGTGAACGTGCGGAGCAGGTCAGGGCCGAAGATAACACACATACAGCATACACATTCTTTTAGGTGACATGCGACATGGGACGAGTACTTGTGTTCTTTTGTCCAGCGATTCTGTTGGACAGTAGGCCAACTGTTAATGACCCCCCCCCCCCCCCCCCTCTCTGTTTATTTTTTTAGATTCGATCACCAACAGTTACAACTGTCAGTGGTATCAGTGCCCGCTTACCTGCTGCTTTTTTTTTTTTTTTTACACCCATCCAGTCATGGGGGGGGGGGGGGGGGGACGGAACCCCCTTTATTTTTTATTTGTTTAATGTTAATTTTTGCACACACACACACAAAAAAAGAAAAAAACACTGGAGAAGTGTGTATGCTTTTTTTTGTTACCCTTGAAGTTGAAAACAAAGAGGGAAAGACTATCATTGTATCAATCAGTCAATCCCTCTTTCTCGATATGATAAGGTGTGAACTATACACATGTAAGAAGCACATGAGGCATGAGTGCTTTTTCATCTTTGAAATGAGGAAATTTGTCTTGCCTTTCTGAGTCTGTCTGTCTGTCTGTCTGTCTCTCTCTCCTCTCTCTCTGTCTCTCTCTCTGTCTCTCTCTCTCTCTCTCTCTCTCTCTCTCTCTCTCTCTCCTCTCTCTCTCTCTCTCTCTCTCTCTCCTCTTCTCTCTCTCTCTCATGACTATAGTAAAATATATTTCAAGAAACAAGCAGGAAACAGTGAGTAAAGAAAATGACTCTGTTGCCAGTGTTGGTACCTGTTTTGTCCTGTTTCAAATTACTAATTTGCATTCCATAATGAAATAAGATGGCTGATTAAGTGATTGACTGCCACATTTATGATTTAATGATTTATGTTGAATTGAAGTGAACAGTATGACTCTCTCTCTCTCTCTCTCTCTCTCTCTCTCTCTCTCTCTCTCTCTCTCTCTCTCTCTCTCTCTCTCCTCTCCTCTCTCTCTCTCTCTCTCTCTCTCTCCCCATACCCCTCTCTCTCTCTCTCTCCTCCCTCCTCCTCTCTCCTCTCTCTCTCTCCTCCCCATACCTCTCTCTCTCTCTCTCTCCTGCCTCTTCCCCCAGTGCACATGTTTTGACAAATTTCATTTTCATATTTAAATTAGAATGCACATCACTGTCATACTCATAGTGTCAATATGTAGGAGAAGAGTAGGGGGTGCACTGTTTTGCTGAAAAAGACAAGAAGACTTCAGTTTTTTTTATTGTGCTTTTTGTGAGAAAAGAAACTTAAGGCTGAAAAACATTTCAGTGGCTGCACCACACTACTCAATAATGAATAAACAATTAACTCATAGTACACTAAAACTAAAACAGTAAAAGTGAACTGGTCTATGCCAAGAGTGATCGCTTTAAATTTGTAATAAACTTGTGGCTCCACACATTCTAATAGCTCAGCTCTTGTCTCAAGGTGTCTGTCATTAGGTATTACATACCAGTTCTCAGATTAGAATTTATCATCAAGTAGGCATCTGTCAGTCTTGGAAGACTACAGAGAACTTAACTCTAGGCTCTAGAGCGCAAAGCATGGGTAATGTATTGGGGGCAAGCTGTTAGCCATGCAGCAGACACCCCCCCTCCCCCTCTCTTCACATCGCTGCAGTGGTCCATTGGAAAGGCATGCCATATGAATGGTTCCAGTGCTATTGCAGGACCATCAGAACGTTGCCATATGATATATAATATAGGCCTACAGCCCTGAACTGTCCTGGGTACTCCAGATCCCCGATTTTTCCTCAGGGAAGGTCACATGGTGTCTAAACACGACCTGTGTCACAGTGTGTGCATGCTGGATTTCTATTTTGATGTCATCCGCTCCCACTGGCACACAGTGGCCTCCTCTTCCGAAAGGCAGAACAGGTTTTTAATGTGTGCACAAGATGCTTTGCATGCATTCGCACATGGGGCCTTGGTTTATATTCTCATGCAAATGACTTTGACATTCAGTTAAATTTTTTTGTCAAACTGGAAAGAAAGGGCGAGGCTGGGAATCAAACCCAGAACCTCACAGTTTACTTGTTGGCAGGGGAAGATCTTAACCATCCTGTGACCTTCTTTCTCCTGTCATCTAACAGTCTCACGCACGCACACACACACACACACACACACACAACACACACACACACACACACACACACACACACACACACACACACACACACTGTTAAAACCCGTTCTGCTTTTTGGAAGAGAAGGCCATTGTTTACTTGTGGAAACAAATGAAAAAATTGACAAAACTGCATATGTATATGGGGACTGGATGTAAAAAAAGCATGTGTGCTTATTCTATTATCCTCAAAATCCACACACACAGTGTTAACATCAGTCATCAGTGCCCACTCCACCCCCCACCCCCCCAAGTCCTTTGGCTGAGACAATAAACTGAGGTCCCGTGTGTGAATGCATGCAGAACATCATGCACACATGTTAAAACCCACTCAACTTTTCAGAAGAGTAGACCATTGTGTGCCAGCGGGAACTGAAGACAAAATTAAAAAATTTACAAAACTACCTACACACAGGGACTGGATGTAAAAAAGCACATGAGTGCTTATTCCATTATCCTCCTGAATTTGAGGTTTGAGCTGGACATATATATATACATTGCCATGGTCAGGAGTATGTCTAGCTACATATAGTTTTAATAACTTTTATATAAAAGTACATTTTACTGTATACATGTATTTATAATATTTTTTTTTATTTAAGAAATGCATGCATGTAAAACAACACCACACAACACACACACACACACACACACACACACACACACAACACACACACACACACACACACACACACACACACAGTGACTCACTCACTCGTCTAGAGAAATCAAAATTTTCATCTTTTTTTTTTTCTTTTAGAAAGGAAAAAATAATAAATGGTGAAAGTAAGTGTAATGTAAATCGACTAACCCCTTGTTTAGGAAAAAAACACACAAAAAACAGAGAAAGTAAATGTGCAGACCTACTCACCCCTTGCCTTCATGCAATGTATACACTTTAAGCAAAATGAAAAACTGTTTTTTATTTTATTTTTATTTTTTTATTTTATACACACAGCAGATTTTTCTGCGTGAAACTCAGATTGCTCTCCCGGGGGAGGGGGAGAGCGCCTCGCCACAAGTGCAGGGCCTACCCTTTTTTTTTTTCCCCTCAGGGATGGTGTCTAAACACAACACCTGTGTGCAGGCTTGTTTTAAAAAAAATAATTTTGTCATCCCTCCTCCTCCTGTTTTGTTGATTAGATGTGTGCACGTGCCACACACAACACACACACACACACACACACACACACACACACACACACACACACCCACACACACGCACACACTGTATGTATATATATATAACACACACACACACACACACACACACACACACACACACACACACACACACACACACACACACACACACACACACAGGTGTATCTGTTTCATCTTTAGGAAGATTAGGGTATTTGTGTTGGTAGGAATAGATGATAAAATTTTCAAAACTGCATGCTTTTGGGAACTGGATGTTTAAAAATTAAGTATCTGAGTGCTTTAAAAAAATAAAAAAAATAAAAAAAAGTAAAATTTAAAAGACAGCATCTGAGTGTTAATTCAATTATCCTTGAAATAAAAGAATAAAATAAAGAATACACACTTTCTTTCCTTTACCATCTCTTTACCTCTACACCCCCGCCCCCTCCTCCAATTATATAAAAGTCATTTAGAGATAAGATTTTGAAGTGACATTTTTTTAAAATCTGAAAATAGATGCTCTCCAGTACAGAAATTATGTACTTCTCGCACTTGGCAAAAACTGGCAAGATTTACCCTTCTTTGATGAGATCAGTGCATAATTCTTGCTTATTTCCTGTATCCCTCTATAGTATACACATGAGAACCGCACACAGTCACTTTGTTGTATTTGATTATGTGACCATTTTCTTACCATTGTTCTGTACTATTCCATATATTTTTTTTATTTGAGGATGATTTCTAAACACAGTAGCCTACTGCTGTCCATTTGGGTTTTTTTAATGTTGCCATCCATTCTTCTTTAAAAGGTGGAATTAGATTTAATGTACATCAGTCATGGAATACCATGTTACAGAGCTTAGTCTGATAATGATAGACTATGAATGACACTCTAAGAGGCTTGACTTCCACAGTCTTCATGTCCTGCAGCCCTGGGGGCTTGTTTGCCTTTGGAGAACATCTAAGTGCTGGCTGTCCTCATGGCCGAGAGAGGTGGTGATGTGCTGTGGGCAAGGCACCTCCACTAAACTCTAAAGTCAAATTTCTGTCCAATTTCCAAAACAGCAGGTCTACCTTCTCTGCTGTTTAGGAGGCCATCATCATTCACAGGGACAAATATCATTCAGGATTGTGCTTTTGTTGTACTCAGGACCTCTGTATTTTTAGCACTATCTGAGGGGCTGAAGGGGAATGGTAGGCTACCAGTCTAAATTTCGTTTGCTCCAAAGTGGAAGGAAGCCTCTTCCATCTGGATCCATGGACGTGGACGTGAGCTGGTTTTTTAACTGGTAACCTATGGTCCTATGGATCAAGCATCAAATGGACGGACTACCCACATATTAGGCAGCATTGCCCCAAATCATTGCTGAGGCCAGTGAAGAAAGTCGCAATTGCCAACATGAGATTCTCACCGCAGTTTGGAAGGAGAAGGGAGGAAAGGGGACAGCAGAGTGAAGGACGTTTTGAACGGCAGCTTCATCTTAGGCTCAAGAAGAGCACCATCATTATGAATTTAAAAACCACACACACGCACGAGATGCAAAGATACACCACACTCACACACCAGCCAACAATCGAGCAATCCTCAAGAAAGGGGGGGGGGGGGAGAGAGAGAGAGAGAGAGAGAGAGAGAGTATTCATTTTAGCCAAATAAAGCATTATTCTTTCTTGCTCCTCGTATAGTTTAGCTGCCGTGAATCGGTTTTTGTCTGTCTCTCCAAATGCTACGAGACATTCATTTTGAAGCACCTCGTCAGCGCTCGATTTGCATGCGCGTGTTGTACTTGCGTTCATGGCTGGTAGTGTGTGCGGCCGGTTGGCCTACATACAGTGTGCGCTCGCCATACCTAAACGCCTACAGGAGTGTGTGTGTGTGTGTGTGTTTATACAGCAAGTACAGAGGGAGAACGTACACGCACGCACACACATAGGCTTCGTGAGAGAGCCAGCATATCTATTGTATGTACTCTTGTCACCGTACCTAGGTTATCAGTGCGCGAACATTGCACGGCTTTTTCCCGAGGCTGCGGCGATCCCTTGCTGTGAAGTTTGCATAAATGGGGGGTGGAAAGGGGTGGGAGGGGGTTGTATGAAGAAGGGCTCAGCCACCGAGCATTCTGGTGGTGAGGGAGAGGGGGGGGGGTTGTAGAGTGTGTGTGTGTGTGTGTGTGTGTGTGTTAGGCCGAGAGAGAGAGAGAGGGCGAGATAGAGAGAGAGAGAGAGGGGGGGGGGGGAGGGGGAATGAGGGGGTCGGCAGGCATGCGGTAAGCGAGGGAAGGGGGGCTTACGTCAAGGGTTGGAGCGGGGTGTTTTGGGGGAGGGGAGGTGGAACAGGCCAGCGGAGTGCGCACACACGCACGCACACTAACCTGACGCGCGCACGCGTACACACTCGCACGCACGTAGGCTAGCCTACTCTACTACACACCCTCACACCACTGTGGGAAGAAGAAGAGAGAGGGGCGGGCGGTGTAGCTGTGTGGGTGACATTGGCGACATTCACGTGCGTGTGTAGTGAGAGAGAGAGAGAGAGAGAGAGAGAGCCTAGTCCACTGGACATATTTCGGACACTGGGTTTGACCATTGCATTCCTTGGGCTCAGTCCGACGTGCAAGAGAGCACATGCAGCAAGCGTGTAGAAGCGCAGCATTTCCGGAGGGCCACAGCCACCGCCTTCATCTTCAGTACTCTGTGCCCTCCAAACACCTGCTGCTGCTGCATGCAACAGGGCCAGTTGTCGGGGCCCCCGGACTCTCTACTTGGGAGAAGACCCTTGCAGGTAGTGGTACTAACGTTATAGACCGATAGGGGCTGGCCCACCTGGATGTAGATTGTATTATTGTTATTGTTATCGTAATTATTATTAATAGGCCTAATCTTTTTTATTATTGTGATCATCATTATTATTACCATCAACATTGTTATTAACAGGCCAAATTATCCAATATATTTTATATATATTATTATCATAATATCATCATATCATTATTATTATTATCATATTAGCCCAAATTAACTTTTGTAATACTTTATCATCATCATCATCATTGATTAGGTCTAGTTATCTTATTTGCATGTACATGTATACCTGTACACTTTAGTGTCTGAAAGAATGTCGGGATCATGAGTGATATTTTCAAGAAATTGAGTGGAAAGAAATAATTATATTTTTCTTGACTTTGTTTTTTTTTTTAATCAATCCTTTTTAGAGTTTTATGATGCAATTTTTTTCTCAGAAAATGTGTTTCTTTTTCTCGGCACTTAAGCTGTTAGAGATTTGTTTGTGTGGTTTTGTTTGTTTTGTTTTTGTGTAAGGAGGGGTTTTTTGGTGTAGGGAGTTTTTTAATTATGTGAATATTTTCCAGCCATTGTATTTGTAGGGTATGGACCCCTTGATAGTTGATCGCTTTCTAGTTGCAATGATAGAAAAAAGGAGATCGTTTTTATTTTTATCAAAGAATGTGGATTCTCAAGCCAATTAAAGAGGAGAAAGTGATTCAAAAGCAAAAATTGCCTCTTCTCTGTGAATGATCACCATTGGCATTAATAGAATGTATAATATACAAATTTATGTAAATTAGTCATATTTTACAAATTTAGCCACCTTCATGAATATATTTCATATTTATATTTATATGCAACATTGTTCAGTAATATGCAGATGTTGTGTGTTTCTTTCTGTGTGTCTCTCTCTCTCTCTCTCTCTCTCTCTCTCTCTCTCTCTCTCTCTCTCTCTCTCTCTCTCTCTCTCTCTCTCTCTCTCTCTCTCTCTCTCTCTCTCTCTCTCTCTCGTTCTCTCTCTCTTCTGTCTTCTGTCGTGTCTGTGTGTTGTTCTCTTCTCTGTCTCTGTCTGTCTCTGTCTGCTGTCTTCTTCTGTCTCTCTCTCTCTCTCTCTCTCTCTCTCCTCTCTCTCTCTCTCTCTCTCTCTCTCTCTTCTCTCTCTCTCTCTCTGTCTCTCTGTTCTCTCTCTGTCCTGTGTGTGTTGTTTGTCAGTTTTCTCCTCCCTCTACTCTCTTCTATATCTAATCTTTCTCGGTCTCTCTCTCTCTCTGTTTCTCTTCTGTCTCTTGTCTTGTTCTTTCTCGTTCTAGTCTTCTTCATCTTATCTCTCTCTAATCTCTCCTCCCCCACTCTGTCTCCTACTCCTTTCTCTTCTTCTCTCCTGTGTGTGTTCACAGCTCATTTGCTGAAAATGCTGGAAACATTGATAGTGTGTCATCCCCTTTGGAAAGAAAGAAAGCTTTACAAATTTTCTCTTTTTGTTTGGGTAAAGAGAGGGTTTTAAAAAAAAATTCTTTTATATCAAGGTTAATGGAATAAGCACTAATGTGCTTTTTTACACCATTCCCCATGTGTATGCAGTTTTGTAAATCTTGTCATCTGTTCCCACCAGCACACAATGGCCTACCTACTCTTACAAAAAGTGGAACAGGATTTAACATATGCGCAAGATGTTCTGCATGCATTCGCACTCAGGGCCTTGGTTTATAATTATAGTCTCATCTGAAGGACTTTTGGGAAGAGTGGAGTCAGCACTGTTATTGTTAACTCCAGGGGAAAAATCCCCTCAAACAGGAATAGAACCTCAGGTCGTCAAATAGGAGCACAATGTTCAGACCACTAGGCTATCCTGTCTCTTGTTTTTGTCTCTGTGCATTCCCTCCAGAGTTCAAATATCAAAATTGGATATTTGGACAAGTTTACCAGTGGTATTCTCCAATGAGGAGTGGGGGTTGGGCTCTGGATAAGATGCATCTGAAAGACTGGTAGTGGTAGATAATTAATTACCTAAGAAACATGCAGATAAAAACTTGGGTAGATTTTTTTTTTTAAGTTAATGCTTTGCTAAATACATCATTTACATAACATGTAAAATGTTTTTTATTTTTTTGAGTTATTTGTTGGTTTTGTTTGGGGTTTTTTGGGGGTTGGGAACTTGGTTGTTTTAGTCTCTTTTGTTGTTAGGGGGTGTTTTTGCTTATTAACTGTTTAAAATCTTTTGTTCATGAGAGAAAAAAATAATAGTAGGGCACAGAATAGCTTAGTGATTTTGGATGCATTAGACTCTTGATCTATGACTGGAAACTGAGTGCAGGTTTGAATCTCTTCTGAGGTGCATGTCCTTTCAAGAGGGGATTGTTTTCCAAGGTTTAACATCGTTATAGATTCTTCTCTCCCCAGAGTCCTTCCAATGAGGATATGAACCGGGTTCCTGTTTGTGAATACATGCAGAACATCCTGCGCACATGTTAAAATCCCATCTGCCTTTGTAAGAAAGTAGACCAGTACTTATAGGCAGTGGGATGGATGACACGAACATCCAGCATGCATCCTGCTACCTGGAGGGGGATGGGCTTTGTAGAACTTTTGTTAGTGTGTGTTTGTTGGACCTTAGTTGAGGTTGGATGCCATGTATCATTTAGTGCTGTTTAAAGTTAAAGATGACATCAGGATTGCAAGGGAACTGAACGTACTGGAGTGATACACTGCCTAATATGATTTTTGTTGGTCTGTCCAAGATGTGTTTCTGCCACCTTCATGGATTTTAGAGATTGATGATGTGCCCCAAGGCTTGGTTTATAGCCTTCTTTATTCATGCTGTGTACCCAGCATGTCTCTGTATAACTCCTGTTCACACTTCCATAAATCATCATGGTCACGAAAACTGTAGCTTGGATAATTTATGGAATCCTTCATATTGATCATCATGATTTGTGGAATTCATCAGAGGCTATTCAGTATTCCACTACTATCAAACAGTAAGAAAACCTGGTTGATGAACAACTCATTCTTTCAACCCGACACTTCCCTTACCCCCCCCCCCCCCCTAAAAAAAAGTTACAGTATAGTCCATAGACATCAGTCAGACTGTCAGATTTGTTGTATGTGGGTGGCACGAAACTGGGCCAGCCCAGTGTTAGTTATTCATGCGCTCTGCCAAAGACAGATAGCAATATTGTTCATTTTGGTGTTGAGAGAATGGAATTGAAGTTTACTCCCCAGCAGGCACTTGATATTGCCACAATAACACAGTTACGATCTTTCAAACAGTTGTAGTTTCTTTGAAAGACATTCCTTTTTTTTTGTTTTGTTTTGTTTATTGCTGTAATGTGAAGCGCTTTGTGCTACCCCTACAAAGGGAAAGGAGGAGCTCAAGAAATGTCCGTAATCATTATCATTTTGTATGTCTGCTAATTGAGGATTGTGGTTGGGTTTTTTGGTTTGTTTTTGCAGTAATTATTCAATCCATAGGCCTAACAGAACCCATATGATACAGAACACCATCAATGTTGATGTTGAAAGAAGTTTTAAATCATCAGGAACATCAACGTTGATGTTGTACGAAGTTTTCATACATCAGGAACATCAACGTTGATGTTGAACGAAGTTTTCAAACATCAGGAACATCAACGTTGATGTTGAACGAAGTTTTCAAACATCAGGAACATCAACGTTGATGTTGAACGAAGTTTTCAAACATCAGGAACATCAACGTTGATGTTGAACGAAGTTTTCAACATCAGGAACATCAACGTTGATGTTGAACGAAGTTTTCAAACATCAGGAACATCAACGCTTGATGGTTGAACGAAGTTTTTTCATACATCAGAAACATCAACGTTGATGTTGTACGAAAGTTTTCATACATCAGGAACATCAACGTTGATGTACGAAGTTTTCAAACATCAGGAACATCATCGTTGATGATGTACGAAGTTTTCATACATCAGGAACATCAACGTTGATGTTGAACGAAGTTTTCAAACATCAGGAACATCAATGTTGATGTTGAACGAAGTTTTCAAACATCAGGAACATCAACGTTGATGTTGAACGAAGTTTTCATACATCAGGAACATCAACGTTGATGTTGAACGAAGTTTTCATACATCAGGAACATCAACGTTGATGTTGAACGAAGTTTTCAAACATCAGGAACATCAACGTTGATGTTGAACGAAGTTTTCAAACATCAGGAACATCGACGTTGATGTTGAACGAAGTTTTCAAACATCAGGAACATCAACGTTGATGTTGAACGAAGTTTTCAAACATCAGGAACATCAACGTTGATGTTGAACGAAGTTTTCATACATCAGGAACATCAACGTTGATGTTGAACGAAGTTTTCATACATCAGGAACATCAACGTTGATGTTGAACGAAGTTTTCAAACATCAGGAACGTCTTAGCAAAGTCAAAAACAGCAGGCGAAGGGTTTAGCTTACCGTCTTTGATGTAGGCCAAAAAGACAGAACTGGCTCCAGTGGTGGTCACTCACCCAAGGTTCTTTATTTTCATAAAGCAAACCATGCCCCCTCCCCCTCCTCCTTTCCCCCAACCCTCTTCTGATCAGCGTGATAAGTATAACTTCCACGTAATATTATGTATGTCTCAACTGTATACCATTTGGGTTATAGAACTTATGCTGTTTTTTTTATTTTATATATTATTTTACATACGCAGTACGTGACTTTTTTTTTTTTTTAACAGAATGCGGATCTTGTTGGTTTGGTGTGGTGCAGGGCTCCACTAGAAAGCAGACATGGTGTGTGTGTGTGTGTGTGTGTGTGTGTGTGGAGAGAGAGAGAGAGAGAGAGAGAGAGAGAGAATAGAAGGGGGAGGGGGGGGGGGGTGTTGGTGGGCGGCATAGGCCTAGCGAGGGCAGCTAGAGCTACGTTTCTCTCTAACCAAGAGTAGTGCACGTTCCGCATGCATGCTCATGGCCTCTGCTTGTGCGTGTGTACACACGTGTGGCATGCCTCGGCATGTAGGCCTAGCTCTGCTTATAGACTGCGGCAAAGGGGGGGGAGGAGGAGGAGGGTGGAGACGCGCGAGGAAGAGGGTGGTAGTGGGTGGTGGTGGTGGTGGTGTCAGCCTGCGCGCTCGCTGTCCCATGAAGCGCGCAGATCGTGCGGATGCATTATAAATCCTCACTACTCCTATATGTTGGAGGACTGAAGAGGGTGTTTTTTTTTTTCGTTCCATGTTTATTTTGCGTGCTCTCTCTCTCTCTCTCTCTCTCTCTCTCTCTCTCTCTCTCTCTCTCTCTCTCTCTCTCTCTCTCTCTCTCTCTCTCTCTCTCTCTCTCTCTCTCTCTCTCTCGTGATTATGACGCCCGCCCCCCCCCCCCTTTTTTTTTTCTTTTTAAATGTATGGTGCTCTCTTGAAAAGTTGGAGCACTGCTTTTTGCGAACATCAGGGGAAAAAAAAAAAAAAATATTTGGCAACATAGTTAAAAATAGCATGGTAGGTGTGTCCGGAATGTGTGTGTGTGTGTGTGTGTGTGTGTGTGTGTGTGTGTTGTGTGTGTGTGTGGTTATTACACATGTTGGAACAGTATTAATGTAAAAGTCCACATAAGGGGGGTGTGGTGTGGGGGGGGGGGTCTGGTGGGTTTATGTATAAATCAATAAAGTTACAATGAGTAGGGGGGGGGGGGGTGTTTCATTTCCCTCCCACCCCATCCAAGTTAGCTGCAATGATGGTCTGAGTGGTAGTCCTTCTGTTTGTTGCCTTTAGGTAGGGTTTTGTATAGATCTGTGAAACAAAATCAAGAGAGTTTAAAAACTGCTGAAACCAAAAATCTTTTATCTGCATTGGAAAAGATGAAGTGAAGATTTAAAAGTGAATGGGATAATGGGAAGTGATACTCGAAAGAAAATTAAAGAATCATAATAAAAATTTTTAAAAAACTAAAGCATTCGTGGCATGAGAAGGATGGCTTGCTTTGGGGGGAAGGTATTTGTTCTGGGGGGGGGGGGGGGGGGGACTTTTTTTCCGAACTGAATCAATAAATGCATGATTCTATGAAGAAACAAAGAGATTGGACCGGCAAGAATTTTATATTGACCAGTATTTACTCTCTCCTCTCTCATCTCTCCCTCTCCTCTCTCTCTCTCCTCTCTCTCTCTCTCTCTCTCTCTCTCTCTCTCTCTCTCTCTCCCCCCCCTCCCTCCACTCCTTCTCTCTCTCTCTCTCTCTCTCTCTCTCTCTCTCTCTCTCTCCTCTCTCCCCCTCTCTCTCTCTCTCTCTCCTCTCTCTCCCCCTCTCTTCTGAAACATAACTGTTGTAACTAGTAAACTGGTAAATATTTAACCGAAGCGGTGAAGTTAGACTAGAGACTTACACTAAAGAGATTATTACTTGCTCCCAACAAACATGCACGGGAAGAATTCTTGTAATATACATGTACATATTATTACGGATATATGTACACAGTGGTTCAATATATTTTAATGTATTCCTGTACAGACCGAACTTGTACCATCGGCACAGATGCGTGTGTTGTGTGGAGAGAGAGAGAGAGAGAGAGAGAGAGAGAGAGAGAGAGAGAGAGAGAGAGAGAGAGAGAGCCTCCCAACAAATGTTCAGTGTCAGAATTCTTCTCGTGTTTTATTATAGATACAGTTAGTTGAGAAAAAAAAAATGTACTCGGTACACACCCGAACTTGTACCACCGGCAGGCATTACAAAGGGGGTTCGAGATGTGCGTTATAATTTATCATCATATACTCGAATCACACCTTCACGTACTAGCTTCCCTCGCGCAGGCGCGCGCACACATGTGTCTGATCTGTCTGTCTGTCTGCCAGCTTGTCTGTCTGTCTGTTGCGTGCATGTGTGTGTGTTCGTGGTGTGTTCAACGGTGCCCTTCTTGCCTAGCGCCATCGAGCCTTTGGGCTTACGTGCACGTGATCGCGCATGCACGTGCCCGGTTTTTACCCCCTCCTCCACCGTGGAATGTCAACGCAGTGAGAAGAGAACATGGGATATAGAAAGGGGGGGGTGGGGGTGGGGGGTAGATAAACTTATCGAGGGCAGCTAGAGAGAGGGGTGGTGGAGTGAGGAAGGGGGAGTGGGGG